>CAWUFW010000636.1:1200000-1753626 GCA_963921515.1 Calotriton arnoldi | reverse complement strand
TCCGATCTCGGTCGGAGGCGCACCCAATACTATTCGGTCGGGAAAAAGCCATGCGAAAGCCAGTTTCCCGACCGATCCGTACAGCACACCGAACGAGCAAGTACGATGCGCACAACAGCAAAAATTCCCGGCCGAGCCGTACTCACCCAAACCAGGTCCTGTTCTCCGACCGAGGCGAATCCGGAAACGCCGAATCGAGTCGCACGGAAGGGAAAATGCAGCCCCGTCCGGCCGGACAAGTACGATGCGCTTTCCGTACGCGCCGAACCCGTCGCTACGCACGGCACGTCAAAGCATCCGGGAGAGGCGCACATAAGCTCCGAATCGCGCCACAACACGATCCACGGCTACGAGACGAACACAGCACAGACGAGGACGACGCGAAGCGACGAGGACGAAGCGAAGCGACGAGGACGAAGCCAAGCGACGAGGACGACGCGAAGCAACGAGAAGGACGAACGACACGAACCAACCATGAATCCCTTCGTCCCGATCATACCAATATTCTACATCTACTACCGGAACAGGCACGGACGCGTACGGCGCAGAAGGTAAGTCAGACACCAACCACAAAACACATACAACACGTACACGACACATCACACACATACACGGGGAATCTGAATATACTTGCAACAGCAGCACCATAGGGGCGGGATGCCCATCACCAATGCCACATATGCACACAGGGGCCTGAATGCGCGCCACCACCCCAACCCAGGGGGGGCTGGATGCCAACCACCACAACCACCCTTAGCCAGGGGGGTGCCAAATGCCCACCACCACTACCACCCTTAGCCAGGGGGGCAGGATGCCCACCACTACTACCACCCTCACCCAGGGGGGGCAGGATGCCCACCACTACTACCACCCTTAGCCAGGGGGGCTGGATGCCTACCACTACTACCACCCTTAGCCAGGGGGGCAGGATGCCTACCACTACTACCACCCTCACCCAGGGGGGGCAGGATGCCCACCACTACTACCACCCTCACCCAGGGGGGGCAGGATGCCCACCACTACTACCACCCTTAGCCAGGGGGGCAGGATGCCCACCACTACTACCACCCTCACCCAGGGGGGGCAGGATGCCCACCACTACTACCACCCTCACCCAGGGGGGGCAGGATGCCCACCACTACTACCACCCTTAGCCAGGGGGGCAGGATGCCCACCACTACTACCACCCTCACCCAGGGGGGCAGGATGCCCACCACTACTACCACCCTTAGCCAGGGGGCAGGATGCCTACCACTACTACCACCCTTAGCCAGGGGGCAGGATGCCCACCACTACTACCACCCTCACCCAGGGGGGCAGGATGCCCACCACTACTACCACCCTCACCCAGGGGGGCAGGATGCCCACCACTACTACCACCCTTAGCCAGGGGGCAGGATGCCCACCACTACTACCACCCTCACCCAGGGGGGCAGGATGCCCACCACTACTACCACCCTCACCCAGGGGGGCAGGATGCCCACCACTACTACCACCCTTAGCCAGGGGGCAGGATGCCCACCACTACTACCACCCTCACCCAGGGGGGCAGGATGCCCACCACTACTACCACCCTTAGCCAGGGGGGCAGGATGCCTACCACTACTACCACCCTTAGCCAGGGGGGCAGGATGCCCACCACTACTACCACCCTCACCCAGGGGGGCAGGATGCCCACCACTACTACCACCCTCACCCAGGGGGGCAGGATGCCCACCACTACTACCACCCTTAGCCAGGGGGCAGGATGCCCACCACTACTACCACCCTCACCCAGGGGGGCAGGATGCCCACCACTACTACCACCCTCACCCAGGGGGGCAGGATGCCCACCACTACTACCACCCTTAGCCAGGGGGCAGGATGCCCACCACTACTACCACCCTCACCCAGGGGGGCAGGATGCCCACCACTACTACCACCCTTAGCCAGGGGGCTGGATGCCTACCACTACTACCACCCTTAGCCAGGGGGCAGGATGCCCACCACTACTACCACCCTCACCCAGGGGGGCAGGATGCCCACCACTACTACCACCCTTAGCCAGGGGGCAGGATGCCCACCACTACTACCACCCTTAGCCAGGGGGGCTGGATGCCTACCACTACTACCACCCTTAGCCAGGGGGCAGGATGCCTACCACTACTACCACCCTCACCCAGGGGGGCAGGATGCCCACCACTACTACCACCCTTAGCCAGGGGGCAGGAAGCCTACCACTACTACCACCCTTAGCCAGGGGGGCTGGATGCCTACCACTACTACCACCCCCACTCATAGGATGGACAATGCATGACACAACAAGCACACCACAACCTAGGGAATGCAAGATTAAGACATCCCCCCACCACCATGACAAGCGTGTGAGCAGGCTGTGTCAAATGCCTACAACACCGAACATGACATTGAACATACAATGTGACCCCCTAGCACATGTGCCACACATATATGTGTGTGGCACCCACAATGCAAGCAGCCCATGACCATTGTGGCAATGGGGCCTAAACCCCCATCATCACAGTGACCAAAAGGCAAGTGTGGGGTCCATAGCTGAAGCACATTTTGACCATTGTGGCAATGGGGTCTAAACCCCCATCATCACAGTGACCAAAAGGCAAGTGTGGGGTCCATAGCTGAAGCACATTTTGACCATTGTGGCAATGGGGTCTAAACCCCCATCATCACAGTGACCAAAAGGCAAGTGTGGGGTCCATAGCTGAAGCACATTTTGACCATTGTGGCAATGGGGTCTAAACCCCCATCATCACAGTGACCAAAAGGTAAGTGTGGGGTCCATAGCTGAAGCACATTTTGACCATTGTGGCAATGGGGTCTAAACCCCCATCATCACAGTGACCAAAAGGTAAGTGTGGGGTCCATAGCTGAAGCACATTTTGACCATTGTGGCAATGGGGTCTACACCCTCATCATCACAGTGACCAAAAGGTAATTGTTAACAAAGAAAGAGCTGCAACTGCCAAACTGCATGGATCATTCCTGGTCACAGAACCAAAAACTCATCTGTGGCAAAGTAGTGTATGTGTCCCATTGCAACATAAATTGGGGGAGCCAAATACTGCAGTGCAAATGAAACATTCCTTTGGCCATGTGCAGACAAACAACACCCATGGGGGCTGAGACCGTCAACAGTCATCAATGACACAATGACAGAAGTGACCATCAGAATGCAGAACCACATATTTGCACCAATGGGCACACAAATGCAGATACCCTGTGGAGACAGCAGATGTGAGGTGAACAGATACCATACCATGGCAGCAATGGGACACACAAACCATGATCACTGTGCTGACCGATGACCTAGGAGTCCCAGGGACAGCAGGGGAAACACACCAAACAACATACAGCCAATGGCACACCCAAGATATGCCAATGCAGTGGTGCAGATGCACAAACACAAACAGGCAGACCAACACTGTCATCATACACAGCAGGTGAGGGGTGGGGGTGCCAGTGTCCCCAGGCAACAACACAACACATGAGGAGAGCTGAATACCAATCATACAGATGTGCATACACTGCCACACTAAGCTAACTCATGGATCCAAATCCCCTATGTGGGCAAGCAGGCATTGACAGGTGAGAGGGAGCACAAAACACACATGTCACACAGGCACGTAGGAACAACAACTGACACAGCAAGTCACAGACACACCACAGCACCACCCCCAGGGCCCCCACAATGTGGTGACCCTGGGCTGAAGAAAAATACCACTGTGATGACAAAGCTAAATGTCGTTCACACTGTGAACCACAGTCAGGTGTCCTGAGCAACTAACTACCATCACACCTACACAAGCACAAATCAATCAGCATGGCCAGTAAGCCAAGGCCAACATGGAGGCAGGGGACTAGCCGGGCAACAACTCTCATCTGCACACACTCAACACCACACCCCTCGACCTCCAACAATGTGCAGCAGTGAAGTACACATGCACTGGTGACATTGCACATGCACCCATGACTATTCCAGGGTGGTGGGTGGGAACCAAGGTGTAGAAACACATCACACATGGACACTCAACAAGACTCCTGAATGTCTGACACACTGCACACTACTCTGTACATGGACATGACGGCAATACCACACCGACCAATGGGATCCCAGCCACAGTCACACACCAATGAAGAAGCCAAGGTCACCCACAAAGAACACACATAGACAACAACCAACATTGCAGCCCGGACCCTAAGGAGTGCCAGCAGTCACACACACAACGTGTCACAATCACTGAAAGATAACACAAACTGGAAATCACATGACAGGGGCAAACAACAAGTGCCAAAGGGAAACCTGACTGTGACCCATCTGCGTCAGCACACAAACTCTGCCCTGACAGCAAACACACCTATGGGTGACACCCTGATGACCAGTAATGTGCCATGCACCCACATCACAGAGAACACAGGGAGAAGACTTTGGGGGAACATAGCTCAAGTCAGCAAGCATCACAAACAGGTACAACACTAGGGATCACAGCATGCGCAGATGAATGGAAGTGAACACACAGACATGCACATACAACACACACCTTGGGCGCAGGCAATGTCACACGTGTACACACTGCCATGAGGGGACTCCACTCCTGTGTGAGGAAAGCTGTGCCATATGTTGCCTCAGTAGGGCCCCATCATGTCAGCTGAGCACTTGGTCACACAATCAACAATTAGCACCAAATGAGGGCTCCCATCACATCAGCCTGGTCATGGATGTGCCAACGGAATCATCAGCACAGATCCAACACACTTGTATAGCAATGTTGCACTGACTACACGGATGAGTCCCTCCCCATTGATGCCCAAACCTGCATGTCCACTGGAGATGGCAACACGGTCAGGGAAGTAGACAAATGCAACGATGGCAGGCACAACAGATGTGCAGGGGTGGAAGCCACAGATATGAAATTGCCAATGTAAGTAGGAAACCCATTGCCAAATACTGAACACATGACACCCTCAGATGCTGCTATTGATGACATGGATACACCACATGATAGGACACATTCCCCTGGACCACATGGGTTCCTGCACAGTAACACTTCATAATCATGAGACCAGATATCACCATCACTGCAGCAAGGGCATGGTTAGCTGCACCAACAACATGTACATCTGAAGCATGAGCACTAGAGAAAAGAAAGTTGCTTTATTCAGCATATGTGTTGAGGCCAAACGAAGTCCTGAAAAAGAGCAAAGGCCAATGGCCAGTCCATTGTCAAAGTTCAAACAGGGTGACACTGGCAGATGTCACCCTACGCATGCCTGCACAATACCAGGGACAATCCACTAGGAGGGGCAACCGGGGGGCAGGCCAGGCACCGCAGGGACAGGATCAGGGCTCACCAGGGGGAGTCAGGGAAGGGGTGGTGGGTGCAGGAGAGCCACTGACAACTGCAGTGGAGGTGTCTGACATGGTGTGTGCCGGCACAACTGGGGGGCATGACACAGATGTCGTGGGTGCCGGCACAACTGCAGTGGACCCTGCAGATGGGGTGGACAGGTCCGCCACTGCAGTGCCCAAGTCAGACAGGGCGGTAGTGGACTCCACTGCAGTGCCTACCTCCAGGGGAGGAGAATGGGGAACAGGCAAGGTGGGTTGGACAGAGGGGGGACACCCTCACCACATCAGTGGCACAGACAAGCGCAGCGGGGGGTGTGGTGCTGGGAGAGCAAGTGGCAGGGGGAGAAGGCCGGAGCATCTTGGGGATGGTATATCTGTGGGTGGGGGAACCTGGGGCAGGGTGTGGTGGGGGCACCTGTGCAGTGGGGGCCTGAGGGATGGAGGACGGAGACCTTGTGCCTGAGCTGCAGGGTGGTGGCGGGGTCTTGCTCTTAGCACTCCGGGGGACTTGCGGGTGGGGGCCTCAGTCCGTCTGCGCCTGGGGGAGGGTGTCCGGGGGCGAGGGGCACTCTGCTCCGTGTGGGTGGGCTTCCTCTTCCCCCGGGATGCTGGAGCAGCTTCATCGGTGGGGAAGAGGCCGAGGTCACAGAGGAAGAGCTGCTGTGACTTTGGGGTTGCAGGTGAGGCAAGGGAGGGTGCTTTGGAGGGAGAGGGAACTGAGGACTGCGCAGTGCATGTGGATGCGTGTGTGTGTTCCAGGGCCCCATCCCCTGTGAGTCTGGCTTCAGTCCCCTGAATGTGCGTGCGTGTGCGTTTTGTCATTGGCGTGTGTGTCAGTGTGCTGGATGTGTGTGTGCTGGTGTGTGCCTGTGCCAGTGTGTGTGTGCCTGGGATGGGTAAGGTGCTGGGGAGTGTGGATGGAGCAGAGGCAGGAGGGGTGAGGGACCGTTTGAGGAGGGACACTGCTGCCGTCAGGGAGGAGTCCATGGACCTATTGCCCCTCTGTAGGTCAGACATGCCCGATGAGATGCCCTCCATGAACGACACCAGCTGAGTCAACAGCGCGGTGTGCGCATGGAGGACACTCAGCATGGCTGTCTGCCCTACATGGAGCTGGCGAAGGAGGTACACAGACTCCTCACTCAGGGCAGCAGGGGACACAGGGGCAGGGGGTGCGGTGCCTGGCCCAAAGGAGACACGCTCCCGGACATGGGAGCCTCCACGGACCTGGGGAATGGGAGCCGATGGGAGGGCGGTGGTGGTGCTGGTGGTGGCGGGGACAGCAACACTAGCTGGGGTGTGGTGGCTGCTGACACCCGCCTCCACAAGGGAGTCATCCTCCGAGTTGCTCTGGTCCTCAGCTGAGGTGGATGCTGCTGAGGACTCCTCGGTGTGGCTCCCCTCGCCCTCCGTGCCACTGGGTCCCTCCGACCACTCCTCGGCTGCTGACCCAGTCTGGCTCTCCGGCTCCTCCTGGTCCGTGGAGCTGTCCCCTTCCGTGGCCGTGGATGTATCTGCAAACAATGGGGAAACAGACAGACATCAGTCACCTGCACCAAACGCACACACCACTGTGAGCACAGCACATTACAGAGCAAGCCCTGGCATCATTAGTTGTACATTGCTAAAAGTGCCCTAATTGAACAGGAGAAGTCAATTGTCAGTCTGATGCCAAGCATGGCACTCACATCCCACATGGCCTTGCACCCATCTGTCTGGTGTCTGTTGGATTGCAACACCCCAGTGTTGACACATGCACCAAGTACACAGTAGTTGGACAGTGCAGAGGACACGGTGTGGACACATCACAGCTCTTGCCACTGAGTCAGTACAGGTTTACGGATGTAAGGGATGCCCAGAGTCAAATAGGAAATGCATGTGATGCATACCAGCGACAGACACCATGATGCACCCATGTCCTGATAGCCAGCGCCACTATGGTGTGCATGTAGCACATGTCACTCCCCTGCAGGATCACCAATCAGTAGACACATGCCATGGCGGAGGCATGACTGCAAAGTCATACATCACTGTCTCAGTGATGTATGACTTTGCAGCCAGACAACAACACTCTGCACTGTGTCACAATAGTAGGTCATGGGGAATGCAAGTCCTGGAGCTGCACAAGTGCACATGTACATCCCCCCCACAACACATCCTCTTAACCCTCATCTGTCCAGGTCATACCTATTGGACATATGGGAGACCTGTGACACTACCCTCTGAACCTGAGCCCCTCACACTCTGCTGTGCATGGGGAACAGCTGCCTGAACTTCACATTTACATGCCCCAGTCTGCATGGGCAGCTGATCAGACACCTATGTGTCACACAAGTATCGTCTCCTATGGTCACATCTCCAGTGGCATGCTGAGCCCCTACCAAGAAACTCCACAGCAGTCCTGGCGACTAATCCACAGCACACTGACACAGAGGCAGACACCTGAGGGGTCAAATCACTGTGCACAATGTGTCCTCTGATACACGGGAGTGGGAGTACAGAGTGTATTGTATGGCCTGGAGTAGGCATGACTGTCCAGCCCCACATGAATGAGGGATGAGCCCTGGACTGTAGGCAGCTGGCTAAGTATGTGTGACACACGTCATATACATACTCCTGGGGCCCAAACATTGTTCCCACCCGCAGCATGGGTGTGTGCCAGGTACCCCAGCCACATGTGGTGGATCAGCTCAGCAATTGGACCACAGATCAAAGTAACACGCTGAATACATGTCAGAATACAGGCATTGTGTAAGCAATGGACCCACCCATGATGCCCACCACAGAGTCAGGGAAACAGATGCTGTCTCCCACCTTGAGTCAAGCAAACTGCAAGGACACAGTCCTAAGTGACAGAATTCCCTGCATGTAAGGGCCACACCTGGGTATCAGATGAGGAGTGGGCAGTGCACAATAGAGGGACATGGCTCCTGGACAACATGACTGCTGTACTGTGGCAGTTCAACCTGGCCCGAGGAGGGCACATAACATGTTAGACAGAGTACACAGTGCAGTCTTTGACTCACCCCTCCTTGCTGCTCTCTGGCCTTCAGCTGCCCATCCAGGTCTGGAAAGACCACCGCCAGGATCCTGAGCATGTGGGGGGTCAGGGTCCGTGTTCCGCCCCTCCTGCGAGGAGGCGACAGCTTCAGCTGGACCCGTGCAATCCTCCGGGTCCAGCCCCGAAGGTCCTGCCACCTCTTTTGGCAGTTGCGGATCCGGCGCTTGTAGACCCCCACGGACCGGACAGCCCGGACGATGTCCTTCCAGATCTCATGCTTCCGATGGGCAGAAGCCTGTCAGGATGACAAAGTGATAAGGCCATTACTACACATGCAACATATCCGTGCATGACACAGTTGCATATACATGTCGCAATCACAGGGGCACATGGTGTACCCAGGCAGTGCACGGCTGCCCATGGACAGTTTTCCAGAAGTCACTACATGGTATCATAGCATGGGGAGTAAAACCCTGTTCAGAAGCACTGTCACTGCACCATACCTGTCCAGTGCAAGTCACTACACACTATGGGGGGTGACAACTACTCAGTGAGCCTGCTAGCCAGTGGTGTGCTGACTCTCAGCCTTGCTAGTCAGACAAAATGCACATTCAGAAAGGCAGTGCACAGAACACTCACCTGCTCCCCTGGTGTCCCATACAGCTTGCTGTACTGTGGAAGTAGGCTGTCCAGCAGGGCCTGGTTCTCTTCAAGGCTGAAGGCTGGGGCTCTCTCCACAGTACGTGCCATTGCAGGGTCCAGAGGGGCAGAGACAGCAGCAGTGCAGTGGCAGATGTCGTCCTGGAGCATGTAGTGCAGGCAAGTGGGCTCTCAGGGGAACATGCAGCAATATATATGTGCTGGAGAGGCAGATACTGTCCCTTGTGTCCAAAGTGATAGGTCCAAGTCGTTTGCATCTTCTGAATCTGGCCAATCCATGGAATAGCAGCACCAAAACACGCCCACAGCATCCTTCAAAATTTCAACTTCATGACATACATGATTTTGCAACATTGTTGTGGGTGACCAACTGATTTTCCAGCAACCGACTCGTTCGAATATTCGAAAACGCGTCCGTTGCCAGGCAAGCCCATTGTCAATGGGTGCGCACCGATCGGTCCATTGAGGTACAACGCGCACAGGGGTACAACGCGTACCCGCACACATTGAATGCAATGGGCCGGCCGGAGGCACCGATCGGTCCATTGCAGTACAACGCGCACAGGGGTACAACGCGTACCCGCACACATTGAATGCAATGGGCCGGCCGGAGGCACCGATCGGTCCATTGCAGTACAACGCGCACAGGGGTACAACGCGTACCCGCACACATTGAATGCAATGGGCCGGCCGGAGGCACCGATCGGTCCATTGCAGTACAACGCGCACAGGGGTACAACGCGTACCCGCACACATTGAATGCAATGGGCCGGCCGGAGGCACCGATCGGTCCATTGCTGTTCAACGCGCACAGGGGTACAACGCGTACCCGCACACATTGAATGCAATGGGCCGGCCGGAGGCACCGATCGGTCCATTGCAGTACAACGCGCACAGGGGTACAACGCGTACCCGCACACATTGAATGCAATGGGCCGGCCGGAGGCACCGATCGGTCCATTGCAGTACAACGCGCACAGGGGTACAACGCGTACCCGCACACATTGAAAGCAATGGGCCGGCCGGAGGCACCGATCGGTCCATTGCTGTTCAACGCATCACTGTACATGTGACTGGCATATGTCAGCATGCCTGTCTCAGATGGACATATGCCAGCCACAGATAGCTCCCAGGGAGTGAGGGGCACACCTACATCACGACAGCCTGTCCAAACCTTATCATAAGGCATGTAAGGCTGCATTTCCTATTGTGTGTATGTTGGTGTACATATTGTCCTGTGGGTGTCACCTGTGGGCAGCCACCCCCAGGCTGTGCACGTGTTAATGGGGACAGGATCCTGGGTGTTACGTGTACGTGACCACTGTGATGTGCAACTGTTCATATCTGTGCATGTGCCATGGTCACATTTCACAGTGGTGTTTGTGTATGTCATGTCACATACCCCGTGAGTCCCATGTGGGACGGTATGTTTGAGCCAGGGTGTCCCAGTGGCACAATAGTGATGGCCCTCCACAGTCTTTGTGCATGTAGTGTTTACAATGTCTCTGATTTCATGTGCACAATGGGAGACAGTCTCCACATCCACGTTGTGTGTGCATGGACTCTGATGTTGTGCGTGTGTGTCACAGACGTCCATGGCTCTCCTGCCATGGCAAGTGTGGCCACTACCTGTGGGGGTCATGTTTGTTTTGTTGTGGTGTACACATGATACTCCAGGTGATGCCAGTGTCCATGTGGCATTACAGGGTCCCTGGGAATGTGCCTGTCGTTGAGCTGTGGTGCCTGGGGCACATCTGTCCTCACATGTCACTGGGGGGTGACTGTGACACAGCATCATGATATCCAATGGGCCAACCTGGGACAAATTGATGCCACCTGTAGGACCGTGTTGACAGATGTTGGCCATGTATGTACCATACATGTCGTTCCGGTACTGCACACTTCATGTAGTTGTGCCTCATGATGATGTATGTTGGGATCTTGAGTGTGTTCAATGCCGCATATGTGGGGTGACTGACGATCTTGCTTACTTCTCCTCTGCACTGCAGGGCTCCTGCTGTCCATCGGCCATTCCCAGACCTGGCAACGATGGTGGAACGGGACAGCATCCGACGGTACCGCTTCACCAGGCAGCTGATTGAGGATTTGGCAGTGCAGTTGTCCCCACATTTGCAGCCTGGCCGGCCGTATCCTACAGCGCTGACCCCCAAGGTGAAGGTGATGGCAGCCCTACACTTCTTTGCCACCGGTACCTTCCAACATACTGTGGCGTCTGCTGGTGGGATGTCACAGACCATGTTCAGCCGTGTGCTCCGCGATTTCTTGGCGGCAATGTTGCTCTTCCTGAACCGGTACATCTATTTCCCTAGACTGCGACGACTCACTGACGTGAAGAGTGACTTTTATGCCCTGGGGAGGATGCCGCATGTCATTGGCTCCATTGATGGGACACATGTGGCTTTGGTACCACCACAGGCCCAGGAGCAGGCCTACAGGAACCGCAAGCACTACCACTCGGTCAATGCACTGGTGGTGTGTCTTGCAGACATGACCATCACACACGTGTGTGCCCGTTTCCCTGGTTCAGCACACGATGCCTTTGTGATGAGGAGTAGTCGCATCCCCAGGTTGATGGCACAGATGCAGAACCAGCGTGCCTGGCTTGTCGGTGTGTACTGACTTTGTGCCATTGTGTGTGATCTGATCTGTAGTATTCCGCCCACTTTTCCAAGTCAGCTGATGTGCACTTGTCTGTCCGTAGGTGACTCGGGATACCCCAACATGCCGTGGTTGCTGACACCCCTCAGGAACCCTGTGACACCTGCCCAGATGCGCTACAATGAGGCACATGGTCGGACCAGGAGAGTGATTGAGCGGACCTTTGGTCTCCTGAAGAGCCGCTTCCGCTGCCTGGACAAGACCGGAGGGTCCCTCCCATATGCCCCTGCGAAAGTGTGCAAGATTATCATCGTCTGCTGCATGCTCCACAACCTGGCAGTGCGGAAGGAGTTGCCTCTCATCCAGGATGACGATGACCAACATCCGCCACCTGTGGAGGATCCTGGCCTGGAACACGATGCCAGTGACGATGATGATGATGATGGTGATGGTGATGTCCGCACACAGCTCATCACCAACTTCTTTAGCTGAATGTGAGTATCCTGAGGTGTCATGTCAATGATGTGAGTTGGCATGATGTGTGGGTGGTGCTCTGGTGCTGTTGGAGTGTGTCCATGGGCTACTTGACTGGATGTGTGTTGCGATGTGTGCTTACAGGTGGGCTGTACTCCCCAACAGTGTTCACATGCTAACTTGGTTCTGGGTGGGTATCTTGTAACATGTATTGTGCATGAGTTTTGCTGTTCTGTCCTGTACTCCATTGCTTTTGACTGTGTGTCATTTCTGTCCTTCACAGGGTACTTTCAGATTCGTTTGGTCAACTGTGTCCACCGACAACGTGATTGCACATCCAGGCTGGTAGCTGTTGTGTCCCTACAGGTGATGTGCGCCACACCCATGGACTTCCTTCTGTCTACAGTTGTTGACTGTGTGCCCGCTACCAGGTGGGGTTACCTTGCATCTGTAGTGGTTACGGCATGTTGCTACTGTGTAATAAACCTGTGCTTCACTTAGTGATGTGCGTTGTCTGTGGTCACACATTTGACTGCCATTTGCTTACTGCACCTGTGGGCTACTTGACTACAACTGGGAATGGGTGTGGTGTCTGTGCATTGCACCGTCTTCCCTGGCAACATCAGTGTAGGCAATGAGTCAGATGGCCTAGGTGTGTATGTGTTGTGTAGCCCTGGTGGTGTGTCTCCCTCATATGTGTCACGTTGCCTGTACTCACATGCCTGTGTTGTCCTTGCTGTTGCAGTTCGCATACACAGTGTAATTTTGTTGTTCATCATCCCCATAACAGCACCCACGTTGGAATCACGACAGAGGCAAGTATGGTGTATTATTGTGTTTATTGTGATACATCTGTGATAATAGTGCATAGGATGGATTGTGCTGTACATGAATCTTGCAATCCCAAGTTCCTAGATGAATAGAAAGTCCAGGTAGACAGGATCCCCAGTATCGGGGCCACAGTTGTCTGACACATTGTTCCAACTTGTACTCCCCATGCAATGTGTGGGAGTAGTGTTGCCATCAACAGGGTGAACAGTCTGTGCACAAAGGCGAAAATCCAGAACAGGTTCAGGCTTCCTGGGAGTTGCGCTTGGCCATCAGCCTCTCACTTTCCCCTCCTCGGACGACCCCTCTTCTTGGGGGGGGCCCTCAAGTGCAGGCTGCTGCGGTGCAGGGGACTCTCCGCCAGAGTCCTCCTCCCTCCCTGTGGCAGTTGCAGTTTGTTCGGTACCAGATGTTGTTGGCACACAGGGAGGTGTGGACTGGTTGCTGTTCATCTGGCGGAGGCATTGTAAAATGTCCCTGTGCACCGCCGTCATCTCATGTAGTACATCCCACTTGGACTCCACGCGGGTCATGTGGGAGTCCACACGTGACATGTGGGAGTCCACACGTGACATGTGTGACTCCACATGGGACATGTGGGAGTCCAAGCGGGCATGATGGGCAGCCTGCTGCTGTTTGATGTCTCTGAGGAGCCCCACTACCTGGCTGAGCTCTCCGGTGCTGGACTGGTACGCATCAGCTATGCGTACCAGTTGTGGGTCTTCATGCACACCAGCAACGTCTGCAAGCAGCGACCTCTGTCTCCCACCCCTCCCACCACCCCTGCTGACATGTGCAGTGTGTGCAGTTGCACGCACAGATAACCCTGGTCCACCTCGGGGGTTGGTGGTGGTGGTGGTGTCCATGGCCCCAGGTTGGTCCAGGGTCACTGCGCTGGTGTTGTTCCTTATTCTGTCCATGTCGGCAGGGATGGTATTCGTGGTGACAGTCGTTGGAGGGGTGGGTGCAGGGGTGCAGCTGGTGGACCTGCTGGTGCTGCAGCTGGTGGTCCTGCTGGTGCAGCATGTTGACTTGCACCGGATGTGCCAGGTTGTTCTTCATCGTCCGAGGAGGACAGAGGCTGTACGACGCCAGTGAGCTCGGCATCCTCTTGAGCCTGGGACTGGGACTCCTCAGCGTCTGCTGCTGTGTCCCTATCATCACCTGTTTTTGGGAGACACAAACAATGTATGTCATGTTTCTGCAGGCATCAGTGGTTGACACACCTGACAGTTGTGACTGTGCCTCGGGGTGCGGGCCTGTACATTGTATTGTCCTAAGTCGTCACAGTCAGGGGTTGATATTGGTGTGGCACATTGTCCTGCATTATTTGGGCATTTCTATGTATTCTCTGGGGTGTGAACATGGTCTGCATTGATTGTGTTTGGTTGACAGCCAGACCTCCTTCCCACCCACCCACCCACCCAGTCAGTTATCCCACCATGGAACGTGCTTGCATTGCAGGGAGTGTAAGTTGTCTCTCAGGATGTCAGTCAGAGGTGTCCTGCTGTTTGTTGGTGCACAGTTGGCAGCAGGGCCTTGTGCTCCCCACAGCAGTAGCCAGTGTCAGCCATCTTGTGAGTCCTTCTCCACTCCCTGTGATGTGAGCATGGTTCAGGGTGGTGTTGATGGGACAGTTGTGAGGCTGAGCAATGTCTGTGACTACCACTCCCATCATGCTATTGCCTCCACCCCCTTCCCAGCATGCCCATGCTTCCTTCCTTTTGACTCTGCTTCCCTGTGGGGTGGGCTGGCTGTGCTGACAGGATGGCTGGGAGTGTTGTCCTGGCAGTTGTTTGGCTAAGAGTCCCAAGAGTGTCCCTGTGCTTCACACAACATAACCCAGGGTGGTGGTGCTTTGTGGGATCTTGTGTTAGGATGGAGGGCATTGCATTCTACCAGGTGGGTACTGTGGAGTTTGTGTTGGGGGGGTGTGAGGGGAGGTGCTGGTGACTATGGTCAGTGCTGCAAGTCCCCCTTCCCACCCAGCCAGCCGGATATCCCACCATGGAACGTGCTTGCATTGCAGGGAGTGTAAGTTGTCTCTCAGGATGTCAGTCAGTGGTGTCCTGCTGTTTGTTGGTGCACAGTTGGCAGCAGGGCCTTGTGCTCCCCACAGCAGTAGCCAGTGTCAGCCATCTTGTGAGTCCTTCTCCACTCCCTGTGATGTGAGCATGGTTCAGGGTGGTGTTGATGGGCCAGTTGTGAGGCTGAGCAATGTCTGTGACTACGACTCCCATCATGCTATTGCCTCCACCCCCTTCCCAGCATGCCCATGCTTCCTTCCTTTTGACTCTGCTTCCCTGTGGGGTGGGCTGGCTGTGCTGACAGGATGGCTGGGAGTGTTGTCCTGGCAGTTGTTTGGCTAAGAGTCCCAAGAGTGTCCCTGTGCTTCACACAACATAACCCAGGGTGGTGGTGCTTTGTGGGATCTTGTGTTAGGATGGAGGGCATTGCATTCTACCAGGTGGGTACTGTGGAGTTTGTGTTGGGGGGGGTGTGAGGGGAGGTGCTGGTGACTATGGTCAGTGCTGCAAGTCCCCCTTCCCACCCAGCCAGCCAGCCAGATATCCCACCATGGAACGTGCTTGCATTGCAGGGAGTGTAAGTTGTCTCTCAGGATGTCAGTCAGTGGTGTCCTGCTGTTTGTTGGTGCACAGTTGGCAGCAGGGCCTTGTGCTCCCCACAGCAGTAGCCAGTGTCAGCCATCTTGTGAGTCCTTCTCCACTCCCTGTGATGTGAGCATGGTTCAGGGTGGTGTTGATGGGACAGTTGTGGGGGGCAATATGTGTGACTGCGACTCCCATGATGCTATTGGCTACACTGACTTGGCCAGCATACACAGAATTCCTTCCTTTGAGTGGTCTTCACTGTGTGTTGGTGTTGTTGTGGTGGCTACATGTGTGGATGTGTGTGTTAGTTCTATTTGTGCCACTGCCTAGCTGTAGTTGTGGTTGTGTTTGTACATGTGTTGGCACAGTTGGATGTGACTTTTTTGATGGCATGTGTTGTGTTTATCTGACTGACATACACATTTTGGGATGATTCTGTTCTAGTTGCTGTGTAATTGCTATGAGTGCATGGTTTGACTCTCCCTTGACAGTGATGTGTGTGTTTTGTGGCAGTTTATTGTGTACATTTGTTGTGTACTCACCAGGCTCTGGGATGTCCTCTAGTCCATATACGCTCACTGGCGGAAGGATGGCCCGCACCTTCTCCTCCCAGGGCCTGAGGTATACTGGCTTGGCAGGAGGGCCACTGCCGGTGTATTGGCTCAGGTGGTAGTCTTTCTTGAGCAGCTCCCGGACCCTCCTGCGCACGTCATACCACCTGTTCTGGATGTCGGTCTTTGTGCGCCGACATGGTGATTGGGCGTTCACCCTGTTGATGATCCTCTCCCACATCTTGGTTTTCTGCGACATGGGGGTCTGTTGGACCAGAGTGCCAAACAGCTGTGGCTCCACCCTGAGGATCTCGTCTACCATGACTTCCAATTCACTATCTAGGAACTTGGGATTCTTCTTGGGGGGCATGGTGATGGGTGGTGATAGTGGGTGATGTGTGTGTTGGTGTGCAGGTGAGGGTGTGTGGGTGTGTGTTGTGCTGGGTGTATGTGAGGTAGGTATTTGTTGGTGTGCTGCTGGTGTGTGGCTTGTGTGAGGGATGAGCTGTGGGTGTGTGGTTGCTTTCTCTTGGGTGCTGGCAGTGGAATGGCATTTGCAAAGGCTCATGGTAGTGATTTGTGTCCTTTATATAGGTGGAGTTGTTGGTGTGTCTTTGTTCTCTGTCCCCACCCCCCCCAGTATTTATTGGCTTGGTAATTGCTTGTTTGGCCTTTTTTTGGTTGATTTTTCCTTTGTGCTGTTTGTGTATGTTGGAAACGTTCTTGTGACCGAGTCGGACCCTGCATTGGTCTCGTACGGTGTTTTCCGTTTCGTTCACGCTGTGTTTGTGCAGTTTTGTATGCTGCGTACGCGTCGGTCGCGGTGTATTGTGTTGCTTCGGCTCGGTTTTGTATGCGTGTCGGTCGTACGGCTTGTCCTCCGTCCGACTCGGTCGTGTTTTTCGCGCCTTGCATCGTACTTTGCAGGTTGGAGTTGGCGGGTACGATTCGGTCGGATTTGTTCCGGGTGCGTGTCGGTCGGTTGGATTCGCGTGTTTTTCCGGCCGGATTGCTATTTTCCGAGCGGCTCGGTCGGTCGGCTTGGTTTCCTGACGTGTCGGTCGGATTTATCGCGGCTTGCATCGTACTTGGCGTGTCGGGCGCCACTGGTACGTGTCGGTCGGTATTTTTTCCGGATCCGAGTCGGTCGGTGCTTTTTCCGGCCCGAATCGGAATCGACCCCTGAATAAGCATTTGAGAGGGGCAGTGCCTCTCAGATCTGCTGCTTGAACCAAAGGAAAGAAGAAGTATCCATGCTGGAAGTTTGATTTGCCCTAACCAGGCCCTGCACTCTGACTGACTGCGCCTGGTGCACAATCTGGAAGTACAGCACTGTGGATCAAAGCAGCCGCCCAGACAGTGAATTGGGACCTGCAGATTTTCTCCAACCCGGCTGTGCAACCCGGCTGTGCAACACAGCTGGGTTGGAGAAATAGAAGTGCATGTCTGTTTGGCCGGCCTAAGATGGCTGGCCAAACTTACATGCACACTTCTAAGTGCCCACCACTCCTACCTTGCATGGCTCCGCCCCACATGCACGCACGCCTCAGCCAGAGCGAGTCCCAGAAAAATAAAATGATATTATTGTTTTAATATTGTTTTATTTTTCTGTGGCTGACTGACCAGTGGGGTGACGCTCCTCCACCATTATGGAGGAGTTGTCCCTGGACCTGACACTGGTGTCTCAAACATGCACACTTTTCTAACAACACAAAACATTATACTGCTTAATTCTAACAGCATGTTTGCTATTTTTTTTAGGAAATATGCTCCCATCAACTGTCTATAGGGAGGTCTGCTGTTTCAAGTCCACAATACTGCATGATAACAGGCTCATCAATCAAATGACTAGTCTCCTCGGTCGCTTCACCACTAGACATAGGTCCTCTTTAATATCTCCTCAAGCAAGTGCCCTTAAAGGAAAATTTCATTCCCCACCCCTTGCAAACTTATTATTTTCCTATTAACCACTCTTCATACTCCCTGCAGAGTATTTTTTACCAGCCCATATCCTGTGGAGACCTCGAAATAATGAGGTCGAAACGCATCGACACATACAAGAACAAGTGAATTGAACATGAAGAAATAAAAAAACACCTCTCCAAGGCTTGACTTTTTATAAAGCAAAGCAAGTCCTTGGCTATATTAATCCCATCCCTTGACTATTGAACATTGAAAGTGGGTAACTAAAGGCAATATTGAACTTTCAAAACATTAATTTGTTCTAAAAAATGGACTGGTCGCTCTGAATTCTGATTGTATTTTACACTTAAATTCCCTGCATATATTTTAACTATTTTGAAAAACAACTACACGCTTGCACAATTTTTCACTTTCGTGTTATGCACTCAATATATTGCACTATGGCACTTTCCTCACATAAAATGTTTGATGTTTAACAAGTGATGTTAATAATTGACAACGTGGTCTCTTCTATTATCTGACAAATGGATAAAAATTTAACTTTGAGCAATTCTTTTGCAGGATAGGGCTGGTTTAGGCACACAGCCGTGTAGAAAGACATTAATAGAAGCAGGCACCTCTTCTGAATATTATTTTCCTGTGACCCAGCCTCTTCTTCGGCTTTATATGGGCCATGCGCAACCTTTGGCCATGTGCAGTAAGCCGTTGGCTCCAGGGCCAGGTCCTGCTCCTAACAACCCTGCGGGTGGCCAACCACACGCTGCCCATGGCCTCTGACCTGGTCCTGCACCCAACTCTTCCCCCCCATGGACAACCACCTCCTCTTTGGCACCCAGCCTGCATTCTCTTCTCCTTTTCTGTACATTTTTGTTGGTTATTGTGGTACTCCCGTGGTACAAGACATGCATGATTCCACACCAGGGTACCACGGTACTGTGCAAGCATCCTTAGGAAAGCTTGCACCGTACTGCTGTTCCATAGTGTGCAGGCCTGTACAGCGGCTCCTGAAGGAGGGTGTGCAGACAGAATATCGAGTTGGAAATGTCGAACTACAGAAATATCGAGTCCTAAATATCGTGAGTCAGAAATATCGACAGCAAGAATATCGTGGTCAAGAATTTTGATTTTAAGGTTAGATATATCGTTTTTAAAAATATAGAAGTCATTAGTATTGTTTGCAAAAATATCGTTGTTTGAAATATCGATTTTTTCATTAGTGGTATGTATTTTAGTATATATTTTAAATGGATGTGATGTATTTTATTGTATAAGAATTGCTTATGTTTTTTAATATATGTGTTACATTTTTATTAGTTATCAATTTCATTTTAATCACATTTTGCGTTTTTTAGTTTTGTAGCGGGTTGTGGGTTTATAGGGGAGTAGGGTGGGAAGTAATTTAATTATAATAAATTAATGATTATTTTTTATTTATTAATATTTATTTAATTGAGATTTTATAGTGTTAATTGTGGGAAGTAATTTAGTATTAATTAATTATTAATTGGTTGTTAATCAATATTGATTAATTAGTTGCTAATTAATTATGGTAATTGTGTAATTTGTTTAGGTGCGAGTTGTGGGGTTTAAAGGGTGGAAAGTAATTTATTTTTAATTAATTAATAATAAGTTGTTAATTAATATTAATTAATTAATTGAAAATTAAATATGAAATTGTGTAATTGATTTTAGGTGCGGGTTGTTGGGTTTATAGGGGTAATGGGTGGGAAGTAAATTTTTGATTAATTAATAATTAGTTAGCTGATTATAATTTATTGAAAATTAATTATGGAAATTGTGTAATTAATTTTAGGTGCGGGTTGTGGGGTTTATAGGAGTAAAGGGTGGGAAGTAATTTATGTTGAATTAATTAATAATTAGTTGTTAATAAATATTAATTAATAATTGTAAATTAATTATGGAAAGTGTGTCATTAATTTTAAGTGAGGGTTGTCGGGTTTATAGGGGTAAAGGGCGGGAAGTAATTTACGTTTCATTAATTAATACTTAGGGGCCCATTACGATACCCGGCGTAAAAAAATCCGCCAGGCATGAAAGCAGCAAAAATCCGCCCGCACACACCGTCTGAACACCGACCACGCCATTACGATGACACAAACCGAAAACCGCCATCGGCGGAAAAATCACACAAGATACCGCCCGCCATCGTCCGAGTCGGAGTCAAACCGCCCGCCACGGACGGAAACACGCACGACAACACAAAACCGCCCGCCCTCACGGCCGACACACCGCACGTGAGATTACGATCGCACCGCCATGAGCGCGGGAAAACTACAAATATACCGCCCGCCAGCGCAAACAACGCCGATGAGAATCGACACGGCAGAAGCCATGGCGCCCACGTCCCTGCACAGAAACCATCCGCTGACAAAAACAATCGCACACAACATGGCCAACAAGTCCACACAGCAAGGCACGCACAAATACACAAGCACAGTACACATCCCGAAAACACCCCCTGGACAAACAAAAACTACAAAGGCCAGAACCCCAGACACAACACACCTGAAAACAACAGACCATGAGGACACACCCACATAGGTAAGTACAAAAGCAGCACTCCCACAGACCACAACCCCTTGCAACATTGCAAACTAGAGAGGAGAGAAGAGGACACAGTGACACAGCAAGGACAGCAGCACACCACAGAAACGCACACATCACAACCACCACCACCACCACCACCACCAAACACCGGCACCACAAACCCCCTGCACATTACACAACACACACCGCACCAGCACCACAAACACCATGGCACCACAAAGAATGCCCAAGTTCACGCCCATGGAGCTGACGGTCATGGTCGACGAGATTATCAAGGTGCACCCACAAATCTATGGGAACCTGGTCCAGCACACACCACTAGCCACCAGAAAGAGAATGTGGAACCGGATCGTAGACCAGGTCAATGCAGTCGGGACCCTGCCCAGGAACAGAGTTGAAATCAACAAACGGTGGAATGACGTCAAGAGCCTGGTCAAGAAGAAGGAGAGCAAGAACAGAGAGCTGGCTGCCGTCACTGGCGGAGGGAATCCCGCGCTCTTCAAGACCTTCAAAGCGTGGGAGGAGAAGGTGCGAGTCATTATACATCCGGAGATCCTCGCCGGATTACCAGGGGAGTGGAGGCTGGTAAGTACAAACTAATGTATACCAGCACACCGCTATGTACTCACATGCACTACCACCATGCCACAGCTCCCAGGGACAAACACCCCCATGTCCAGCACACAATACACAACACATCACACACACATGCAACAGACACCACCACACACAGCCCAAACCGAACAACTGTAAGATACGTGGGGACATGTGTACACTCAGCCAGCCACGTAACCACCAACAGGTCCCCAAGTATGCCAGAAGCGCCACAACGAGCACCCACCACACCCATGTGTCCGCCATAGCTGCACTAACCGACAAGTAACAGGTAAGTGGCAGGAACACAAAGTGCAGTGGGTGGGAGGGTGGACAGCCCAAGTACAACACACACCAGGCCCCTAGTCCCACAGCACAGCAAGGAGGAGCATCCCCCACACCCCACAGCCACGTGTCAGCCACCGCAGTGCACACCGACAGCCGAAAGGTAGACATCACGGTCCACAACAATCGGTGTCAGTGGGTGTCCAGCCACCACCACGACCCACAACACCCCCCACCCCCACAGACCTGCAACATGGAGCACCCCCGCTTAGAACCATGTGGCATCCAGTACAGTGCACGCCCGAACAACCTGCAGGTGGGAAACTGGACAGGGCTGGATTACTGGAGGCATGAGGACCGTAACACGACCAACACATGGGACATGTCACGTAGCAGACGAACACGCAGCACCGCCCACCGTCACGAACAAGTGAACAATGTGCACACGGACATGAACCACAGACTCACACCTCACATGACCCATCACAGACACAGCAACACCCAAGGAGCCACGTCTGCATGCACAAGCCACACTGAATATAGTACCACACGGCAGCCACTGTGCAACCCATCACACACAACCGAAACACCATTGAAGTCCTGTCCATGTAGCCCCTACTGCCTGTCAACCACACACCCCACAACTACGCCTATGTAAGACAAACAACACTAGACGCAACAGAGCGGAACAACATAAATGCACACGAACACCACTGAACCCATCAAACACACAGACACACCATGCACATACAACATACCATCCATCCCATCCGTCAGCCCCAGTCTCATGAAAGGCATGTCATCCGCACAGCTGCCACACATACAGCAGTCACGCTAAGATACATGCCCATGACCAACCATGTGCCAGAAGTCAATGAAGCGCACGCCACACTGTGAGCAACAACACACAACATGGGCCACACCCCCCGAGCACTGCAGTGATGCACATGGCACAGGGCAGCACGCACACCAAGGAGATGGGACAACTGCAATACGTTGGCTGGCACACAACCATCACTCACTCATAACGATGCGTCCAATGCCATGTCCAGTAATCACAACAGACAGCAAATATGCAGGCCATGTCAGGCATGCACACACCTCAGACCATGCACTGTCATGCTGCCACAACACATGTCACGTTCGGCACCCATGGCTCACAGCATGTACCCCAAAAGCATATTCCATCCCAAATGCGAATCTGGGGCATGGCCCCCATGTTGCCATATGCGTTCCTAAGCGTCCCATTTGAACACCAAAAGCAAAGTACAAACCAGACCCAGGATGGGCCAGGAGCCCGCATACACCAGAGTCACAATAAGTAGGGGCACAGCAACACACCCATCGGCATGGCCAATCCGTCCCATGCCACATGTGCACAGCACACAGTCCCATTGCCAAGCACACACAACTACAAATGGTACAGCCACACACACGCCTCCGGGAAACCCATGTACGAGATTGCACGAACTGTTAATGTCAGACGACAAATACATACTTCGCCAGGTGCAACACAATAACAAATCTCATTCTCTCCACAGGTGACGAACTGCTGGATGCTGGGGATGGAGACAGCAGCCAGCACAGCCAGCCTACAAGCCCCCAACGAGGACACACGGATGTGGAGGATCTGTCCTCCTCTTCGGACACGGACCACCAAGCAGGCCCATCTGGTGTGGCAGGGCCCAGCCGCTCCCCAGGACCCCTCCTACCCACCAACCCATCATCCAGGGCTGCTGAACATTCCCAGCCCCCTGCTGCCACTGTCGTTGCGGCCACACCCACGGTCATTGCGGCCACACCCACGGTCATTGCGGCCACACCCACGGTCATTGCGGCCACTACCACTGCCGCAACCGCCACCATCGCCGCACCGACCACCACCGCCGCCACCACCACCACGTCTTCGCTGGCACCAGCCCCAGTGCAGGTGGTGGCCCGGCCGACTGGATCCACCCTGGGAGCCAGGGCGAGGACCGTGGTGGGCAATGTGGCTAGTGGGCAGGCCGGTGGCAGCAGTACTGGTAGGAGGAGCAGGGTCAGGGAAACGCCAGTCTCCCCTGGGAGCCATGCCCTGCCTCAAATGGCCAGAGTCCTTGGGGCCTATGAAGAGGCCCAAGGACAATGGGCCAGGTCTGCTTCAGACACGCGGGAGGTGCTGGGGGTGCTGAGGTCCATGGACGCCCGTATGGGCCAACTCGTGGACCTCATGGGCCAGCTGGTGGTGAGGTCACAGCCAGGGACAGCAGCTCCACCACCGCCACCACCTGCCGGGGCGCAGGGTCGAGCAGCAGTGTCCAGTTCCCCTGCGTCCACAGCCAGTGAGCACACCTCACCCCCACCAGCAGGTCGCCACCACACACCCCCTCCCAAACGTGGAAGGGGCCGTCCGAAGTACAAACAGATCTCCCGGGAGGACTACGCACGCTCCAGACGCAAGTGAGGCAGCCAGCCAGCCTTCCTTGACCACCCACTGCATTGACTTGGACTACGATCCCACTCCACACAGCCATCTGGATGGCATGTGTCTGTTGGACCATGGACATGGAACAAGTGGGTACACCCTGAGCATCACGCAGCCGTGACCGACAGCTCATTGTCACTGCACGCACCACTTTTGTCATCACCTCGCACACAATCACATGTCACAGTTTGAAATAAATGCACCTCTTACACAAACTGCTGTTTGTGCCCTGTGTTTTATTTGTACGGAATACAACGGCCACCTTGGGCGGAAAGGCACCTGATGCGTGGCATGGCAATGGAACCGGAGGGCCTGTAGGGACCTAGGGGTGGGAGACAGAACAGGAGCACATTCAATGAGTGTGTCACACACCCATCACACAGTACATGTCAACAACTACAAGCAATGTACACACATCGCACAGAGCAATAGGGCACAATGCCACAGCCACCAACAGTGGCATACTACCCTGGCCATGGAGCGTTGACACACAGCACGCAGTGAACAAACGGCCACCCTGACACAGCACACACACACCTGCACAGATACAGCCACATCAGCCGTCGTACATGGACACTCACCGTCAAGTGAAGTAGCGGGCGATGAGCTGCTGCCGCACATTACCAGCTTCCTCCTCTCCGCTGTCCTCCTCACTCGAGCTGTCCTGGTCTGCGGGCTGGGGCCCTGGTTGATCTCCGTCATCCACGATGAGGGGGATCTGCTTCCGAATGGCCAGATTGTGCAGCATGCAGCACGCCACCACTATCTGGCACACCTTCTGTGGGGAGTACGCCAGCGCACCCCCGGTGCGGTCCAGGCACCTGAACCTGGACTTGAGGAGGCCAAAGGTACGCTCGACCACACGTCTGGTCCTCCCATGTGCCTCATTGTAGCGATCGTCTGCTGGGGTGCGAGGATTCCTCAATGGACTGAGCAGCCATGCCCCATTCGGGTACGCAGAGTCACCTGGGTGTGAGGGACACAGAGAACCGTTGCTAATCCAACTGGACAGGGGACAGCATCGCACAGCCAGCACGCTACACCACTCCACATACTCACCGACAATACAGCCACGATCCTGTTGCAGATTGGACATCAGTCGTGGCAAGATGCTGTTGCGCATGACGTGTGCGTCATGGGCCGAGCCTGGGAACTTTGCACACACGTGGGTTATCACCATGTCCGCAAGGCACACCACTTGCACATTCAGGGAGTGCGTGTGCTTCCTGTTGCGGTACAGGTGCTCAGTGGCCTGTGGTGGAACAAGGCCAACATGTGTGCAGTCAATGGCTCCAACGACGTGTGGGATCCTGCCAAGGGCATAGAATGCACCCTTCACTGCCGCCAATTCACGAGCCCTGGGGAAGCGGATGTACCTGTTTCGGTACAGCATCATGGCTGCCAGTACATCCCTCAGCACCTTGCTGAACATGGGCTGGGACATCCCTCCTCCACTGCCCACTGTGTGCTGGAATGACCCAGTGGCGAAGAAATGCATGGCGGCCATCACCTTAGCCGTGGGGGTGACTGCTGTCGGATACACCCTGCGGGGACGGAGATGGGGTTCCAACATGGCACACAGTCGATGCAGGGTTGGCCTGTCCAGCCGAAACTTCCTAATGACCTCAGTATCGTCCATGTCCGCCAGCAATTGGTATGGGCGGTCAATGTTCGGTCTCCGCCTAGGGAAAATGGCAGTGGACACATGTCAAAGCAACACGACACATAGCAATTCCGCATACACATCACTGACATGACTGAGCAAGCACATGAGTCACAGCCCAGCTGTCAAGCAGGGACGGCACGGCCACAATACACTTACACAGGTCTCCCACCAATGGCAATGGCTAGTGATACAAACCACTGCCATGTGCATGCACATGGGGATCTAGGCCCCAATGACTTGCGGGGCGTGCTGATGGGGACTGACTGCATATTCGTCAAGCGGCAACGCCACGGCAACATGAATGTCTGCTGAGCATGGCACTGCTTCCGAGGCTGGATGAGTATGGCACACGACGACGACGATGTGGGCACAGGCTGAGCGGCCAAAACAAGTGGGACCTGTGGCACGAGGGGATATGAGACAGTAGTAGGTGTCAGCACTGCACCCTATGTACAGCACTGTACGGATCACACCTCCCGAAACATTGACAGGTGTCCACATTGACAGCCCCATGCCAAGACGGCTGTGTGCCTGCAGTCACACGTCACAGGTGAGAGGTTACATTGCACGTGCCAGGTGGCAGACGTACATAGTGGGAACTGGCATGTGTGTGCATGTGTCTCCTGTTCAGGATCCACCAGATGGGCGCTGACTCTGTACTGACCATTGGACACAGCATGTTCCGTGGAAGGCTTGTGTGTGTGGGATGGTGGCACTGGATGTGCCTCCGTTGGGTGGGGGGCCATGCACAGGGCGGGTACGTCGATGATTGCGCATTGTTGGTCACGGTGGGTGCACCAACTAAGATGTGTTGCCCTGTGTTCAATTCCTATGTCCGCATGATGATGGACTGTAGATGTGGGCAGACTACACATTGGTCGATGTGCTGTCTATATGCATGTGCCTTCACACCAGGCACAGCTGCCCCTGCACATGTGACCCCTGCTGGACTCGCTGCTGGGTCTGTGGAGCTGATGCACCTTCTGTGCGTGGGGCGGACAGCTCTCCTCACTTCCCTCATTGCGCATGTCATGACTTTGCCGCAGGTGACATGGATCATGGAGGGCCCACATGTACGCGTGGGTAGGCTACACATGATTGTTCACTGGTCGCCACCCCCAGTCAGTGTTTCGAATGGGAAGGTTGTCGTGCTGGTGGCATATTCGATGTGGCGGATGGGCGGGCCTAGGTGCGGGCTTACATTCCGGACATGGGTGGGTAGTTGGATTGGCGACTAGTTGCAGTACACACGGGACACGTCTCTTCCTTTCCACATCTGGGTCATCCCTTGTACTAACTGACAGTGATACAGTCATCTTCGCCCCAGCCCTCATGTCCTCCCCTCGCTCCCCCAATATGCATGTGCACCTGCGAGGCTAGCGCTTGCACAGGCAGCCCCAAGCTCGCACCAGAGAGGGCAAGGAGTGTATGTGTGGGTCCAGTTGCACGAGTGGGCTGTCTCAGGGTATGATGTGTGGCGGGACGCCGTCCACCTGCGTGGTGCCCCAAATGGAGACCCGGCCTGCATGGACTATGCATCACAGTCTTCGCCTTCCGGATCCGCCACCTGCGACACCCAGTGGCTGTGGCTGCCCTTGCGGCCATGCCGCGTCCGTCTGTGGCTGATGGCCCACACATTCACTCTTTGGCCTCTCTGGGGAGGGCTCGGGGGTGGTGGCGCACGCGCTTGCACTTAGTCGCAATGGCATGTGGCGTGGTTGGTATGATGGGCAATGGATGGGATGGTGCGAGCCACCTCCCGTGACGTCAGTGCTGCTCGTGCTGTGGTGCGTCCCCCCTACACTTCCATTTGACTTGTGCCATGCTACACGTTGAGGTTCTATTGCCTGCGTGATATGACCAGGAGGAGCGCGAGGAGACCTCTCACACACCATGCTCCACTGCCATCCCGTGCCCTGTATCGCCTGTGCGGATTGACTATGTTGGGGTTACACCTGGTCGACTGGGGCTGTGTGTGCCTTGTCAAGGGGCATGGCGTGCGCACAACAGGATCCAGCTTGTCCACGGAGGGTGGGCTGACGTGTGCGCCTGGTACCGCATTGTTCGTGTGCCCGGCTGCTGTGCACACACGTGTTCACTCCCCCCGACAGGTGTCCTCTCACAATGCCCAGGGAAGCGGTGGTGTACTGTTCATGACCCCTCCCAACACGGCGTGCTCCAACTTGGCATGTGCGCATCTACCCGTCACACCCACCCACCTGAGCACTGCGTCCATACGACTTCACACGACACATGTGTGTCTTCCACAGTTGTGCTACTCATTTGCGTTGACATCCAATACCAGTGGACTACATGGTCATGTCACGACTGCCGTGTACTTCACATACTCTCATCCTCTCTCATTCGTACTTGTGAAATGAGTCAGCGGAGACAGTTTTGGTTTCAAACATTATATTGAGTCTTCTGTCCTCTGTGATGCAGTATAGTGGACACTACTGGCAGCGGAATACATGTTGAGGATATACTGAGCATGATTACAAATGGGATAGGGTGTGGGGTTACATGTGATTGGCTGTTGCATGTGGGATGTGGGCTTCAGAGTTACATCTGCTTGGCCAAGGCTGTGCTAATGTACATTTACGTATAGCTGCGGAGCTGCGGACTTTGACACAGACGGTATACATGTAGCCTACCAGACCGCTTGGCATCATGGGCACAGTCCATCTCAGTTCCATGTGACAGGTTTGCTGCGGTTGTTCCTCATGCACGCGTGCATGTGAGATGACATCAGGGCATGTGCTTGCGTGCATGCAGCGGCGTGCCACTTGTTGTTGCAATGTGGTGGTTACTGGACATGTCACAGTCACTGGGGTCGTGTTGTTGTTGTATGCACTTGTCGTCCATGCAAAGGTCCTGGTATGGGATTCCCGGGGCGGGGGTGGGAGGGGTGCAGCACCCACAGACTCCAGGCGACCTATTCATGTCCACTGAGCGGTGTGTGTGTCCATGGGCGCTGGATCCATGTCGTGTCCTGGTTGTTCGTGCAGTTCCGTCCATGTGGGTGCGATACACAGACCCCATGCCACTGCCTCCCACGATGCATGCGGTGTTCCTGGATGTGATGGGGAACAGTGTGCATGTCCCGGTCATATCCGATGTCATGGCGATGTCGTTGATGGTGTGGTAACAGTTGCCGGTCGTTTGGTATGGCTGTTGTGGTGGTGACTGGCCAGTCCGTGCGGAAGCTAAGCATGGGTGCGGGGTTGGACATCATAGGTCAATCGGGGAACCTGCGTTGTGGTCCGACGAATTTACAGGTTGTCAGGTATGCGATGCCGTCCAGCAGGGCTTCCATGTCATTGGTGGTGTACATGTTTGCCAGCCAATGTAGCGGATGGTGGCTGTCAAGGTGTTGTTCGTAAGTTGTCCCTTGGAGGACCATGATGGGGCATGCTGGGTGACATTCGATGTAGCTGTTCTCGATGATCCGTCGTGTGGAGGCACAGTGGTCCCATTTCAGTGCGGGTGCGATGTTGGCCACATACGCCATGCCCCCATAGGCAGAGCAGGCCCTGTCGTGTGCGTCCAGAGGGAGGAGTAGTGGTAGCAGGTCCGCCTTTAGACATGCCGGGTTGGAGAGGCACATCTCCACGGGATGCTGGTAGGGACACCTCCGACAGTAGAAGACGGGCATGACGCAGCTGAACAATGTGATGCGGTAAGTCAGTCGGTAACTTACGTTCAGCAGGGACAGGAGATCGCATCCCAATATATGTATCAGGTTGGTTTTGTACAGTTTGACCTGTCCGGCGTAGTTGGGTAGGTGTGTTGCGGTTGCCATTTTGCAGCGGTGCGTTGTGGTGGCGTGCTCCGGCTGTGTGTGCAGTCTGCAATGTGCACGCTCCGAGGTTGCTGTGAGCTCTGTGTAGTCGTAGGGAGACAGGACTTGTGTTCTGTTGGCTTGTGCGGAGGACACGGGCCCTCATCCCACATGCTTCTCAGACAGTTCAAGGTCAGTGATGTGTGACTCCTTCCAATTAACTTGCATGTGGCCGACATGGGGGAGTGTTTTCTTTTTCTTTCCCGTCCGTTGTGTTCTTCTGTGATATGCGCTATCTGCCCTGTGGTCGGTCTCCTCGGCATGCCTGTGTTGGTCTTTTCTTGGACAATGGCTGTATTCACCGGCTTCTTTCGTAGGGCTGTGGTTTCGGAGTTGGAATGGAAGGTCATTCAGTGCTGTCTGCTCTCCCTTGTGTGGGCGGCAGGCTGCCTTTCCGCTCTGCGTTGGGCCTTGTGTGTGAATGTTATTCTTGGGCCACCTGTTGTCGGTCCCCGGGCTCTTTGGTGTTCCGTTTTATATGTCTTGTTCATATGTGCAGGGTGGTATGGGTGTTTCAGTGTGGTACTGGCGTTCCTCTTCCCGAAGGGGCCCTGCTTCTCCTAGTTGGTGTTGCCGCCGCTGTGTGCTACGCCATGTTTGTTACACTGGGGTGTGTCCTGCTGTTGCGTGACTTCACTGACATGTGTGCGTCGGTTGTGTGGCGTTGGGTGTTGTCCGTGAATTGGGCGTTGGGGACATGTCTGTGGCAGGCCTGTCACGTGTCATGTGCGTTCGGGGTGGGGCTGATGTGTGTGCTGCTTGGTTGTGTCCCTGTGTCTGTGTGCGACGCATGCATGGCGCTGCGGTTGGCCTCTGCGTTGTGCACATGTGTGGCGGCGTCATCGCCGCTTTGGGGCTGTGACGGGGTCGTTGGTTCCTAGTCCCAGGTGGTGTGTACACATGTGTTACGAGATGTTACGATTTGGCCTGTGTGTCATATGTGGATGCAATGGTGGATGTGTAGTGTACACGCGGGGTGGGGGGTTGTCCGCTTTTTCCGCCCTTGCACTGTGTGCGCTGTTTGCGTGCACTTGTTGTGTGTGTGCCTACCTGCGTCTCCGCGGTACGTTGCGTCCTTGGTGGTGCATCAGCAAGAGCATGGGGAGGGCCTGCAGTGCTGGATTCATGCTCGGGGAGCCGCTTCTTCGGTGTCCGTGCTCGGCGTCCGTGTTACCGCTTCGGTTTGTCGTACGGTGTCTCTTAGCCGTGGGAGCCGTTTGTTTGCGGCATCGTAATTTGTACGCCGGGCGGGACGTGATTTCGTCGGACGGTGTGTGTCAATTGTGCTGCGCCGCTACGTGTACGGACGCACTTTGATGGCGGACGGTGTCGCTGGCTTGCCGGCGGTGTTTGGCCGACCTTTCGCATCGTAATAGGGCGGGCGTGTGGACTGCTGCGTGCCGGCGGTAACTGGTGGTTTTTGCATCCGCCAGCACGGCGGTTGTGCTTCCGCCCGCCATCGTAATGACCCCCTTAGTTCTTAATTAATATTAGTAAATTATTTGAAAATTTAATATGGAAATTGTGTAATTAATTTTAGGTGTGTGTTGTGGGGTTTACAGGGGTAAAGGGTGGGAAGTAATTTATGTTTAATTAATTATTAAGTAGTTGATCATTAATAATAATTAATTAATTGATATTTAATTAGGGTGATTGTTTAAAAAAATTTGTGTGTGGGTTTTACTTTTATAGGGGAAAAGGGTTGGGAGTAAATTAATTTTACTTACTTTATAGTTAGTTGTTAAATACTATTTGTTTTTTAATTGAAAATAAGTTTTAATTGTGTAATTAATTTTTTTACAGTTTCATTTTAGCTGTGGTTTGTGGGGGCTATAGGGGTAAAGTGTGGGAAGTTTATTAATTTTTATGAGTTTTAATTTGTTTTTTAATTAATAATATTTCTTTAATTGGTAATTAGTTATGTTAATTATGTAAGTAAATTTTTTAAATTGAGATGTGGGTTGTGAATTGTGTGGTGTTATAGGGTAGGAAATAAAGAAAAGTACATTTACGTAAAAATGCTTTCGTTTCTAAATTATTTCTAATTAAAAATATTTATTTGTTTGAAAATTATTTTATATTTTATTTAATATAATATTTGTAGGTATGTGTCATATGCATTTAATATAATATGTTTTTTTAAAATTTGTAATAATAAATATATTTGTATTTGAATTTTTAACATATTTATATATTTTTTATTTATTTTGTTTTTTAAATATTTTTGTTGTTGTTAATATTATGTTTGTTTTTAATTTTAAACTGACTGGAGTTAGAATATTAATTGTTACCCCTCCGCAATCCAACACTTTCCCTACTGTTGCACTGATTGGAGTGGGAATAGTAAATTTTACCCCGCCACTATCCAACACTTTCCCTACTGTTGCACTCACTGGAGTTGGAATAGTAATTTTTACCCTTCCGCTATCCAACACTTTCCCAACTGTTGCACTCATTGGAGTGGGAATAGTAATTTTTTACCCCTCCGCTATCCAACACTTTCCCTACTGTTACAAATATTGGAGTGGGAATAGTAAATTTTATTCCTCCACTATCCAACACTTTCCCTACTGTTGCACTCACTGGAGTGGGAATAGTAAGTTCTTCCCCTCCGCTATCCAACACTTTCCCTATTGTTCCACTCACTGGAGTGGGAATAGTAATTTTTACCCCTCCGCCATTTAACACTTTCCCTACTGTTGCACTGACTGGAGTGAGAATAGTAAATTTTATTCCTCCGCTATCCAACACTTTCCCTACTGTTGCACTCACTGGAGTGGGAATAGTAAGTTCTTCCCCTCCGCTATCCAACACTTTCCCTATTGTTGCACTCACTGGAGTGGGAATAGTAATTTTTACCCCTCCGCCATTTAACACTTTCCCTACTGTTGCACTGACTGGAGTGAGAATAGTAAATGTTATTCCTCCGCTATCCAACACTTTCCCTACTGTTGTACTCACTGGAGTGGGAATAGTAAGTTTTACCCCTGCGCTTTCCAACACTTTCCCTACTGTTGCACTTATTGGAGTGGGAATAGTAATTTTTACACATCCGCTATCCAACACTTTCCCTACTGTTACACTCACTGGAGTGGGAATAGTAATTTTTACCCTTCCGCTATCCAACACTTCTCTATTGTTGCACTCACTGGAGTGGGAATAGTAATTTTTACCCCTTCTCTATCCAACACTTTCCCTACTGTTGCACTGACTGTAGTGGTAAATTTAAGTTTAAAGATTTTTAAATAGTTTATTTATAATAGAATGTTTTTTAAAAAATAGATTTTATGTTATTGGTATATATATATATAAATATATTACTCGGATCCTCCACAAACAATCCGATAAAGAAGGTGGGGCACTTCAGGCTGTATACCAAGTGGATTTTATTTTTCACTCGTTACCAGCATGAACATGGTCTCTAGGACGCGTTTCGGCTTCTCGCCTTCATCAACTGGTGAGTATCCATCTTGTTTTCAATTTATAGTGAATTACACACATTGTAGGGCATGTTCGCAGTAGACAAGGAAGAGTTCAAACAAAATCATAATGAAGTTATCGGCACATTGAAAATGGATAAACAACACAATTCAGCCTCAGTAGGCAAAGGGCATTATCATAGATAATTGTAAATCGTTTTTTAAAATATTTCGATAGTGTAAGATGTATTTGGAGCAGAACCAAAAAACGTCACACATTCAACATATTTGTCTCTGTGGTCATAAAATAGAAACTTCACTATTAAATATCATAGCTAAGCCTGTTGTAGGTCTATTATACACAATCACCATCCAGCCCGAGTGGGCCTACTGTCACGCCAAACTCTGGCTGAGAAGTGACCTCACGTTACACCATTGTTCGTAAACTAACAATGTAAATTCGAATCAAGAATCCATCTCAGGATACAAACTAATCTGTAAAGTACCTGTATGCTGTCAAGATCTACACAATAAGATCTAGACCATATATAAATGTCCACACGACACGCTATCTCAAAGCTCCTAGCTATTAAACAAAAAATGGTTATTCTTACTAACACCCCAAATAGTGGATGATACTCTGCCCGTAAAGGTGGATATCTTCCAGAGTTTCTTACTGGTCTCCATGACTACTCTGAATGCACACACATTCTCTAAAATCTGCAAGAAAATAAAACAAAAAATATCATATTAGTTGACTGATCACCAACCAACATAATCAAATTTAAAATTGATATATACAAAATGGATCATGTAACATGCTGCTGGCTCCTTAGTTCAGACATCCTATTTTCTACAAGACTGATACTATTTTTGAAACATTTGTACAAATCATAGGTGAACATACATTTCTTCACTGGCATTGAGTCCCTTCGGTTCCATACTATCAAGTGCAAGTATGTATTTAGACTCTAGGATTCTGAGTTTCTTTTCTCTGTCCCCTCTTCTCCCATCACTCTTTATTCCATCAATATAAATATATATATTTGTAAATTTTTTGAATGTTAAAATTATAAAATACATTAAAATTAATAGTTTAATAATTGTTTTAAAGTAAATATATATATATATATATTTATTATTATGTATGTGTTTAACTTTTTAATTAAGTTTATTTGTTATATTTGTTAAAATGTATATTAAATCTATTTTCTTTTTTAAAAATAAATTTTATTATTTAGTATATTTAATATTTATTATTTTATTTTATATATATATATATATATATATATATATATATATATATATATATATATATATATATATATATATATATATAAAAATATATTGAACAAGGGCACTTCGTGCTTGAAACGCGTCACAGGGGTGAGAGGAATAAAAATCTTACCTGCTACTTAATCCGGGTCCGTCTCTCTCTGCTCACCTGCTTATTAGCTTGGAGGTGCGGGAAGTGATCGTTGCGAAATATATATATATATATATATATATACATATATATATATATATATATATATTTTATCCTATGAACCCGAAAGCTTAAATATATATATATATTCACTGAAAAAACCATAGGTTTCAGGGGCGTTATAGTTAGCTGGACATTTCACTCGTACAAAACCATAGAAATTCCACTGTTGTAGTTAGTTCAGCTAACTATAACTCGCGCCCCCTCAATGCACTGCTCTTGACGTCCCATATTACATCATTCATGGCATGGTCAGTGACATCACTGATGACATCATCCACATGAAAATCTGATGCACCTCCTCACAGTCTAATATAACCTTTAATACACCCACTGTAAAATACAGACTACCATTTTTGAAATCATCGAGACACCAATACCAGTTACTACATACGCACTCTTTGATTCCTAGGTCTACACACACATCCACTCATTCACCCATACATTCACTTATACATGCAGTCACTCATCAATACAACACTATGATATGCACTCATACACCTATTCAGACACTCACACACCGCCACTCATCCATGGAGTTACTCACATACCTAGTCAGTCATGCAAAGAATCAATCACACTCCCATTTACTCACCTATACAGTTATACACACACCACCTCACTAATTCATACAGATACTAACGCATAATTACTCTCTTATATAATCACTGATACAAGTACACACTCATCCATACAGCCACTCTCACAATCACTCACTGTCACATATACTCATTTATATACAGCATCACTCACTTATACTGCCTTTTACATATGTAGTTACTCACACATGTACCACTCAGACATCCTTTCACTCACCAACACACCCATACACACACTCACCCACCCATACAGCTGTTTCCACATGCACTCTTGAACCCATACACCCAGTGAATCAACCACTCACACATCAATGCACAGAGTCGCACACCTCCAACCCACCCACACACACACTTAGGGGTCGATTCCGATCTCGGTCGGAGGCGCACCCAATACCATTCGGTCGGGAAAAAAGCCATGCGAAAGCCAGTTTCCCGACCGATCCGTACAGCACACCGAACGAGCAAGTACGATGCGCACAACAGCAAAAATTCCGGCCGAGCCGTACTCACCCAAACCAGGTCCTGTTCTCCGACCGAGGCGAATCCGGAAACGCCGAATCGAGTCGCACAGAAGGGAAAATGCAGCCCCGTCCGGCCGGACAAGTACGATGCGCTTCCGTACGCGCCCGAACCCGTCGCTACGCACGGCACGTCAAAGCATCCGGGAGAGGCGCACATAAGCTCCGAATCGCGCCACAACACGATCCACGGCTACGAGACGAACACAGCACAGACGAGGACGACGCGAAGCGACGAGGACGAAGCGAAGCGACGAGGACGAAGCCAAGCGACGAGGACGACGCGAAGCAACGAGAAGGACGAACGACACGAACCAACCATGAATCCCTTCGTCCCGATCATACCAATATTCTACATCTACTACCGGAACAGGCACGGACGCGTACGGCGCAGAAGGTAAGTCAGACACCAACCACAAAACACATACAACACGTACACGACACATCACACACATACACTGGGAATCTGAATATACTTACACCAGCAACAGCAGCACCATAGGGGCGGGATGCCCATCACCAATGCCACATATGCACACAGGGGCCTGAATGCGCGCCACCACCCCCAACCCAGGGGGGCTGGATGCCTACCACTACTACCACCCTTAGCCAGGGGGCAGGATGCCTACCACTACTACCACCCTTAGCCAGGGGGCAGGATGCCCACCACTACTACCACCCTCACCCAGGGGGGCAGGATGCCCACCACTACTACCACCCTCACCCAGGGGGCAGGATGCCCACCACTACTACCACCCTTAGCCAGGGGGCAGGATGCCTACCACTACTACCACCCTCACCCACGGGGGGCAGGATGCCCACCACTACTACCACCCTCACCCAGGGGGGCAGGATGCCCACCACTACTACCACCCTTAGCCAGGGGGCAGGATGCCTACCACTACTACCACCCTCACCCAGGGGGGCTGGATGCCTACCACTACTACCACCCTCACCCAGGGGGGCTGGATGCCTACCACTACTACCACCCCCACTCATAGGATGGACAATGCATGACACAACAAGCACACCACAACCTAGGGAATGCAAGATTAAGACATCCCCCACCACCATGACAAGCGTGTGAGCAGGCTGTGTCAAATGCCTACAACACCGAACATGACATTGAACATACAATGTGACCCCCTAGCACATGTGCCACACATATATGTGTGTGGCACCCACAATGCTAAGCAGCCCATGACCATTGTGGCAATGGGGCCTAAACCCCCATCATCACAGTGACCAAAAGGCAAGTGTGGGGTCCATAGCTGAAGCACATTTTGACCATTGTGGCAATGGGGTCTAAACCCCCATCATCACAGTGACCAAAAGGCAAGTGTGGGGTCCATAGCTGAAGCACATTTTGACCATTGTGGCAATGGGGTCTAAACCCCCATCATCACAGTGACCAAAAGGTAAGTGTGGGGTCCATAGCTGAAGCACAGTTTGACCATTGTGGCAATGGGGTCTAAACCCCCATCATCACAGTGACCAAAAGGCAAGTGTGGGGTCCATAGCTGAAGCACATTTTGACCATTGTGGCAATGGGGTCTACACCCTCATCATCACAGTGACCAAAAGGTAAGTGTGGGGTCCATAGCTGAAGCACAGTTTGACCATTGTGGCAATGGGGTCTAAACCCCCATCATCACAGTGACCAAAAGGCAAGTGTGGGGTCCATAGCTGAAGCACATTTTGACCATTGTGGCAATGGGGTCTACACCCTCATCATCACAGTGACCAAAAGGTAATTGTTGACAAAGAAAGAGCTGCAACTGCCAAACTGCATGGATCATTCCTGGTCACAGAACCAAAAACTCATCTGTGGCAAAGTAGTGTATGTGTCCCATTGCAACATAAATTGGGGGAGCCAAATACTGCAGTGCAAATGAAACATTCCTTTGGCCATGTGCAGACAAACAACACCCATGGGGGCTGAGACCGTCAACAGTCATCAATGACACAATGACAGAAGTGACCATCAGAATGCAGAACCACATATTTGCACCAATGGGCACACAAATGCAGATACCCTGTGGAGACAGCAGATGTGAGGTGAACAGATACCATACCATGGCAGCAATGGGACACACAAACCATGATCACTGTGCTGACCGATGACCTAGGAGTCCCAGGGACAGCAGGGGAAACACACCAAACAACATACAGCCAATGGCACACCCAAGATATGCCAATGCAGTGGTGCAGATGCACAAACACAAACAGGCAGACCAACACTGTCATCATACACAGCAGGTGAGGGGTGGGGGTGCCATTGTCCCCAGGCAACAACACAACACATGAGGAGAGCTGAATACCAATCATACAGATGTGCATACACTGCCACACTAAGGTAACTCATGGATCCAAATCCCCTATGTGGGCAAGCAGGCATTGACAGGTGAGAGGGAGCACAAAACACACATGTCACACAGGCACGTAGGAACAACAACTGACACAGCAAGTCACAGACACACCACAGCACCACCCCCAGGGCCCCCACAATGTGGTGACCCTGGGCTGAAGAAAAATACCACTGTGATGACAAAGCTAAATGTCGTTCACACTGTGAACCACAGTCAGGTGTCCTGAGCAACTAACTACCATCACACCTACACAAGCACAAATCAATCAGCATGGCCAGTAAGCCAAGGCCAACATGGAGGCAGGGGACTAGCCGGGCAACAACTCTCATCTGCACACACTCAACACCACACCCCTCGACCTCCAACAATGTGCAGCAGTGAAGTACACATGCACTGGTGACATTGCACATGCACCCATTACTATTCCAGGGTGGTGGGTGGGAACCAAGGTGTAGAAACACATCACACATGGACACTCAACAAGACTCCTGAATGTCTGACACACTGCACACTACGCTGTACATGGACATGACGGCAATACCACACCGACCAATGGGATCCCAGCCACAGTCACACACCAATGAAGAAGCCAAGGTCACCCACAAAGAACACACATAGACAACAACCAACATTGCAGCCCGGACCCTAAGGAGTGCCAGCAGTCACACACACAACGTGTCACAATCACTGAAAGATAACACAAACTGGAAATCACATGACAGGGGCAAACAACAAGTGCCAAAGGGAAACCTGACTGTGACCCATCTGCGTCAGCACACAAACTCTGCCCTGACAGCAAACACACCTATGGGTGACACCCTGATGACCAGTAATGTGCCATGCACCCACATCACAGAGAACACAGGGAGAAGACTTTGGGGGAACATAGCTCAAGTCAGCAAGCATCACAAACAGGTACAACACTAGGGATCACAGCATGCGCAGATGAATGGAAGTGAACACACAGACATGCACATACAACACACACCTTGGGCGCAGGCAATGTCACACGTGTACACACTGCCATGAGGGGACTCCACTCCTGTGTGAGGAAAGCTGTGCCATATGTTGCCTCAGTAGGGCCCCATCATGTCAGCTGAGCACTTGGTCACACAATCAACAATTAGCACCAAATGAGGGCTCCCATCACATCAGCCTGGTCATGGATGTGCCAACGGAATCATCAGCACAGATCCAACACACTTGTATAGCAATGTTGCACTGACTACACGGATGAGTCCCTCCCCATTGATGCCCAAACCTGCATGTCCACTGGAGATGGCAACACGGTCAGGGAAGTAGACAAATGCAACGATGGCAGGCACAACAGATGTGCAGGGGTGGAAGCCACAGATATGAAATTGCCAATGTAAGTAGGAAACCCATTGCCAAATACTGAACACATGACACCCTCAGATGCTGCTATTGATGACATGGATACACCACATGATAGGACACATTCCCCCTGGACCACATGGGTTCCTGCACAGTAACACTTCATAATCATGAGACCAGATATCACCATCACTGCAGCAAGGGCATGGTTAGCTGCACCAACAACATGTACATCTGAAGCATGAGCACTAGAGAAAAGAAAGTTGCTTTATTCAGCATATGTGTTGAGGCCAAACGAAGTCCTGAAAAAGAGCAAAGGCCAATGGCCAGTCCATTGTCAAAGTACAAACAGGGTGACACTGGCAGATGTCACCCTACGCATGCCTGCACAATACCAGGGACAATCCACTAGGAGGGGCAACCGGGGGGCAGGCCAGGCACCGCAGGGACAGGATCAGGGCTCACCAGGGGGAGTCAGGGAAGGGGTGGTGGGTGCTGGAGAGCCACTGACAACTGCAGTGGAGGTGTCTGACATGGTGTGTGCCGGCACAACTGGGGGCATGACACAGATGTCGTGGGTGCCGCGCAGTGGACCCTGCAGATGGGGTGGACAGGTCCGCCACTGCAGTGCCCAAGTCAGACAGGGCGGTAGTGGACTCCACTGCAGTGCCTACCTCCAGGGGAGGAGAATGGGGAACAGGCAAGGTGGGTTGGACAGAGGGGGGGACACCCTCACCACATCAGTGGCACAGACAAGCGCAGCGGGGGTGTGGTGCTGGGAGAGCAAGTGGCAGGGGGAGAAGGCCGGAGCATCTTGGGGATGGTATATCTGTGGGTGGGGGAACCTGGGGCAGGGTGTGGTGGGGGCACCTGTGCAGTGGGGGCCTGAGGGATGGAGGACGGAGACCTTGTGCCTGAGCTGCAGGGCGGTGGCGGGGTCTTGCTCTTAGCACTCCGGGGGACTTGCGGGTGGGGGCCTCAGTCCGTCTGCGCCTGGGGGAGGGTGTCCGGGGGCGAGGGGCACTCTGCTCCGTGTGGGTGGGCTTCCTCTTCCCCCGGGATGCTGGAGCAGCTTCATCGGTGGGGAAGAGGCCGAGGTCACAGAGGAAGAGCTGCTGTGACTTTGGGGTTGCAGGTGAGGCAAGGGAGGGTGCTTTGGAGGGAGAGGGAACTGAGGACTGCGCAGTGCATGTGGATGCGTGTGTGTGTTCCAGGGCCCCATCCCCTGTGAGTCTGGCTTCAGTCCCCTGAATGTGCGTGCGTGTGCGTTTTGTCATTGGCGTGTGTGTCAGTGTGCTGGATGTGTGTGTGCTGGTGTGTGCCAGTGTGTGTGTGCCTGGGATGGGTAAGGTGCTGGGGAGTGTGGATGGAGCAGAGGCAGGAGGGGTGAGGGACCGTTTGAGGAGGGACACTGCTGCCGTCAGGGAGGAGTCCATGGACCTATTGCCCCTCTGTAGGTCAGACATGCCCGATGAGATGCCCTCCATGAACGACACCAGCTGAGTCAACAGCGCGGTGTGCGCATGGAGGACACTCAGCATGGCTGTCTGCCCTACATGGAGCTGGCGAAGGAGGTACACAGACTCCTCACTCAGGGCAGCAGGGGACACAGGGGCAGGGGGTGCGGTGCCTGGCCCAAAGGAGACACGCTCCCGGACATGGGAGCCTCCACGGACCTGGGGAATGGGAGCCGATGGGAGGGCGGTGGTGGTGCTGGTGGTGGCGGGGAGAGCAACACTAGCTGGGGTGTGGTGGCTGCTGACACCCGCCTCCACAAGGGAGTCATCCTCCGAGTTGCTCTGGTCCTCAGCTGAGGTGGATGCTGCTGAGGACTCCTCGGTGTGGCTCCCCTCGCCCTCCGTGCCACTGGGTCCCTCCGACCACTCCTCGGCTGCTGACCCAGTCTGGCTCTCTGGCTCCTCCTGGTCCGTGGAGCTGTCCCCTTCCGTGGCCGTGGATGTATCTGCAAACAATGGGGAAACAGACAGACATCAGTCACCTGCACATAACGCACACACCACTGTGAGCACAGCACATCACAGAGCAAGCCCTGGCATCATTAGTTGTACATTGCTAAAAGTGCACTAATTGAACAGGAGAAGTCAATTGTCAGTCTGATGCCAAGCATGGCACTCACATCCCACATGGCCTTGCACCCATCTGTCTGGTGTCTGTTGGATTGCAACACCCCAGTGTTGACACATGCACCAAGTACACAGTAGTTGGACAGTGCAGAGGACACGGTGTGGACACATCACAGCTCTTGCCACTGAGTCAGTACAGGTTTACGGATGTAAGGGATGCCCAGAGTCAAATAGGAAATGCATGTGATGCATACCAGCGACAGACACCATGATGCACCCATGTCCTGATAGCCAGCGCCACTATGGTGTGCATGTAGCACATGTCACTCCCCTGCAGGATCACCAATCAGTAGACACATGCCATGGCGGAGGCATGACTGCAAAGTCATACATCACTGTCTCAGTGATGTATGACTTTGCAGCCAGACAACAACACTCTGCACTGTGTCACAATAGTAGGTCATGGGGAATGCAAGTCCTGGAGCTGCACAAGTGCACATGTACATCCCCCCACAACACATCCTCTTAACCCTCATCTGTCCAGGTCATACCTATTGGACATATGGGAGACCTGTGACACTACCCTCTGAACCTGAGCCCCTCACACTCTGCTGTGCATGGGGAACAGCTACCTGAACTTCACATTTACATGCCCCAGTCTGCATGGGCAGCTGATCAGACACCTATGTGTCACACAAGTATCGTCTCCTATGGTCACATCTCCAGTGGCATGCTGAGCCCCTACCAAGAAACTCCACAGCAGTCCTGGCGACTAATCCACAGCACACTGACACAGAGGCAGACACCTGAGGGGCAAATCACTGTGCACAATGTGTCCACTGATACACGGGAGTGGGAGTACAGAGTGTATTGTATGGCCTGGAGTAGGCATGACTGTCCAGCCCCACATTAATGAGGGATGAGCCCTGGACTGTAGGCAGCTGGCTAAGTATGTGTGACACACGTCATATACATACTCCTGGGACCCAAACATTGTTCCCACCCGCAGCATGGGTGTGTGCCAGGTACCCCAGCCACATGTTGTGGATCAGCTCAGCAATTGGACCACAGATCAAAGTAACACGCTGAATACATGTCAGAATACAGGCATTGTGTAAGCAATGGACCCACCCATGATGCCCACCACAGAGTCAGGGAAACAGATGCTGTCTCCCACCTTGAGTCAAGCAAACTGCAAGGACACAGTCCTAAGTGACAGGATTCCCTGCATGTAAGGGCCACACCTGGGTATCAGATGAGGAGTGGGCAGTGCACAATAGAGGGACATGGCTCCTGGACAACATGACTGCTGTACTGTGGCAGTTCAACCTGGCCCGAGGAGGGCACATAACATGTTAGACAGAGTACACAGTGCAGTCTTTGACTCACCCCTCCTTGCTGCTCTCTGGCCTTCAGCTGCCCATCCAGGTCTGGAAAGACCACCGCCAGGATCCTGAGCATGTGGGGGTCAGGGTCCGTGTTCCGCCCCTCCTGCGAGGAGGCGACAGCTTCAGCTGGACCCGTGCAATCCTCCGGGTCCAGCCCCGAAGGTCCTGCCACCTCTTTTGGCAGTTGCGGATCCGGCGCTTGTAGACCCCCACGGACCGGACAGCCCGGACGATGTCCTTCCAGATCTCATGCTTCCGATGGGCAGAAGCCTGTCAGGATGACAAAGTGATAAGGACATTACTACACATGCAACATATCCGTGCATGACACAGTTGCATATACATGTCGCAATCACAGGGGCACATGGTGTACCCAGGCAGTGCACGGCTGCCCATGGACAGTTTTCCAGAAGTCACTACATGGTATCATAGCATGGGGAGTAAAACCCTGTTCAGAAGCACTGTCACTGCACCATACCTGTCCAGTGCAAGTCACTACACACTATGGGGGGTGACAACTACTCAGTGAGCCTGCTAGCCAGTGGTGTGCTGACTCTCAGCCTTGCTAGTCAGACAAAATGCACATTCAGAAAGGCAGTGCACAGAACACTCACCTGCTCCCCTGGTGTCCCATACAGCTTGCTGTACTGTGGAAGTAGGCTGTCCAGCAGGGCCTGGTTCTCTTCAAGGCTGAAGGCTGGGGCTCTCTCCACAGTACGTGCCATTGCAGGGTCCAGAGGGGCAGAGACAGCAGCAGTGCAGTGGCAGATGTCGTCCTGGAGCATGTAGTGCAGGCAAGTGGGCTCTCAGGGGAACATGCAGCAATATATATGTGCTGGAGAGGCAGATACTGTCCCTTGTGTCCAAAGTGATAGGTCCAAGTCGTTTGCATCTTCTGAATCTGGCCAATCCATGGAATAGCAGCACCAAAACACGCCCACAGCATCCTTCAAAATTTCAACTTCATGACATACATGATTTTGCAACATTGTTGTGGGTGACCAACTGATTTTCCAGCAACCGACTCGTTCGAATTTCGAAAACGCGTCCGTTGCCAGGCAAGCCCATTGTCAATGGGTGCGCACCGATCGGTCCATTGAGGTACAACGCGCACAGGGGTACAACGCGTGCCCGCACACATTGAAAGCAATGGGCCGGCCGGAGGCACCGATCGGTCCATTGCTGTTCAACGCGCACAGGGGTACAACGCGTACCCGCACACATTGAGAGCAATGGGCCGGCCGGAGGCACCGATCGGTCCATTGCTGTTCAACGCGCACAGGGGTACAACGCGTACCCGCACACATTGAATGCAATGGGCCGGCCGGAGGCACCGATCGGTCCATTGCAGTACAACGCGCACAGGGGTACAACGCGTACCCGCACACATTGAAAGCAATGGGCCGGCCGGAGGCACCGATCGGTCCATTGCTGTTCAACGCGCACAGGGGTACAACGCGTACCCGCACACATTGAAAGCAATGGGCCGGCCGGAGGCACCGATCGGTCCATTGCTGTTCAACGCATCACTGTACATGTGACTGGCATATGTCAGCATGCCTGTCTCAGATGGACATATGCCAGCCACAGATAGCTCCCAGGGAGTGAGGGGCACACCTACATCACGACAGCCTGTCCACACCTTATCATGAAGGCATGTAAGGCTGCATTTCCTATTGTGTGTATGTTGGTGTACATGTTGTCCTGTGGGTGTCACCTGTGGGCAGCCACCCCCAGGCTGTGCACGTGTTAATGGGGACAGGATCCTGGGTGTTACGTGTACGAGACCACTGTGATGTGCAACTGTTCATATCTGTGCATGTGCCATGGTCACATTTCACAGTGGTGTTTGTGTATGTCATGTCACATACCCCGTGAGTCCCATGTGGGACGGTATGTTTGAGCCAGGGTGTCCCAGTGGCACAATAGTGATGGCCCTCCACAGTCTTTGTGCATGTAGTGTTTACAATGTCTCTGATTTCATGTGCACAATGGGAGACAGTCTCCACATCCACGTTGTGTGTGCATGGACTCTGATGTTGTGCGTGTGTGTCACAGACGTCCATGGCTCTCCTGCCATGGCAAGTGTGGCCACTACCTGTGGGGGTCATGTTTGTTTTGTTGTGGTGTACACATGATACTCCAGGTGATGCCAGTGTCCATGTGGCATTACAGGGTCCCTGGGAATGTGCCTGTCGTTGAGCTGTGGTGCCTGGGGCACATCTGTCCTCACATGTCACTGGGGGGTGACTGTGACACAGCATCATGATATCCAATGGGCCAACCTGGGCCAAATTGATGCCACCTGTAGGACCGTGTTGACAGATGTTGGCCATGTATGTACCATACATGTCGTTCCGGTACTGCACACTTCATGTAGTTGTGCCTCATGATGATGTATGTTGGGATCTTGAGTGTGTTCAATGCCGCATATGTGGGGTGACTGACGATCTTGCTTACTTCTCCTCTGCACTGCAGGGCTCCTGCTGTCCATCGGCCATTCCCAGACCTGGCAACGATGGTGGAACGGGACAGCATCCGACGGTACCGCTTCACCAGGCAGCTGATTGAGGATTTGGCAGTGCAGTTGTCCCCACATTTGCAGCCTGGCCGGCCGTATCCTACAGCGCTGACCCCCAAGGTGAAGGTGATGGCAGCCCTACACTTCTTTGCCACCGGTACCTTCCAACATACTGTGGCGTCTGCTGGTGGGATGTCACAGACCATGTTCAGCCGTGTGCTCCGCGATTTCTTGGCGGCAATGTTGCTCTTCCTGAACCGGTACATCTATTTCCCTAGACTGCGACGACTCACTGACGTGAAGAGTGACTTTTATGCCCTGGGGAGGATGCCGCATGTCATTGGCTCCATTGATGGGACACATGTGGCTTTGGTACCACCACAGGCCCAGGAGCAGGCCTACAGGAACCGCAAGCACTACCACTCGGTCAATGCACTGGTGGTGTGTCTTGCAGACATGACCATCACACACGTGTGTGCCCGTTTCCCTGGTTCAGCACACGATGCCTTTGTGATGAGGAGTAGTCGCATCCCCAGGTTGATGGCACAGATGCAGAACCAGCGTGCCTGGCTTGTCGGTGTGTACTGACTTTGTGCCATTGTGTGTGATCTGATCTGTAGTATTCCGCCCACTTTTCCAAGTCAGCTGATGTGCACTTGTCTGTCCGTAGGTGACTCGGGATACCCCAACATGCCGTGGTTGCTGACACCCCTCAGGAACCCTGTGACACCTGCCCAGATGCGCTACAATGAGGCACATGGTCGGACCAGGAGAGTGATTGAGCGGACCTTTGGTCTCCTGAAGAGCCGCTTCCGCTGCCTGGACAAGACCGGAGGGTCCCTCCCATATGCCCCTGCGAAAGTGTGCAAGATTATCATCGTCTGCTGCATGCTCCACAACCTGGCAGTGCGGAAGGAGTTGCCTCTCATCCAGGATGACAATGACCAACATCCGCCACCTGTGGAGGATCCTGGCCTGGACCACGATGCCAGTGATGATGATGATGATGATGGTGATGTCCGCACACAGCTCATCACCAACTTCTTTAGCTGAATGTGAGTATCCTGAGGTGTCATGTGAATGATGTGAGTTGGCATGATGTGTGGGTGGTGCTCTGGTGCTGTTGGAGTGTGTCCATGGGCTACTTGACAGGATGTGTGTTGCGATGTGTGGTGACAGGTGGGCTGTACTCCCCAACAGTGTTGACATGCTAACTTGGTTCTGGGTGGGTATCTTGTAACATGTATTGTGCATGAGTTTTGCTGTTCTGTCCTGTACTGCATTGCTTTTGACTGTGTGTCATTTCTGTCCTTCACAGGGTACTTTCAGATTCGTTTGGTCAACTGTGTCCACCGACGACGTGATTGCACATCCAGGCTGGTAGCTGTTGTGTCCCTACAGGTGATGTGCGCCACACCCATGGACTTCCTTCTGTCTACAGTTGTTGACTGTGTGCCCGCTACCAGGTGGGGTTACCTTGCATCTGTAGTGGTTACGGCATGTTGCTACTGTGTAATAAACCTGTGCTTCACTTAGTGATGTGCGTTGTCTGTGGTCACACATTTGACTGCCATTTGCTTACTGCACCTGTGGGCTACTTGACTACAACTGGGAATGGGTGTGGTGTCTGTGCATTGCACCGTCTTCCCTGGCAACATCAGTGTAGGCAATGAGTCAGATGGCCTAGGTGTGTATGTGTTGTGTAGCCCTGGTGGTGTGTCTCCCTCATATGTGTCACGTTGCCTGTACTCACATGCCTGTGTTGTCCTTGCTGTTGCAGTTCGCATACACTGTGTAATTTTGCAGTTCATCATCCCCATAACAGCACCCACGTTGGAATCACGACAGAGGCAAGTATGGTGTATTAGTGTGTTTATTGTGATAATAGTGCATAGGATGGATTGTGCTGTACATGAATCTTGCAATCCCAAGTTCCTAGATGAATAGAAAGTCCAGGTAGACAGGATCCCCAGTATCGGGGCCACAGTTGTCTGACACATTGTTCCAACTTGTACTCCCCATGCAATGTGTGGGAGTAGTGTTGCCATCAACAGGGTGAACAGTCTGTGCACAAAGGCGAAAATCCAGAACAGGTTCAGGCTTCCTGGGAGTTGCGCTTGGCCATCAGCCTCTCACTGTCCCCTCCTCGGACGACCCCTCTTCTTGGGGGGGCCCTCTAGTGCAGGCTGCTGCGGTGCAGGGGACTCTCCGCCAGAGTCCTCCTCCCTCCCTGTGGCAGTTGCAGTTTGTTCGGTACCAGATGTTGTTGGCACACAGGGAGGTGTGGACTGGTTGCTGTTCATCTGGCGGAGGCATTGTAAAATGTCCCTGTGCACCGCCGTCATCTCATGTAGTACATCCCACTTGGACTCCACGCGGGTCATGTGGGAGTCCACACGTGACATGTGGGAGTCCACACGTGACATGTGTGACTCCACGTGGGACATGTGGGAGTCCAAGCGGGCATGATGGGCAGCCTGCTGCTGTTTGATGTCTCTGAGGAGCCCCACTACCTGGCTGAGCTCTCCGGTGCTGGACTGGTACGCATCAGCTATGCGTACCAGTTGTGGGTCTTCATGCACACCAGCAACGTCTGCAAGCAGCGACCTCTGTCTCCCACCCCTCCCACCACCCCTGCTGACATGTGCAGTGTGTGCAGTTGCACGCACAGATAACCCTGGTCCACCTTGGGGGTTGGTGGTGGTGGTGGTGTCCATGGCCCCAGGTTGGTCCAGGGTCACTGCGCTGGTGTTGTTCCTTATTCTGTCCATGTCGGCAGGGATGGTATTCGTGGTGACAGTCGTTGGAGGGGTGGGTGCAGGGGGTGCAGCTGGTGGACCTGCTGGTGCTGCAGCTGGTGGTCCTGCTGGTGCAGCATGTTGACTTGCACCGGATGTGCCAGGTTGTTCTTCATCGTCCGAGGAGGACAGAGGCTGTACGACGCCAGTGAGCTCGGCATCCTCTTGAGCCTGGGACTGGGACTCCTCAGCGTCTGCTGCTGTGTCCCTATCATCACCTGTTTTTGGGAGACACAAACAATGTATGTCATGTTTCTGCAGGCATCAGTGGTTGACACACCTGACAGTTGTGACTGTGCCTCGGGGTGCGGGCCTGTACATTGTATTGTCCTAAGTCGTCACAGTCAGGGGTTGATATTGGTGTGGCACATTGTCCTGCATTATTTGGGCATTTCTATGTATTCTCTGGGGTGTGAACATGGTCTGCATTGATTGTGTTTGGTTGACAGCCAGACCTCCTTCCCACCCACCCACCCACCCACCCAGTCAGTTATCCCACCATGGAACGTGCTTGCATTGCAGGGAGTGTAAGTTGTCTCTCAGGATGTCAGTCAGTGGTGTCCTGCTGTTTGTTGGTGCACAGTTGGCAGCAGGGCCTTGTGCTCCCCACAGCAGTAGCCAGTGTCAGCCATCTTGTGAGTCCTTCTCCACTCCCTGTGATGTGAGCATGGTTCAGGGTGGTGTTGATGGGCCAGTTGTGAGGCTGAGCAATGTCTGTGACTACGACTCCCATCATGCTATTGCCTCCACCCCCTTCACAGCATGCCCATGCTTCCTTCCTTTTGACTCTGCTTCCCTGTGGGGTGGGCTGGCTGTGCTGACAGGATGGCTGGGAGTGTTGTCCTGGCAGTTGTTTGGCTAAGAGTCCCAAGAGTGTCCCTGTGCTTCACACAACATAACCCAGGGTGGTGGTGCTTTGTGGGATCTTGTGTTAGGATGGAGGGCATTGCATTCTACCAGGTGGGTACTGTGGAGTTTGTGTTGGGGGGGGGTGTGAGGGGAGGTGCTGGTGACTATGGTCAGTGCTGCAAGTCCCCCTTCCCACCCAGCCAGCCAGATATCCCACCATGGAACGTGCTTGCATTGCAGGGAGTGTAAGTTGTCTCTCAGGATGTCAGTCAGTGGTGTCCTGCTGTTTGTTGGTGCACAGTTGGCAGCAGGGCCTTGTGCTCCCCACAGCAGTGCACAGTGTCAGCCATCTTGTCAGTTGTTTTCCACTCCCTGTGATGTGCGCATGGTTCAGGGTGGTGTTGATGGGACAGTTGTGGGGGTGAGCTGTGTCTGTGACTGTGACTCCCATCATGCTATTGCCTCCACCCCACTTCCCAGCATTCCCATACTTACTTGCTTTTGTGGGGAGTTCAGTGTGTGTGGGTGTGAGGGCAATGGCAAGATGGCTGACAGTGGTGTCCTGCTGTTGGTTGGTGTGCAGTTCCCAGCATGCCCTTGTGCTCCCCACAGCAGTAGCCAGTGTCAGCCATCTTGTGAGTCCTTCTCCACTCCCTGTGATGTGAGCATGGTTCAGGGTGGTGTTGATGGGCCAGTTGTGAGGCTGAGCAATGTCTGTGACTACGACTCCCATCATGCTATTGCCTCCACCCCCCTTCCCAGCATGCCCATGCTTCCTTCCTTTTGACTCTGCTTCCCTGTGGGGTGGGCTGGCTGTGCTGACAGGATGGCTGGGAGTGTTGTCCTGGCAGTTGTTTGGCTAAGAGTCCCAAGAGTGTCCCTGTGCTTCACACAACATAACCCAGGGTGGTGGTGCTTTGTGGGATCTTGTGTTAGGATGGAGGGCATTGCATTCTACCAGGTGGGTACTGTGGAGTTTGTGTTGGGGGGGTGTGAGGGGAGGTGCTGGTGACTATGGTCAGTGCTGCAAGTCCCCCTTCCCACCCAGCCAGCCAGATATCCCACCATGGAACGTGCTTGCATTGCAGGGAGTGTAAGTTGTCTCTCAGGATGTCAGTCAGTGGTGTCCTGCTGTTTGTTGGTGCACAGTTGGCAGCAGGGCCTTGTGCTCCCCACAGCAGTAGCCAGTGTCAGCCATCTTGTGAGTCCTTCTCCACTCCCTGTGATGTGAGCATGGTTCAGGGTGGTGTTGATGGGACAGTTGTGGGGGTGAGCTATGTCTGTGACTGTGACTCCCATCATGCTATTGCCTCCACCCCACTTCCCAGCATTCCCATACTTACTTGCTTTTGTGGGGAGTTCAGTGTGTGTGGGTGTGAGGGCAATGGCAAGATGGCTGACAGTGGTGTCCTGCTGTTGGTTGGTGTGCAGTTCCCAGCATGCCCTTGTGCTCCCCACAGCAGTAGCCAGTGTCAGCCATCTTGTGAGTCCTTCTCCACTCCCTGTGATGTGCGCATGGTTCATGGTGGTGTTGATGGGACAGTTGGGGGGGGCAATATGTGTGACTGCGACTCCCATGATGCTATTGGCTACACTGACTTGGCCAGCATACACAGAATTCCTTCCTTTGAGTGGTCTTCACTGTGTGTTGGTGTTGTTGTGGTGGCTACATGTGTGGATGTGTGTGTTAGTTCTATTTGTGCCACTGCCTAGCTGTAGTTGTGGTTGTGTTTGTACATGTGTTGGCACAGTTGGATGTGACTTTTTTGATGGCATGTGTTGTGTTTATCTGACTGACATACACATTTTGGGATGATTCTGTTCTAGTTGCTGTGTAATTGCTATGAGTGCATGGTTTGACTCTCCCCTTGACAGTGATGTGTGTGTTTTGTGGCAGTATATTGTGTACATTTGTTGTGTACTCACCAGGCTCTGGGATGTCCTCTAGTCCATATATGCTCACTGGCGGTAGGATGGCCCGCACCTTCTCCTCCCAGGGCCTGAGGTATATTGGCTTGGCAGGAGGGCCACTGCCGGTGTGTTGGCTGTTGATGTAATCTTGCTTCAGCAGTTTCCGTACCCTCCTGCGCACGTCATACCACCTGTTCTGGATGTCCGTCTTTGTGCACCGACATGGTGATTGGGCGTTCACCCTGTTGATGATCCTCTCCCACATCTTGGTTTTCTGCGACATGGGGGTCTGTTGGACCAATGTGCCAAACAGCTGTGGCTCTACCCTGAGGATCTCGTCTACCAGGACTTCCAATTCACAATCTAGGAACTTGTGATTCTTCTTGGGGGGCATGGTGATGGGTGGTGATGGTGGGTGATGTGTGTGTTGGTGTGCAGGTGAGGGTGTGTGAGTGTGTGTTTTGCTGGGTGTCTGTGAGGTAGGTATTTGTTGGTGTGCTGATGGTGTGTGGCTTGTGTGAGGGGTGAGCTGTGGGTGTGTGGTTGCTTTCTCTTGGGTGCTGGTAGTGGAATGGCATTTGCAAAGGCTCATGGTAGTGATTTGTGTCCTTTATATAGGTGGAGTTGTGGGTGTGTCTTTGTTCTCTGTCCCCACCCCCCCAGTATTTATTGGCTTGGTAATTGCTTGTTTGGCCTTTTTTTGGTTGATTTTTCCTTTGTGTTGTTTGTGTATGTTGGAAACGTTCTTGTGACCGAGTCGGACCGTGCATTGGTCTCGTACGGTGTTTTCCGTTTCGTTCACGCTGTGTTTGTGCAGTTTTGTATGCTGCGTACGCGTCGGTCGCGGTGTATTGTGTTGCTTCGGCTCGGTTTTGTATGCGTGTCGGTCGTACGGCTTGTCCTCCGTCCGACTCGGTCGTGTTTTTCGCGCCTTGCATCGTACTTTGCGGGTTGGAGTTGGCGGGTACGATTCGGTCGGATTTGTTCCGGGTGCGTGTCGGTCGGTTGGATTCGCGTGTTTTTCCGGCCGGATTGCTATTTTCCGAGCGGCTCGGTCGGTCGGCTTGGTTTCCTGACGTGTCGGTCGGATTTATCGCGGCTTGCATCGTACTTGGCGTGTCGGGCGCCACTGGTACGTGTCGGTCGGTATTTTTACCGGATCCGAGTCGGTCGGTGCTTTTTCCGGCCCGAATCGGAATCGGCCCCTTAGTCTCCCATACAAATACTCAGGCAAACAATCAATAATCCATATAAACACTCATGTAGCTACTGACCAACCCATGTAGCAGCTTACACAACAACAGACACACTGATACACACATTCACACAGTTTAGTCACTAACCCATGCATTCAGTAAGACACGTTTGATCACTCACTTATACAATCAGTCAGACACCTGTAAAATACCCCATCCAGACACTTTTACACCCACTCATTCTTCAATACACCTAAGAATATATGTAAAACATATTTAAAAATTACAGAAACACACAGTCACTGGATGATGTCATCAGTGATGTCATTTGAGATGTCATCAGTAATGTCACTGACCATGCCATGAATGATGTAATATGGGACGTCATGAGCAGTGCATTGCGGGGCGCGAGTTATAGTTAGCTGAACTAACTATAACAGTGGAATTTCTATGGTTTTGTACGAGTAAAATGTCCAGCTAACTATAACGCCCCTGAAAGCTATGGTTTTTTCAGTGAATTTGAAAGGTTTTATAAATGCTAATTTCTAACTACAATGTCCCTGAAACCTATATTGTTTTTAACTAAATTTAAAAAAGACGTGCATACTTTTTGTAGTGAAAAACTAACTGTAACAGTAGACTGTTATAAGTTATAATTTAACAATGTTTAAATCTTAATTAGCACTAATTAACATATAAGTGTGGAAAAAGTGTGACGGAGCAGCTATGATACCCGACTTCGAACAACAGCGTTCGCAGTTCGATTCCCGGCTCCAGCGGCACGGTAGCCCACCACTATGTCACTGTGGGCAACACCTTGCTTAATCTTTCCGACGGCCCCGAGTGCCGGCACACCTTTCCAGGGATAGCTGTACGCTTTACAAATGCTCGCATTTTTTTAATTTAAAACCATAGTGATGAGAAATATTATCACTTTTTTTTTTCTTCTATTCTGATAGATCTTTTTTTTATGTCTTCTATTTAGAATTACGGCAATTAATAAATGTATTTACTCATGAGAATGTAAATGACACGGTTTTCCGGGTAACAGTTTTTAAGCTCTCCAACGTATGTACATATTAAGGACCTTATACGTGTTAGGTTCGAAATCGAAACTTTTTCCGCTTCACATTTTGTAACTTTTCCAAACACGTGCACAAGTGAAACAGTTAAAACGTGAGCACGTGTCAACTGTAAAATGTGACATCTAAATGGGCAGAGCCACATCTTCCTTCCATAGACTACTCAATAACCAAAAAGTATTTAAACCACACCCCTTGATTGAATAGTTTCATTTTTGCGAGTTATTTACGCGTCTCCATTCAGTGATGCAGGTGCTCTTTTCTACAGTCGGATTCTTCTTTTGCGGCCACAAAACATAATCCTGAGTTGTAAGTTGTTTGATTATGGCATACTAGATATTTATAATACGTAGCTATTTGTCAATATTTAAACACTTGTATTTAGAAAAAAGTGTTATTGGTTGTTTTTGCCATTTATATGTAACGTCAGCAGCTTGTTTTCAGAAACAGACAGAATACAGCAAACATTGTTCCTGTTCTGGCTCCTTTGAGCTCATATAGTGTGACTTTGTATATTATAATATTGACACTGTACTTGACCTCAGAAGTGTTGGTGACCCGTCGGCGCGACGAGTAAAGATTTATATGTAACGTCAGCAGCTTCTAGTTTGTAGTCTATTTCCCCCTTGAGATCATATAGTGTGAGTATGTATATTATAATAACCACACATTATGATCTCAGAGGAGTTTGTGACCCGATGGCGCGAAGACTAAAGATTTATATGTAACGTCAGCAGCTTCTGGTTTTTAGTCTATTTCTCCCTTGAGATCATATAGTGTGAGTATGTATATTGTAATATTAACATTTATACTGACCTCAGTGGAGTTTATGACCCGTCGACGCGAAGACTAAAGATTTATATTTAACGTCAGCACCTTCTCGTTCTTACTCTGTTTCTTCCTTGGGATTATATACTGTGAATATGTATATTATAATATTAACAGTCATTGTGATCTCAGAGCACTTTATGACCCGTTGGCCCGAAGATGAAAGATTTCGAAGTCCCGGAGAAAAGAAGCTCTCAACATACTCATCGCTGGAAAGCATTTTGTTATTGATCTTGTTTTGTATTGATGACTTCATTTTCATTTTCCTTTTTTCTATGCCATCACTGACACTGTGTATATTGTAAGAGTGTGATATTTCCACACAATAGGAATTGGAGATTTGTCGCCGCCAGGAGTAAACCATCTGAAATACAGTTTACTGACCTTTATAACTTACTTGATCAGATATTTTTACAGTGAGAATATTTTTGGAAATTGCAGTTTAAAAAAAAATAGTTTCCATAGATACTTTCTTAGTGAATACCTTTGATAAACCCTACATTTCTGAATGTTTTTTTACTATTTCTATTTTTGTCTGTTGCGGTTCCTATTCACCGTCTCACTATATAATATATACGACCAGTAGTGTATATTATTATACTACTATCCTATATATTCTTAAAGGAGTACGTGATTTGTTAGCGGAGCAGTGAGCGACATCTAAGCACTACGACCGAACTTTCCCGAATTCCACAGAATAGAAATTATAAAAAATGATAAAGCATACATTTCTATGTAATATAAGTGATTTGTGTTTAACTGTTTTTTACTTGTTATTGTTCTTGTGACCTGAGATGATGTAGTGTGGGAGTGTTTCTTGTAGCACTTCTTTTCTACTTTATCTAAAAGTAACTCATGCCCTCTAATATTATCAAGAATATGGGGCAACACTTTTACAAACTCTAGCAGAAAAAAAAAGGGAGGGCGTGCCCACGCTTAAGGGATATTTTATGAATTGCGTTTTTATTTGTCACCCCTTTGATATATACAGCTTCAGTTTCCGAAGAAAGTATATTTGTAATTGCTTAATAAAAACTATTTCAAACCTAGACTGAAATTTTTGCTGCGCAACCACAGCTCCCTGTCAGAAAAGTAAACACCACATTATAACTAAACAGTGCTCCTGGGAAGTATCCCACCCGCAAACTTAAAAAAAAAAAGACCGCAACACACTTTGTTATTTTCCCGCCGTGATTTGTACACCCCACGCCAATTATATAAATGGCCCTTAAAATATATAAAAAACTATTTTTACCTTCACAATCCCTCTCCACCACCTGGTGACCACTGTACAGAGTTAATAGTGTTCCTACCCTCCCCGCTACTACTTTCTTTTCCCGTACTCCATTGAAGTGCGTCACAAAATGGTTCACAACAGTGAACCGTTCCCAGCCAATAATGAGCAAACTTGTACTAGGAACACTTTAGCCAATAAAATGTCCATGGTGTTCCGCAGAGGGGGAGGGAATCGCTGCCAACACTTCTACTTTCAATGGTTTACAGCCAATGAACATTAAGCTTGGGAAGGTCCTGCTTGGAACACGTTACCCAATCAGATGTCCCTGATGCTCCACGGAGGGGGAGGGAATGGCTGGCCACACTTCTACTTTCAATGGTTTACAGCCAATGAACATTAAGCTTGGGAAAGTCCTGCTTGAAACACGTCAGCCAATCAGATGTTCCTGCTACTCCGCGGATGGGGAGGAAATGGCTGGCAACACTTCTACTTTCAATGGTTCGCAGCCAATGAACATTGAGCTCGTTGTTGGAACACCTCAGCCAATTAAACGTTAATTTTGTTCCAGACACACGAACAGAACACGCCCTCCCACCTAATATTAAATTTTGTCTAAGAAAGTGACACTGTCCGTGATAAAAGTGAACACCGCATTATAAGTAAACATTACTGCGCATTATATTAAAGGAAGGCTGCAATACGGCGCATTGTTATTTTCCCGATATGATTTACACAGCCTATTGCCGCAATACCGCACATTCACACTACCTGTGTGTGCACCCTACACACTGCTTGCCGCAATACGGTGCATTGTTTTACCGACGGGATTTCCAGAGCCTACGCAACCTTGCCGCAATACCGCGCACCGTTGTTCTGCGGACGTGATTTCCACGGCCTACGCAACATTCAAACTCCCTGCCTCTGCACCGTACAGACTGCTTAAACTAAGACCACAGTGTTCCTACTATACCCTCTTATACAATTTTTCTCTTTTGTTTCGCCCTACGCCTTTCAACTCAGTCACAAAATGGCTGCCAACACTTCCTAGTTTCAACAGTTCGCAACCAATGAGCCGCACGCTCGTGCTCGTAACGCCTCAACCAATCAGATGTCAGAATTCTCAAATATTGATATCTGTAAATTTTGATATTTCTCTAAAACTACTGAACGGACTTACCCCATTTAAACAAAAGCGTGCTTTCTGGACCAAGACCTTTCTCCCTGCCAAATTTGGCGTAATTCCGTTCAGCAGTTTGACCTGTAGCCTTGTCTAAAGTTTCCTATGGAAATTGCATGGAGAAAACACGTTTTGGGACCCCCCTTTTTTCTCAGCCCCCTCCTCACAAATCACCCGCAAACTTTCAGGATAGGAGCTCACCTGAAAAGAGAAACTTTTTGGAAAATTTCGTAAAGATTCGGAAAACGACGCCAAAGTTATAAGCACATCAAAAAATGCTTTTCCTCTGGAAACTAGGCTCTAACTATAACTATCTACTGGTGACCGCCAGTAGATAATATATATATATATATATATATATATATATATATATATATATATATATGTATAAACAAAGTGCCCGAAAGCTTTCAGGAAGGCACACTGCTTGAGGTTGACCATCCGATCTGCATTCTTGCTTTCCTCGACCACCCAAGAGATAATTTTCTGCCTGACGCGTTTCAATGCATAAGCATCTTAATCATAGGCTGCACACAATTCCGGCTGGAAAGGCTCGTTTTTATTTTCATTTGCGCATGCGTTAATTGATTGCCCTGAGTGGGCGTATGCTTAGTGCAGTCCCTTTGATGCATGCTGGGCATTATAGTTCCCTTCTTGAGCCACAATATTCCCTAAGTGGGTTTCTTGCCGAAATTGTAAATTAAAAGCACATTTAATCCTTTGTAGGACTCCGGGCATCTTGGAAAGCCACTTTTCTTTAAACCTCAAGCGCTGCATGGCAGATGAGCAGTTCTTCGCCGCAGCCTCTCCTTTACCATCACGGAGATGGTGCTCCTCCTACGACGAGGGCCGCCGTCATTAATCTGTATAAACAAAGTGCCCGAAAGCTTTCAGGAAGGCACACTGCTTGAGGTTGACCATCCGATCTGCATTCTTGCTTTCCTCGACCACCCAAGAGATAATTTTCTGCCTGACGCGTTTCAATGCATAAGCATCTTAATCATAGGCTGCACACAATTCCGGCTGGAAAGGCTCGTTTTTATTTTCATTTGCGCATGCGTTAATTGATTGCCCTGAGTGGGCGTATGCTTAGTGCAGTCCCTTTGATGCATGCTGGGCATTATAGTTCCCTTCTTGAGCCACAATATTCCCTAAGTGGGTTTCTTGCCGAAATTGTAAATTAAAGGCACATTTAATCCTTTGTAGGACTCCGGGCATCTTGGAAAGCCACTTTTCTTTAAACCTCAAGCGCTGCATGGCAGATGAGCAGTTCTTCGCCGCAGCCTCTCCTTTACCATCACGGAGATGGTGCTCCTCCTACGACGAGGGCCGCCGTCATTAATCTGTATAAACAAAGTGCCCGAAAGCTTTCAGGAAGGCACACTGCTTGAGGTTGACCATCCGATCTGCATTCTTGCTTTCCTCGACCACCCAAGAGATAATTTTCTGCCTGACGCGTTTCAATGCATAAGCATCTTAATCATAGGCTGCACACAATTCCGGCTGGAAAGGCTCGTTTTTATTTTCATTTGCGCATGCGTTAATTGATTGCCCTGAGTGGGCGTATGCTTAGTGCAGTCCCTTTGATGCATGCTGGGCATTATAGTTCCCTTCTTGAGCCACAATATTCCCTAAGTGGGTTTCTTGCCGAAATTGTAAATTAAAAGCACATTTAATCCTTTGTAGGACTCCGGGCATCTTGGAAAGCCACTTTTCTTTAAACCTCAAGCGCTGCATGGCAGATGAGCAGTTCTTCGCCGCAGCCTCTCCTTTACCATCACGGAGATGGTGCTCCTCCTACGACGAGGGCCGCCGTCATTAATCTGTATAAACAAAGTGCCCGAAAGCTTTCAGGAAGGCACACTGCTTGAGGTTGACCATCCGATCTGCATTCTTGCTTTCCTCGACCACCCAAGAGATAATTTTCTGCCTGACGCGTTTCAATGCATAAGCATCTTAATCATAGGCTGCACACAATTCCGGCTGGAAAGGCTCGTTTTTATTTTCATTTGCGCATGCGTTAATTGATTGCCCTGAGTGGGCGTATGCTTAGTGCAGTCCCTTTGATGCATGCTGGGCATTATAGTTCCCTTCTTGAGCCACAATATTCCCTAAGTGGGTTTCTTGCCGAAATTGTAAATTAAAAGCACATTTAATCCTTTGTAGGACTCCGGGCATCTTGGAAAGCCACTTTTCTTTAAACCTCAAGCGCTGCATGGCAGATGAGCAGTTCTTCGCCGCAGCCTCTCCTTTACCATCACGGAGATGGTGCTCCTCCTACGACGAGGGCCGCCGTCATTAATCTGTATAAACAAAGTGCCCGAAAGCTTTCAGGAAGGCACACTGCTTGAGGTTGACCATCCGATCTGCATTCTTGCTTTCCTCGACCACCCAAGAGATAATTTTCTGCCTGACGCGTTTCAATGCATAAGCATCTTAATCATAGGCTGCACACAATTCCGGCTGGAAAGGCTCGTTTTATTTTCATTTGCGCATGCGTTAATTGATTGCCCTGAGTGGGCGTATGCTTAGTGCAGTCCCTTTGATGCATGCTGGGCATTATAGTTCCCTTCTTGAGCCACAATATTCCCTAAGTGGGTTTCTTGCCGAAATTGTAAATTAAAAGCACATTTAATCCTTTGTAGGACTCCGGGCATCTTGGAAAGCCACTTTTCTTTAAACCTCAAGCGCTGCATGGCAGATGAGCAGTTCTTCGCCGCAGCCTCTCCTTTACCATCACGGAGATGGTGCTCCTCCTACGACGAGGGCCGCCGTCATTAATCTGTATAAACAAAGTGCCCGAAAGCTTTCAGGAAGGCACACTGCTTGAGGTTGACCATCCGATCTGCATTCTTGCTTTCCTCGACCACCCAAGAGATAATTTTCTGCCTGACGCGTTTCAATGCATAAGCATCTTAATCATAGGCTGCACACAATTCCGGCTGGAAAGGCTCGTTTTTATTTTCATTTGCGCATGCGTTAATTGATTGCCCTGAGTGGGCGTATGCTTAGTGCAGTCCCTTTGATGCATGCTGGGCATTATAGTTCCCTTCTTGAGCCACAATATTCCCTAAGTGGGTTTCTTGCCGAAATTGTAAATTAAAAGCACATTTAATCCTTTGTAGGACTCCGGGCATCTTGGAAAGCCACTTTTCTTTAAACCTCAAGCGCTGCATGGCAGATGAGCAGTTCTTCGCCGCAGCCTCTCCTTTACCATCACGGAGATGGTGCTCCTCCTACGACGAGGGCCGCCGTCATTAATCTGTATAAACAAAGTGCCCGAAAGCTTTCAGGAAGGCACACTGCTTGAGGTTGACCATCCGATCTGCATTCTTGCTTTCCTCGACCACCCAAGAGATAATTTTCTGCCTGACGCGTTTCAATGCATAAGCATCTTAATCATAGGCTGCACACAATTCCGGCTGGAAAGGCTCGTTTTTATTTTCATTTGCGCATGCGTTAATTGATTGCCCTGAGTGGGCGTATGCTTAGTGCAGTCCCTTTGATGCATGCTGGGCATTATAGTTCCCTTCTTGAGCCACAATATTCCCTAAGTGGGTTTCTTGCCGAAATTGTAAATTAAAAGCACATTTAATCCTTTGTAGGACTCCGGGCATCTTGGAAAGCCACTTTTCTTTAAACCTCAAGCGCTGCATGGCAGATGAGCAGTTCTTCGCCGCAGCCTCTCCTTTACCATCACGGAGATGGTGCTCCTCCTACGACGAGGGCCGCCGTCATTAATCTGTATAAACAAAGTGCCCGAAAGCTTTCAGGAAGGCACACTGCTTGAGGTTGACCATCCGATCTGCATTCTTGCTTTCCTCGACCACCCAAGAGATAATTTTCTGCCTGACGCGTTTCAATGCATAAGCATCTTAATCATAGGCTGCACACAATTCCGGCTGGAAAGGCTCGTTTTTATTTTCATTTGCGCATGCGTTAATTGATTGCCCTGAGTGGGCGTATGCTTAGTGCAGTCCCTTTGATGCATGCTGGGCATTATAGTTCCCTTCTTGAGCCACAATATTCCCTAAGTGGGTTTCTTGCCGAAATTGTAAATTAAAAGCACATTTAATCCTTTGTAGGACTCCGGGCATCTTGGAAAGCCACTTTTCTTTAAACCTCAAGCGCTGCATGGCAGATGAGCAGTTCTTCGCCGCAGCCTCTCCTTTACCATCACGGAGATGGTGCTCCTCCTACGACGAGGGCCGCCGTCATTAATCTGTATAAACAAAGTGCCCGAAAGCTTTCAGGAAGGCACACTGCTTGAGGTTGACCATCCGATCTGCATTCTTGCTTTCCTCGACCACCCAAGAGATAATTTTCTGCCTGACGCGTTTCAATGCATAAGCATCTTAATCATAGGCTGCACACAATTCCGGCTGGAAAGGCTCGTTTTTATTTTCATTTGCGCATGCGTTAATTGATTGCCCTGAGTGGGCGTATGCTTAGTGCAGTCCCTTTGATGCATGCTGGGCATTATAGTTCCCTTCTTGAGCCACAATATTCCCTAAGTGGGTTTCTTGCCGAAATTGTAAATTAAAAGCACATTTAATCCTTTGTAGGACTCCGGGCATCTTGGAAAGCCACTTTTCTTTAAACCTCAAGCGCTGCATGGCAGATGAGCAGTTCTTCGCCGCAGCCTCTCCTTTACCATCACGGAGATGGTGCTCCTCCTACGACGAGGGCCGCCGTCATTAATCTGTATAAACAAAGTGCCCGAAAGCTTTCAGGAAGGCACACTGCTTGAGGTTGACCATCCGATCTGCATTCTTGCTTTCCTCGACCACCCAAGAGATAATTTTCTGCCTGACGCGTTTCAATGCATAAGCATCTTAATCATAGGCTGCACACAATTCCGGCTGGAAAGGCTCGTTTTTATTTTCATTTGCGCATGCGTTAATTGATTGCCCTGAGTGGGCGTATGCTTAGTGCAGTCCCTTTGATGCATGCTGGGCATTATAGTTCCCTTCTTGAGCCACAATATTCCCTAAGTGGGTTTCTTGCCAAAATAGTAAATTAAAAGCACATTTATATATGCTTTTAATCTTTGTTGACTGAGCAGGACTTACTTAAAGCAAATAATTGTTCATAACGGGACTCAATATCCCAGCATGCAGCAAATATGACTCGCGATGTGCGAGGCCCACTCAGGGCAGTATAAGAGGTGTGGCATGCAGAGAACCGCCTGCGAGATCAGCAGATGCAGAGACCTCAGACGAAGGGGCGCAAGCCTTGAAACGCGTAAGGTCAAAGGAAGATTTGATCGGAACAACAATACAAGTTGCCTGTGATGCAGGCTGCCAGTGTGAAAGCCTAAATGGTTCCCCTGCCGTTGTGTGCGCCCTCGAGCTTTCGGGCAATTTTGTTGATTAGTGTTTACACACGGCTGCCCTGCCGTGGAGGGCAGCACCATCTGAGTATTTACGAAGGAGGCTGTTGGCGGGAACCGATCCTGCTTGACAATACAGCACGGCGGAGGTGGCGAATTCACTTGTGTTTTGTTCTGGAGCCCACTCAGGGCAGAATATATGCTTTTAATCTTTGTTGACTGAGCAGGACTTACTTAAAGCAAATAATTGTTCATAACGGGACTCAATATCCCAGCATGCAGCAAATATGACTCGCGATGTGCGAGGCCCACTCAGGGCAGTATAAGAGGAGTGGCATGCAGAGAACCGCCTGCGAGATCAGCAGATGCAGAGACCTCAGACGAAGGGGCGCAAGCCTTGAAACGCGTAAGGTCAAAGGAAGATTTGATCGGAACAACAATACAAGTTGCCTGTGATGCAGGCTGCCAGTGTGAAAGCCTAAATGGTTCCCCTGCCGTTGTGTGCGCCCTCGAGCTTTCGGGCAATTTTGTTGATTAATATATATATATATATATATATATATATATATATATATATATATATATCGATATTTTGTACAACTATATTTTTAACATCGATATTTTTTTCTCGATATTTTTGTACTTACCTGTTTAAGTATAAGGAGTCGATATTTTTTGCATTCTATATATTTTTTTTTTAATTCTTTTTTATTGAGCGTAAAAAACCAAGCATCGTACAGACAAATTTGCAGACTCATCTCTCCCATATAATAAATAGACAATAAATTTACCCAATCTCCTAATTCATTAGTACATAATAAATATGATACACCCAATATACTAAAAGGATAAGAAAAAATAAAACCTGTTGCATATTAAGTCTCACATTCAGGATATACAGTAAAAAGCGAGATATAAATTCATACTCCTTTTTCCTACATGATGTGCAAAACCAGCATTGTAAACAACAAGTCTATAATAGCATATCCCACTTAGCTTAACTATCTATATGCTTTCACTCTTCATCTAGAAATCTCCCTATAAATAAATCCAATTGCATCGTTAATGTGTGTAGTTGCAACATAGCCCTTCCATATCATCCCACGTTTCCGCACCGCCCCTATCCGCTTAGCATACGCCTCCTCAAATTTAAAGGTCCTCTCCATTTTGTATAACCATTGAGCCATTGTAGGTGATTTCTGAGATCTCCAATTTTGTAAAATTAAAGATCTGGCAACTGCTATGGCTAAGGAAACAAAAGCTTGCTCATATAATGGAATCTGATCAATTACATAGGAGAAGCCAAATAGCGCCAGCGATGCACCTGGAGGGATGTTTATTGAAACACACTTACTAATAAACCTGAAGATTTCCTCCCAGAAGTGTTGTAGTCTCGGGCAGGTGAAGAATATATGTGACCAGTCTCCTGCATCCGGCAAATTGCATCTAAAACAGTCATTCGGAATCGTGGGAAACCATTTATGCAGCCTAGAGGGAGTGTAGTAAGCCACCCATCTAGAGAGAAAGGACATTCGCTGGAAATTGGCCGCTCTCAGTGCCCTATGGCCCAGCTCACAGACTCGTAGCCATTCCTGTTTACTAAACCTACAATTAGTTTCCTGGGCAATCTTTGGGAGCATTTGTTCAATGAGTTTCTTATTCTTCTCTTGGCGTAATACCTTATACCAGTTACCAATCCCCGATAAATGTGACTCGAAGGCAGCTTTCAAAATATCTCTAGTACTTTCAGTAATTCCTCTAAAATTAGTCTGAAGAAAGCATGAGATCTGCCTAAAACTTAGCCAGAGATCCCTACTCTGCATTGCAAATTGTGTCTCAAAAGCCTCCCACGTCATCTGGTTAGTACCATTGTAAAAATCGCCCAGCTTACAAAACCCCAACAGAACATAAGGCTGTAGCCCCTTTTGTGGAAGTTTAAGACCCCATATCTCACAATCATAAAGAGAGGAGTATGCATGGCATGAAGGGATATTATAATTTCTATTGAGACGCTGAATGCGACTCAGTATTGTATTCACCACCTTATATCTTGTTTTCTTTGGTAGCTTTGCAGTGCGCAAGAATACTGGTAGCTTAATAGCACTCTCCTCAAGCATATGGTTAATTAAAAAATTATCAAACTTTGAGGACGGGGACAAGAGCTGAGTATTTAAGCTAAGTAATGAGGCTTGATAATAACTAGCTAAATGAGGTAGTGCCAAACCACCCTGGTCTACATCCAGTTGCAGAATGGATAACTTAATTCGAGACTTTTTCTTAGCCCAAATAAACTCACGAAAAATCCTATCGATTTCATTAAAATACGAAATTGGGATCTTTAGAGGGAGATTTAAAAATAAAAATAGCAACAAAGGAAGAATCGACATTTTTATCAGAGAGACTCGACCTATTATTGACAAGGGCAATAATGTCCATCTTACTAGCAGACTTTTTATTTTATCAAGTGTTTTACCATAGTTTAGCTGAAAAAGTTGGAGAAAGTCTACTGTAACATACAGGCCCAGATATCTAATGGGTTTAAGAGGTGCAAATGTGAGCCCTTCCGGCAACTCTGTTCCTGATGCATTAAATAAAAGGAGTTCCGTTTTGGATTGATTGACCCTATAACCCCCTAATTCTGTGAATGCCTGGATTTCGCCCAATGCTCTCTCAATGTTCGATTTTTCTGGATTCAAATACAGAATAAGATCATCAGCAAACAGCTTTATTTTAGCCATTTCTAATAGGGGGGCCCGAATTAATATATTTGAACGGATTTTTATTGCTAATGGCTCGATAAAAAGTGAAAACAGAAGGGGGGAGAGGGGGCATCCCTGCCTGGTGCCCCTCCTTATCACTACCTCTCCCGCCTCCTCTGAATTTATAATAATTCTTGCAATGGCTCCCCTATATATTCTTTCCAACATCTCGATCAATTGGCGTGGAAAGCCAAACTCACCCAAAATAAAAAAGAGAGCCTGCCAATCTACCAAATCAAATGCTTTTTCTGCGTCCATCATTAAGATGGCCGCAGATTCCTTCGTAGTAGAAAAATAATCAATAGCTTGCATCAGATAGAAAGTATTTGCAGCCATAGATCTCCCAGGCACAAACCCTGCCTGATCTGCATGCACCAAATAGTGTGCGCAGCCTGCAATTCTATTCGCCCAAATTTTCATAAGAAGTTTATAGTCTACATTAAGTAGACTTATTGGGCGATAAGAACTTGGGTCCTTAGGGTCCTTATCTTTCTTTAAAATTGAGACCACCACTGATTCTTTAAATCTATCTGAGACCTGTGCTCCTGCCAGTACTTGGTTGTATAGTGGTACTAGGAAGGGTGTAAGTTCATTTAAAAACAGTTTATAAACTTCAATAGGGATCCCGTCATTGCCACTCGCCTTCCCATTTGCCATTTTATTAACGGTTTCACTTAATTCTGCACCAGTAATCGACTCATTCAAGAGCTTGCAATCCTCCTCACTAACTTTTGGCAGGTGTACAGTTTTAAAATAATCAGCAAGAGCTTGAGGATCAACTATCTGAACATCCGCATATATCTTGTTGAAGTGAGATATAAAAATTTCAGCAATTCCGTCCTTATCACTCACTAGACACCTAGTCCTTGGATTTCTGATTTGTGGAATGGTCTGTTTACTCTGTCGCGATTTTGTAGACCATGCCAAAAATTTCCCGATATGCTGGCTTTCCTCGTACACCTTTTGGTGAGCAGCTTTACTTCCAGCAATTTCCTCGAGCAAAAAGAACCTTTTTAGCTCCTCCTTAGTCCTAGAAAGTTCCTGCTGAAATGTCTCTTCCTCACGTTCCCCTACTGACCTCCCCAGAAGTTCTCTTCTAGCCCGCTCTACCGCTTCCTGGAGTCCGGCAATCTTAAGTTTCCTTTCCTTATAAAGATTAGCTCTATATGCCACCACCCTTCCCCTAAATGTAGCTTTAAAGGCCTCCCATACCATAAAACCTGATGCCGAGTTCACATTCTCCTTAAAAAACCATCCTATAAAATCGCGAGTTTCATCGATCCAATTTTGATCTGATAGCAATGCTTTGTCGAAATGCCACCTATTACTCTTTCTCCTGGAGGCGGGCAAGTGCAATAACAAAGATACTAAAGAGTGGTCTGAAAAAGGATTAGAGAGAATCAATGATTCCCCCCTTGCGAACAGATTACTGATCAAAAAGAAATCCAAACGAGATGCTGTTTTGAATCTCGCTGAGTGGCACGTAAACTCAGTGGCACCTGGGTGATCTATTCTCCATGAGTCCAACAAAGCAAAATCCTCCTTAATAATTTTTAAGAGCCTATCTGTTTTAGGTTTTAATTGCTTTTTCCCTTGTTAGAGGTATCCAAACGTAAATCTTGAATTAGGTTAAAATCTCCCCCATAATTATCAACCCCTGCGCACCCACCAACAGATCGTATACCTGTTCCAGGGCCGCACAGTCGTCAGTGATTGGGCCATAATAGTTAAGCAGCACTAAAGCTATCCCATTAACTACAACTTCTATCCACAGCCACCTGGCTCGCTCATCCCGAATCACCTTACCCACCTCCCAATCTAGATCCGAAGATAGAAGAATACCCACTCCTCGCACTGCCGCCTGGGATGAGGCAAAATATGCTTGAGCGTATTTCTTTGGGAGGGTGAAGTTGGGGGAACTAGATTTGAGATGTGTCTCCTGCAAAAAAATCACCTGGGGGAGAAGGATTCCAACCATTTTAACATTGCTCCTCTTTTTTGTGCATTCAAGAAGCCATTTACATTACATGAAACTACCTTCAACCCTTGTGTCATTTTTTATACCATTTTTCAAAGAGGACTTTTATTTTCTCCTTTTCAGCTCTTTTGCAACCTTCTTCTACTTGTATCCGGCCCCTCAATAAAACCAACTCAATCTGTTTAGTAACAGAGACCCTGTCCTTTTCTGCTTTGCCACCATTCCTAGTCTGCCTGTTATTCATACGCTCATTTTTCTGATGCTCCCCCCCTTACCCCCCACCCTTCTACCCACCCCAAACTGTCTGTGGAGTGAGGCTGCCCTTCCCTCACCACCACCACCTCCCAATAACCACAAGGTGCCTTGGTTGGGCACCCGGGAGCGCATCCTCCCCCCTCTCCTCACTGACACCTCTGTCAATATTAACCCCGGAATAGTTTAAGTATACAACATACTTCGGGGACCCCCGCAACTTACTTACGTAATAACGAATACCAGCTTTGTGAGGGACACAATACAAGAGTACTCCAATGCTTCAATACCTCAATAAGTAGAATCATATGTAATACAATATACACAGTACGTTAAAGAATAAAGTGCATTATGCAATGTGCAAAGTGCCATACGGAAACAACAGCTCTACGCCTACTGCAACCAGTGCAGCGAAATATCAGTGTCGCACAAGATAAAGTGCAATGTGCAAAGTGCCAAAAGAGAAAAAAAACCTACATGTCACATCCTCCATACACATTGTAGAGTAAAATTCAAGCATATAAAATGCCACGGAAGGTATAAGGAAGTAATCCATGTAGGGTACCCATACAAGAACAGGGGATAAAGTGCAATATGCATTGTGCAAAGTGTGCAAAATGTGCAAAGTGTCGCATCCAAGCATCGATATAGACTTACTATAGCATATGCAATGAGCATTAGTGCAAACAAATTACGCTTACTACCTTGGCATACATTATATATAAGGTAAAGTGCCGTACACAGTGCATTACAAGTCTGTCCCTGCCCTAAAAAAAAATTTAAAAAAAAAAAAAAGTGCAGAAAGTACAGTGCGAAATGGTAATAAGTCCTATGAGTCCTATAAGTCCTATAATAGGTCCTATTTAGATTATCTAAAATGACCAAATGCCAGAATATTCAAGCAATAAAGGAATGAAATATCTCACAGCTCAATCAGTGAGTTGATTATAACAGAGCAAGAAGAGACTATACTTAAGACTGTTTAACTTCAATTAAGTCTGTTTGAGTCTCTTATTTTTCATTAACTTGAGTCATCTTCAGCAGTAACTCTTGAGCTTCTTCAAGAGAAGAGCATAGGTGGGACCTTCCTTTCCATAAAACTCTCAATTTGGACTGTTGCGCAATCGAGGCCTGGGCTCCCGCATTCTTGAATTGACTCAGCAATCCAACAAAGCCCTTCCGTCTCCGTGCTGCTGCTGCCGACATATCGGAGAATACTCGTACTCGACCTCCACTGGGTAGAACAATCTCTCTCTTCTGGATTGCCTTTGTTAGTACTGCCTCTCTAATACGGTAATCCGAAAAGTTCACAATTATTGTCCTAGGATACTTAGCCCCAGGAGTTTTCTGGAAGGGAACTCTGTGGGCCCTCATTACTGTAAGATCTTCCGGCGCCTTCTCCAGCAAGTGGTCTCTGATTAATGATTCAATATAGGCCACTGGATTAACTTGGCCGTTTATGCGTTCGCTGTCCTCTGGGATCCCTGTGAAGCACAGATTCGAGCGCCTTGCATAGTTCTCCATCTCGTCCATCTTATTCTGAGAGGCCTGAACTTTCTTCTGGAGAGAGACAATATCAGAATCCCATAATACACAGTGGTCCTCAATATCAGATACCCGTTGTTCCAGTTCTTTAAATCTCTCAGGTATTTGCTGTACCATAGTTTCAATTTTATCTAAACGTTGATGCAATAGTGAGAGTTCCTGAGCTTGTGCGGCTTTGCAATCTCAAATTTCTCCCAGAATGGTTTCGAAGAGCTGCTGCATCTGGGATAACGGAACAACTAAAGACTGGGCCGCATCAGAAGCATCAGAAGCAGTGCCAATGGTAGCCTCCCCAGCATTGACGATACCCGTTCCCTGCTGGCCAGCCGGGGCCCTCGCTTCTGGCCTTGTTTCTGGTCCCATCACCAACTCATGCTGTACCAGGGGGGATAGAGACCCCAGGACCTCACTTGCCCTGGAATTACATTGTGCCATCTCCTGCGTTACCCCCTGTGTATCCCCTGCCAACTGCCTTGGTTGGGTTTGGTCCTCTGAACTTTTTTTGAGAAGGGGCTCTCCTTCTTTTCCCAACGGAGCCCCAGTACACATAGTGACGACAGTGTCTTTCTCCTGAATTACGGGGGCCGCCTCCTGAGGAAGTATCTTGACCACTGTACTAACCAAAGCAGCCATCTGATTGGATTTGCGATTTATAGAAAAAACCGGGTACTCCTTAGGAGGATTGACCCCAGATCTTGGTGTGGACGACTCCACTACCACTGCCCCCTCGACTCTGCCTTTGACCCCGGAACACAATTCTGGTGAAAGCTCCAGTGAGGTAGAAGAAGTTCCAGGAGAGTCAGATGGTGTAGAAGAGAACTTCTGAGACAAGAGAGCCAATTGTGAGGTCGTAACGTTTATATCCCCCCTAATTTTCTGAACAGTTCTTCCTCTCCTTACAGCCAAAATACGGGCCTGAGCGGTTTGACGTCTAACTTTCTGTGCTGACGAAGGAGAAGTATGGGGAGCTGCAGCTGAGGCCCCTGTGCGTGCTGTTGTCCCTCTCAGAACCATCGGACGCATAGCTCTTGGCTCAATCCTAGTCATGGCCCTTAAATCTCTTCCATAAAACAAGTTCTTACTTCACAGACCACGTAGAGCAAATGAGCTTCTGGGCGTAAAGTCACTTAATTGCAAGCTAACTGCCAGAACCAGAACCGGCAGAGTTTACATAGAAAACAACTCTCCTTCCCTTTCCCCTTCTTCCTCTCACGAAAAGAAAAGAGGGGTGGGGGGAGCAGCTCGAGAATCCAACTCACCAAGTTACTAAGAGTAGATCCAACCGTGTCTGTGTCTGTCAGCTTGAAGGCAGTAGAGTCATGCCCGGTAAAAGTGCCGCTCCTGTTTCATATTCTCACTCACAGCCCTTTTGAACTGCTCGAGCTCTATGGCCGCTGGTTCCAGCGTGTTACACCGACGAGCAGCTCCAACTCTCTAGCCCCGTGTATTCTCTGCCGTTTCTGCTGTTTCTGAGGCTCCTCGCAATTTTCCATCCCAGGATAGTCACAACCTGGGGCAGCAGGCAGTATACACTTCCCGAATGCCTAGAAACCGCCGAGAGCCGAGAGCCCTGGAAACGCCATTACGGTGCGGGCTGAAGCTTTGCCTTTGCTGCTGCGGTCATCCGGAAAGCCGAAGGTGGAGGAAGGGGGAGGGGTGATGCTCTCAGAGTCAGCAGGACATCGGGCTCCGCCTGCAGCCCATTCTATATTTTTTCATCTATATTTTTTACAACTATATTTTTGACATCGATATTTTGTCAGTGAACCCTGCGGGAGTACTGCAGTGCCTCACAGGAGGCCCACGCTGGGAATTGCAGAAGTACTGTGGTACCTGCGGCCTAAGTATTTTTTTTAATTTCAACTCGGTCGTCCAAGTGCCTAGAGTCAGGGTCTCTCTACCCTGCATCTTATACCCTCTTAAAAACCATTTTTGCAACATGGGGACCGAGTCTCTGAGTCCTATATTGGGGAAACATCCTGAACAACGACTCCAGAACAACGAGTTCCGGAGTCACGAAAGCGGAACTCCGCCCTGCCCGAACAACGACTCAGCCTTAACCACGCATGTGCGTGGTTAAGGCTGATTCGGTCTAGTGTTCGGGCAGGGCGGAGTGCCGAGGAGCGTCGCAGAGGAGATCGTCGAGGAACAGGTAAGGGTGGTGGGGGTTTAGGTTTAGTTTTTAGGGGTTTGGGGTTTAGTTTTAAGGTGGGGGAATTAGTTAAAATGGTGTTGTTTGTTTTTAGGGTGTGTGGGTGATCGTGTATAATATTAGGGAAGGGGGAATTAGTTATTAGGGTTTGTGGGTGATCGTGTTTATTTTTAGAGTGGGGGAATTAGTTTTAGGAGGGCGGGGGAGATTGGTGTTAGTATGCAGGGGTTGGGGGGGTTTGGGGTTAGTTTTTAGGGGTTTGGGGTTAGTTTTTAGGTGGTGTGCGTGATCGTGTTTGGTTTAAGGATGTGTTGGTGATCGAGTATATTTTTAGGGTGGGAGGGAATTAGTTTAGTGTGTGTGGGTGATCGTGTTTACTTTTAGGCTGGGGGGAATTCGTTTTTAAGGGGTGGCGGGATCGGGGTACTAGTTGGAAAGCATTTTTTTTAACACGCATTCCTTTACCACAAAAAATCGTGATAAAGGAATGCGTGGTAAAAAAAATCGTGGTTTAGACAAGGTCGTGGTTGCGACCTCGTTGTTAAGGAAGTCGTGGTTGGTGAACTCGTTGTTCCAACATACAACCCTATATTGGTGGCAACAGCATTTTTTTCACAGTTGCAGCCAGCTAATCAGATCGCTAACTTCTGCAGGACCAGAACCACAACACTGAAATAGTCTAAGGGAGGAAAAGGAAGAAAAAGTTCCCTCTGCTATTAAATGGCTGTTTGTTTTTAGTTTTTGATACCTTTGACTCCTGCGGGACCAACTCATCAGATATACCTTATTCTTTAACCCCTTCATGTCCAACGCAAGCCTCTCTTTAAACACTAATTTCTCGAAAACTATAGAATGGATATACACCAAATCACAAAAAGCATGCTTTCTAAGTAAAGATCTAACTTTGTGCAAATTATAATGTAATTTTGTTCAGTCCTTTATCTGTATCAGAGAACAAAGGGGCCTATTACGATGGCGGGCGGAGACACGACCGCGGTGCCGGCGGTGGCGTTAACACCCATTTACCGCACGCCGCCAGCGGTCTTCACACCCGCCATATTAGGATGGCCACACATTGCCCATTGCCCGCCCGCCGCGGTGCGACGCCGACCGCCATCAAAGTGTGCCCGCCACCACGGCGGAGTGAGCCAATCACCACACACCGCCGTGCGGAATGACGTCCCGTACGCCGAAGATATCACGATGCCGGAAACATGGCAGCGCACCGAGACGGAGAAACCGCACAGCGAGAGACGGCGGAGACACCACAGCGGAGACAGAAAAGAGACACCCGGGACACACCACGATGGATCCTGCCCTACACGCCATCCCGGTGCTGTACATGATACACCACCTGCAAGTCATCGTCCGCCGCGGACGCCTCAGCAGGTACGTACAGACACAACAGTGCAAGTAACACAATACACAGCTCCAGGGTGGAAAAACTTCGCATGGGAACACCACACACCCCTGTGGGGACAGGCACACAGCCATCACTGCACACACACATGTTCCACCTGTGACAAACACACCTCGCCACATACTGCCCACCCATGTTCCGCCATCATGAACAAATGTCCCGGTCACATCACCGCCGCGGTCAGTGTGCAGGAAACCATGCACACAACGCAGAGCCCAGGGCCAGCGCATGCCAAGGGCACCGTACAAATAGCACAGAGCCACAACTCCATCCACAACACACCAGCTACCTCCCTGAAGGGACACAACATGTGCCTCCCAAGTGCCACTCCTGCACAACAACCACACAACTACAGCCACACCATGCCCCAACAACTGCATATACAGCCACAGCAGGACCCTTTGCACAGGAACACATAGCACAGAAGCCCAGGCCCCAGCCAACACACACACCACAACAACATCACACACAAGCCAAGAACACTGAGGCCAGGCACAAAATGTACACACACACAGATGAGGACCAAACACTTCACTGCACACACTACCTGACAAGTCACACACACACACACACCACCCTGACTCACAGCTACATACACACACCACATGCCAGCAGTAATGGAGGACAACTTATAGGAAAGCCAAAGTGAGGTGCCCACAAATGGAAGGGCAGTGACACAACCATCAAGCATGTGTGATGCTCATGCAAGACAAGACACATGTGAGAACACACACAGCCCATCACAGCACACATGGCTGACACAGTCAGTCAACACAAACCACGGTCACCCCAATGCAACAACTCCTGGAGACAGCAAGGACACCCATGTATAGGCATAGGGATGTAAGGAAGGCCCTGAACTCAAACACTGACCAGCCACACATAGGCATCCAAATACTGGACAAGAGAATGTCTGCTGCACAACACACAGGGCCCAGTGACACACTACATGACAGCCAAGCACAAGTAGGATATGTCACACATACCTCCTCCCACAACAGCACCACACAATACTGCCATGTGCACAAAACACAACCACAGGGCTCAACAAGTACACATACAGGCACACCACTCCAGGGTGACACATGGCAGTAGTTGACAATGCAGGTGCACACACATCCACAGTCACAACAAAGTCACCCCCTTCACACCATACACTTCTCCACCACCCAAGTGCACACATTGGAAGTAAGCCATGGGACCTGGATAACTCATCACCACAAGATGTCCATACACCAACACTGATTGGCACACAGAAAGGAAGCTCACACAGACCCCATGACCCTGGCCTGCTGCCTGTAAGCCTGTGCCCAAGCTCCCACCCTGTGCTGCCATTGCCCACAAACCTGACATGTGTCCACCATAGATAACATGAGCAAAGAAGGAAGATGACAACAAGAATTCATTGCCAACCACCTGCACTGCACCCAAAAGTATCACAGTCAAGTAGAAATGAAGTGCCTCCCACCCTTGCAAAAAAAAAATGAAATGTGAGACAACCTATTGGCAATGTTGAAGTGGCATACTGAGCATGTGACACAGTAAACCATGCACACACAGAAACAACTTTATTCAGGAAGGACACTGACACAACTCACAGCAGGACCAACTGTGTTTATTCACAATTTGCATAGTGAGACAACAAATCTGGGCAACAGCAAGGCCAGTGGGCATTTCAATATGCACAGTATTTACATGAGAAGCTGCACAGGCAGGGAGCAACCAGCAGTGAGCAATAAGGCCAGTGGCCAGTCCAATGTGCAGATGAAGTCCACGAGAAGCTGCACAGGCAGGGGGCAAATAGCAGTGAACAACAAGGCCAGTGGGCAGTACAATGTGCAGAGTAGGGACACCAGAAGCTGCACAGGCAGGGGGCAAATAGCAGTGAACAACAAGGCCAGTCGCCAGTCCAATGTGCAGATGAAGTCCATGAGAAGCTGCACAGGCAGGGGGCAAATAGCAGTGAACAACAAGGCCAGTGGCCATTACAATGTGCAGATGAAGTCCATGAGAAGCTGCACAGGCAGGGGGCAAATAGCAGTGAACAACAAGGCCAGTGGCCAGTACAATGTGCAGAGTAGGGACACCAGAAGCTGCACAGGCAGGGGGCAAATAGGAGTGAACAACAAGGCCAGTGGCCAGTCCAATGTGCAGATTAAGTCCATGAGAAGCTGCACAGGCAGGGGGCAAATAGCAGTGATCAACAAGGCCAGTGGCCAGTACAATGTGCAGAGTAGGGACACCAGAAGCTGCACAGGCAGGGGGCAAATAGCAGTGAACAACAAGGCCAGTGGCCAGTCCAATGTGCAGATGAAGTCCATGAGAAGCTGCACAGGCAGGGGGCAAATAGCAGTGAACAACAAGGCCAGTGGGCAGTACAATGTGCAGAGTAGGGACACCAGAAGCTGCACAGGCAGGGGGCAAATAGCAGTGAACAACAAGGCCAGTGGCCAGTCCAATGTGCAGATTAAGTCCATCCCCTCGTTGCCCCCGTTTTTTGTGTCCACCGTTGCCTTCTGTACCCCTCGTTGCCCCCGTATTTTGTGCCCATCTTTGCCTTCTGTGCCCCTCGCTGCCCCCGTTTTTTGTGTCCACCTTTGCCTTTTTTACCCCTCGTTGCCCCCGTATTTTGTGTCCACCTTTGCCTTCTGTACCCCTCGCTGCCCCCGTTTTTTGTGTCCACCTTTGCCTTCTGTACCCCTCGTTGCCCCCGTTTTTTGTGTCCATCTTTGCCTTCTGTACCCCTCGTTGCCCCCGTATTTTGTGTCCATTTTTGCCTCTGTACCCCTCGTTGCCTCTCTCCGCTCCCGCCGCTGTGTCCCCTGCGGCCCCGCTCCCCTGACTGACCATTCGCTGCCCCTGCCTCCCAGCTGCTCCTCCCTCCCACCTCCCCATATATGGCGGCCGCGCCTCTGGCGCGCCTAAGGCAAGCCCGTCTGCGCCCGTCCGCGCCTGGACCGCGCCCAGTGCCAGAACCCCTGGTCCTCGCGCCCCCGCTCAAGCCTCGACGACCGACGCCGATACGATGCCACCACACTCCACGCTCTCAACCCCGGACGGATACACAACTGCTTCAAGGCCGCCCCGAAACGCACTCATGGTCCATTCACCTGCCGGAACTGCAGCTACACCAGCCTCAGAGCCGCCGAAGCCCCCGCCAAGAAGGACCTCAACCACCTCCGATGCATCCTACTGAACACCCGCTCCGCACACAAACACGCCGTCGAGCTCTGGGACCTGCTCGACACATCAGCACCAGACGTCGCCTTCCTGACAGAGACCTGGATGAACGACTCCTCCGCACCCGACATCGCCATAGCCATCCCAGACGGCTATAAGATCACCCGCAGAGACCGCATCAACGGAGTAGGAGGAGGAATCGCCATCGTCCACAAGAACACCATCAGGGTCTCGACCAGCACCGACGACACTCTCTGCACCGCCGAACACATGCACTTCCAGATCCACCCGGACCCCAACACCACCCTTAGAGGCACCCTCGTCTACAGACCCCCTGGACCCCGACCCCAGTTCAGCGACTCCATCGCCGACTTCATCAGCACGCACGCCCTGACCTCCACTGACTACATCTTCCTCGGAGACCTGAGCTTTCACCTGGAGAACAACAACGACAGCAACTCCACCACCCTGATCGACAACCTCGCCAACCTCGGACTAAGACAGCTCGTCACAACACCGACCCATTCCGCCGGCCATACGCTCGACCCCATCTTCTCCTCAAGCTCCCACGTCTCCTTCAGCCACACCACCGAACTCCTCTGGACCGACCACCGCTGCATCCACTTCACCTTCCAGAAACCCACCACACACCACCGCACCCAACAGATCCCACGCCGCTGCTGGAGCAAAGTCACCGAAGAACAACTACGGGCAAACCTCGCTCTCAGCCCACCCTCCGACCCATCCAACACCAACGACGCTGCCTGCAACCTCAGACGATGGATAGACGACTGTGCCAACACCCTTGCCCCGCTGAAAAAACTCACCTACAGTGACACCACCAAAAGAGCCAGCTGGTTCACCCCGGAACTCCTAGCTTCCAAGCGTACCTGCCGGAAACTAGAGAAGAAATGGCACAGTGAAAAGACACCAGAAAGCCACGCAGCCCACAAAGACGCCATCCGTAACCACCACCACCTCATCAGGTCCGCCAAGAGGATCTCCTTCAAAGACCGCCTCGACAACAACGCACACAACAGCAAGGAGCTCTTCAACATCGTGAAGGAACTCTCCAACCCCAGCTCCAACACCAACGACATCCCGCCGTCGCAAGCCCTGTGCGACTCCCTCGCCACCTTCTTCCACCGCAAGATCGCCGACATCCACGACAGCTTCAACACCCAGACAGCCCCAACTGAGACCGATGCACCAGACGCGCCGCACACCATCGACCACGACCCCTTGCCAGCCTGGGCCATCAAGACCATGAGCACGATACACTCCGGCTCCCCGTCAGACCCTTTCCCGCGCCACATCTTCAACAAAGCCAGCAGCTCCATCGCACCCCACCTGCGCAACGTCATCAATCTCTCCTTCGAGACCGCGACCTTCCCAGAGAGCTGGAAACACGCCGAGATCAACGCCCTACTCAAAAACCCAAGGCGGACCCAAGAGACCTCAAGAACTTCCGGCCCATCTCCCTGCTTCCGTTCCCAGCCAAGGTCATCGAGAAGATCGTCAACAGACAGCTAACCCAATACCTCGAAGAAAACAGCATCCTGGACCCAGCCCAGTCAGGGTTCCGCAGCAACCACAGCACTGAGACTGCCCTCATCGCCGCCACCGAGGACATCAGGACCCTGCTGGACAACGGTGAGACTGCAGCCCTCATCCTGCTGGACCTCTCCGCCGCCTTCGACACTGTCTGCCACCGCTCTACGCGCACGCCTCCACGACGCAGGGATCCGAGACAAGGCCCTGGAATGGACCACCTCCTTCCTCGCCGGCAGAACACAGAGAGTCCGCCTCCCACCATTCCGATCCGAAGCCTCCGAGATCATCTGCGGCGTACCCCAGGGATCATCCCTCAGCCCAACACTGTTCAACATCTACATGGCCCCGCTCGCACGCATCACCAGACACCACGACATAATCTCCTACGCCGACAACACTCAACTGATCCTCTCTCTCACCAAGGACCCCCTCACCGCCAAATCCAACCTCCACGAAGGAATGAAGGGGATGAAGAACAGCCGACTAAAGCTGAACTCGGACAAGACGGAGGTCCTCATCCTCTGCTCCAACCCCTCAGCCTGGGACGACTCCTGGTGGCGAACGACACTGGGGGCAGCCCCGACACCCACCGACCACGCACGCAACCTGGGAGTCATCCTCGACTCAACGCTCTCCATGGCCAAACAAGTCAACGCGGTCTCCTCCTCCTGCTTCAGCACCCTCCGCATGCTTCGCAAGATCTACAGGTGGATCCCGACAGCTACAAGAAGAACAGTCACCCAGGCCCTCGTCAGTAGCAGACTCGACTATGGGAACGCCCTCTACGCAGGAGCCCCGGCCAAGCTCATCAAGCGACTGCAACGCATACAAAACGCCTCCGCATGCCTGATCCTCGACGTACCACGCCACAGCCACATCACCCCCCACCTGAGGAACCTGCACTGGCTCCCCGTCGACAGGAGAATCTCCTTCAAACTCCTCATCCACGCTCACAAGGCACTCCACAAGTCCGGCCCAGCCTACCTCAACAGACGACTCTTCTTCTACGTCCCCAACCACCAGCTCCGCTCCGCCGACCTCTCCCTCGCCACCGTCCCTCGCATTTGAAGAACAACCACCGGCGGCAGATCCTTCTCCCACCTCGCCGCCAAGACCTGGAACACCCTCCCACTCAGCCTACGACAGATCCAAGACCTACTGACCTTCAGGAGGCTACTCAAGACCTGGCTGTTCGACCAGTAGCGGCACCCCCCCCTTTTTTTTCCCCAGCGCCTTGAGACCCTCGCGGGTAAGTAGTGCGCTCTACAAATTCATTGATTGATTGATTGATTGAGAAGCTGCACAGGCAGGGGGCAAATAGCAGTGAACAACAAGGCCAGTGGCCAGGACAATGTGCAGAGTAGGGACACCAGAAGCTGCACAGGCAGGGGGCAAATAGCAGTGAACAACAAGGCCAGTGACCAGTCCAATGTGCAGATGAAGTCCATGAGAAGCTGCACAGGCAGGGGGCAAATAGCAGTGAACCACAAGGCCAGTGGCCAGTCCAATGTGCAAATTAAGTCCATGAGAAGCTGCACAGGCAGGGGGCAAATAGCAGTGAACAACAAGGCCAGTGGCCAGTACAATGTGAAGAGTAGGGACACCAGAAGCTGCACAGGCAGGGGGCAAATAGCAGTGAACAACAAGGCCAGTGGCCAGTCCAATGTGCAGATGAAGTCCATGAGAAGCTGCACAGGCAGGGGGCAAATAGCAGTGAACAACAAGGCCAGTGGCCAGTCCAATGTGCAGATGAAGTCCATGAGAAGCTGCACAGGCAGGGGGCAAATAGCAGTGAACAACAAGGCCAGTGGGCAGTACAATGTGCAGAGTAGGGACACCAGAAGCTGCACAGGCAGGGGGCAAACAGCAGTGAACAAAAAGGCAAAGACATTGTGCAGAGTAGTGACATCAGAAGCTACACAGGGAATGTATGCAACTCTACCATGCCATGCCCAGCAACAGAGTAATGGGGCTGACAATGGGCATCACACGCACCCCTGTGGACAGACAGGTGTGTGAGGGTGACCACCACTCAGATGGGGCTGTCTGTCGGACTTGGAGCTGACTGTGTGTTGGGGTCAGTTGGAGGGCTGCCCTGGGCAGTGGGAGTAACAACTGTGGAAGAGCCAACTGTGCTTGTGGGAGCTGGGGGGCTGCTTAGACCAGGTGGGGTGGTGGCCCGGGGAGGTGGACTCATGCCCTGGTGAATCACAGTGTGTGCCGGAGATTGTGGAGGGGTGCCTCTCCACTTCTTGGGGATCCTGAAAGGCTTCCCTGTCTGGGGATTGAGGTGAACTGGGCCAGACACAACAGGTGACCCCACTACCAAAGCTGATTCTGGTGTGGATGGTGACCCTCCCTCTGGGGACATGCTGGATCCCGCTGTGAGCTTGCCTGGTGTTTGCCGCCGCCCTGCCTCCCTCTGTCCACCAGCTTTGCCCCCTACAGTGTCCTCCCGTGCTGGCTTCACAGGGCTTGGGATGGGAGTGGAGGTCAAGGATGGATTATCCATGGGGCCCTCATCCTGTGTAATGTTTGCAGGCAACACCTTCTCAGTGGGTGTGGAAACTGTCATTTTGCCTCTGCGAGACGTCTTTGGGACAGGGGAGTCTTTGGCGGGGGAGGAAGGTGAGGCCTGTGACCCTGATGCTTGTTTCTTTGCTTTGTGGCCCTTGCTGTCGCCTGATGGGCTTTTCTCGCTGCGCTCTGGGGTGGCCTTACTTTTATGTGGGGATGGTGTCTGTGCCCTAGTACGCTTGGGCTGCTGCTGCTCCTGTGTGCTGCGGGTTCTGTATCGGGACTTTGGGGTCCGTTGAGCATTGTCACTGTCGTCAGAGGTGCACAGTGACACGGGGCTGGACCGAGTGCTGGGAGCCGCTCCCTGACTATGTGCCTATTGCAGGGCTGCTGTCACAGTTGATGACAAGGACTGCACAGTCTGGTGTAGCCCACCTACGTCGGAATGTATGCCCTCCATGAAAGCTATAACCTGCCCCAACTTTTTGTCGTGCTCTTGGAAGGCATTGAGAAGTGCTGTCTGCCCCACACACAGCTGGCGCAATAGCTCGACTGCTTCTGCACTGAGGGCAGCAGGGCTGACATGGGCTGGGGCAGCTGTGCCTGGGGTGAAGGTGACTTTTCCCTTCCTACTCGTGCGGACACGGGCAGCATCAGTGGAGGTTGAAGGGAGGCTGGGCACTGGACGCTGTGTGGCGGAAGAGGAGGCCGAGTCCCCGTTCCCTGTACCCCCCAACATGGATGCATCACCGCTGGTGTCAGATGACGTAGAGCTTTGTGTCTCCGGCTGTGAATCCTCTAGCAGACTCCTGTCCCCCTCCTCGGCGCTGGTCACATCTGTGTCAGTCTGCTCCGGTGCGGCTGTTGCACTGGAAGCCTCACCACTGGTGTCCGTCCCCTCTCCCTCTGCACATACGGGAGCTGCTGCATAGGAGAGAGAAGTACTGTGATATGAGTGGCATCAACAGAACTAACACGTGCCAAAACATCTGCATCTTAGAAGAGGTGTGCAGCACATCGCATGCCACCCTGTGCACACATATATCTTGCCACCCAAAATATCAAGCCAACGGTGCATGTCCAACACACATCCTGCCATAAGTGCCCCAGGTGACTCACACAGCACACCATCCTGCTGTTGGCTCACATCAGACACAGCCACAAAATGGCCTGTGCACACACACTGTCCCGATGTTGGCAAGGATGAACACCACAACATGGTGCACATCACCTACATGGATGGAGCAGTAGGGGACCACACAGGCCACAACATACCAGCCCACAATGACCCTGCACACATGCCATCCACCATATCGAGTTCATGGGCACATCTACTGTTGCACATTGTCCTCAGATGTCTGACTGGCAGACATCTGAGGTCTGGAATTGCACGCATTCATTGAAACGCATTCACAGTTGGCACACTGGCATTCCCATCCATCTGAATTCACACACTACCCCACAGCAGAAGGTACCTGAAGGCCACAACTCCAAATGTAAGAGAGATGCACGGTAGCTATTACCCCCTCCCCCAGCGCCTTGAGACCCTCCCGGGTGAGTAGCGCGCTCTATAAATGCCGTGATTGATTGATTGATTGATTGAGTGCTAAAACTGACTTCATGAAGCACCGTTTGGGCAAATGCATGGCACATACACTCAGCACAGAGGCCACTCACAAAACATTGCACCACACAACCAACATCACACAGCTGACAATTTGCACACTCTGTAGACACATGCACCCACTCCCATCCAAAGGCAGCCTGCAACACATACTCACCCCTAGCTTGCTGCTGATGCTCCTTCAGTTGTCTGTCCAGCTCAGGTTGTGTGACAGCCAGGATGCGAACCATTAGTGGTGTCATGCTGCGCCTAGCCAACCTGCCAGTCCGAGGGAGCAGCCCCAGCGTCATCTCGGCCACGTTCTTGCTCAGCCGGCAGATGTCGTCCCACCTTTTATGACAGTGGGTGCGCCTTCGGTTTGACACACCCAGATCTCGCACTCTGGAGGCAATGGCCCTCCACACGGCTTTACGCTGGTGGACCTTCAGCTGCAGGCATGGGAGACAAGAGGGGTGAGGTTCCAGTGACACAGTGCACAATGACAACACAATGAAAATGCAGTAGCACGACAGTGACTCATCCAAAACTCCAGCTACAACTGTAACAGAGCCAACAATTGCTGTGAACATGGTACAATGTCATTGGTAAATCAGACGTACAGGCATGCATGTTCGATGGTGGACACAGTACCTCCACATCCCATTCACATGCAGGATACCAACACAGCAAGCGACATGTAGTCTGGCCGCAGCTACTGTCTGCAGTTACCTACAACTACACATAGAGAAGATAGCAAAACATGTGTCTTGTTGTTGGACTCACTGTGTCCAACACTGCGCAGACCTAAGTGTCCTAGCCCTGTGAAAGCCTCACTGTGTCCTGGAACTCACATAGAGTGATAACAACTGTCATACACACACCCTTCTCCCACGGCTGCTCCTGTGCAATCTACATGGCAGAGATGGGACTTAGATGAAGAGGCGTGAACCAAACACACATGGAACACACTGTACATGCAGTGATGTGGACATGCGGCATTCGGCGGGGACTGTGCAGGGCAGGTGGACTGACACTGAGTGGGTAAATTGGGAGCAACACAGCCATTCACACAAACGATAACTGGCCAGACTCCTGCATCACCAAAATGCAGCTGCACTGTATGGCTAACACTACAGAACATGTCCCTCTACTCAGGATAGGCATGCAGGGTAACGTGTGAAAGAGCCCACCAAGCCCTTCCCGCTGTAGTAAACATGCTAGGCAGTGCATGTCAGAGCCCCACAACCACTGACACATACCGAAGCACCTCCACCTCACGTGTGCCCACCCTGCACTCTCACAGTCTGGGAGACTTACCACGACATTAGGGCCGCCATAAAGCCTTGGGTACTGTGCAAGCACCCCGTCTACCAGGACCTCAAGCTCCTCGCTGGTGAAGGGACTGGCACGGATCTTCTGAGTCCTCGACATCACAATGGACATGTGGCAGCAGCAGCACGTTGAGGGTGGCAGCCAGCAGTCCCTTGAGGCAGCAGCAGCAGGTGGAGGGTGGCAGCCAGCAGTCCCTTGAGGCAGCAGCAGCAGGTGGAGGGTGGCAGCCAGCAGTCCCTTGAGGCAGCAGCAGCAGGTGCAGGGTGGCAGCCAGCAGTCCCGTGAGGCAGCAGCAGCAGGTGAGGGTTGTCAGCCAGCAGTCCCTGGTAGCTTTGGGAATGTGGGGCACCCTCCCACACATATATAGGCCCCTGGGGCTGTGTCAGTGGTCCCAGGGTGCTGCAATTGGTGTACCAGGTCTGCCTCATTCAAATACATCCAATGTCCGCCTCCGCGGTGGCGGTGCACGCCTACCGCGATTTTCAAACTCGCATCAGGCTACCGCGAGGCTGCTTCCCATTGGCTGCAAGGGCAAGGTCCATGGCGGTGACACACCGTAGGGGCCAGGCGCGCGCTACCGCAGTGGTGCATCTTTTGAATGCCTCCAGTGACCGCCTCTGCGGTGGCGGTGCACGCATACCGCGATTTTCAAACTCTCATCAGGCTACCGCGAGGCTGCTTCCCATTGGCTGCAAGGGCATGGTCCATGGCGGTGATACACCGTAGGGGCCAGGCGCGCGCTACCGCGGTGGTGCATCTTTTGAATGCCTCCAGTGACCGCCTCCGCGGTGGCGGTGTACGCCTACCGCGATTTTCAAACTCGCATCAGGCTACCGCGAGGCTGCTTCCCATTGGCTGCAAGGGCATGGTCCATGGCGGTGACACACCGCAGGGGCCAGGCGGTAGGCACCGCCATATGTTTGCCAGACAGTGCCTGGAGTGACCGTGATTTGGGTAGTGGTGCATGGTGACCGCCATTGTCACATACATATCTGGCGGTGTCTCCCGCGATCGTGCCTGGGTTATGGGCGGTACCAGTCCGCAGGTGTCAAGCGGTAGGCACCGCCATATGTTTGCCAGACAGTGCCTGGAGTGACCATGATTTTGGTAGCGGTGCATGGTGACCGCCATTGTCACATACATATCTGGCGGTGTCTCCCGCGATCGTACCTGGGTTATGGGCGGTGCCAGTCCGCAGGGGCCAGGCGGTAGGCACCGCCATATGGGTGCCAGACAGTGCCTGGAGTGAGCGTTAATGGAGTTGTGGAGTAGCTTTGCTGCACCTAACGTGTCCTCCAGCTCTCTGCATAGGCCAACATGTACAGTGCCCAGTGTCTCAACAATTGAAGGGTCCTCATGAGGGCAAATGCACAAAAGGGACATGTCACTCCACGTCACCAACACATACCAAATATGGGTCACCAATACATTGCATGGGCACATACACTCGCACATGTCACATGTGCTGTGTAATGAAATGTAGACTGTCCAGTTAATGTGTTGCATAGCATATGTAGATAATGGTCAATGTCTGTGTGTGCAATGTAACGCACAATGTCGTCTCATTTACTGAACTAGGGGCATCAGCAACTGGCACATTGTCCAATGCACATGCACACACGTGTCCCCCACGCTCAGCCGGTGGTCAGTGTGTAGTTGATGTGTGCCATGTGCAACCTGTGTTGGGAGGTGTATCAGGGCCAGCAACATGGTGTGTTAGGGTAGTATTGCAATTAGTAACATATGCTGGGGGTCATACTCACAGGTGTGCACACATATCTGTTAGTATATCACACTGTGCATGCGAATGAGCCCGAGGGGTGCACAGATAATTGCTGCTGGTAAGGGGACAGGTGTACGAGTAGGGTGCCTGATGTGTACCTACTTGTGAAGTGCCCTGTCGGTTAATGGTGCATGTTGTAAGACTTGGGAATGTGTCTGTAGAAAAAATTGGTGTGATGCACATTTCATGATCTTCTGCATTGACATCTGTGCACTTTGATCTGTCCTAGGAGGAGGAGGCCCAATATCCATCGTCCGTTCACAGTCCTGGCAGACATGGAGAATGAGGATATAATCCGCAAATTCAGGCTGGACCGACAAACCCTGCAGAACCTATGTGCCATGTTGGAGCCCCACCTGCAGCCACGTCGGACATATCCAACAGCTTTCACCGCAACATCTAAGGTGATGGCATGCCTGCATTTCTTTGCAACAGGCTCATTCCAGCACACGGTCGCAAGTGCAGGCGGGATGTCACAGCCGATGTTCAGCATGGTGCTGAGGGATGTCCTGTCGGCCATGATGCTCTACAAAGACAGATATATCCATTTTCCTTGTTAGTGGCTGTGAAGGGCGATTTCTATGCCCTTGGACATATCCCCCATGTCATTGGTGCAATTGATTGCACACATGTTGGGCTTGTGCCACCACAGGCACGTGAACAGGTTTACCGCAATAGGAAGCATTCACACTCGGTAAATGTTCAAGTGGTGTGCCTGGCGGACATGATCATCTCACACTTGTGTGCCAAGTTTCCCGGCTCAGCCCATGATGCCCACATCTTGCGCAGCAGCATCGTTCCTCAGCTGATGGCCAATCTGCTTCCGGAGCGTGCATGGCTTATGGGTGAGTATGCATAGTGGATTAGAGTGGTGTGTGTGTGACATGCTGTCGTGTGGCATTTTGGGACTGCAAGATTAATCTGTGTCTCTCACACCCAGGTGACTCGGCATATCCGAACCACCCGTGGTTGCTGAGCCCATTGCGGAATCCCATCACGCCAGCTGATGTGCGATACAATGATGCCCATGGGAGGACACGGCGTGTGATAGAACGGACATTTGGTCTCCTAAAATCAAGATTTCGGTGCCTGGACCGTACTGGAGGTGCCCTTATGTACTCGCCAGGGAAGGTGTGTCAGATAGTGGTGGCATGCTGCATGCTCCACAACCTGGCCATTCTCAAGGCAATACCCCTGATCCTGGATGACGATGATGAGCAGCCAAGGCCCCCGCCTGCAAATCAACCCGGATCCAGTGACGAGGGCAGTGGAGAGGAGGAAGGGGTCGACATGCATCGACAGCTCATCACCTGCTACTTCACTTGTAGGTGAGTGACGATGTAGAAGGGACAAAATGGTCTGATGGTGTTGCAGTTGCTGTGTGGGTGTATGTGAGCTTGCTGACTGCAGCTTTGTGTTGACTCATTGCTGCCTGCCAATGTATGTGTGATTTGTTAGTGTGATACAGAATGTCTCTATGGTGACTGTTGCTCTGTGTAAAGTTTGTAGATCTGAGTACCTTGTTGACAAGTGTTGTGTGATGTGTGCGATGCCACACCCATACAAGTGACTCTTGTTCTGCGGTTTTCCCTAGGTCCCTTCAGCATCTCACTGCCTACCTACATTCCATTCCCCTGAACCATGTCCTCTACGGTGAAGGTTGCACATCCTGTATTAAAGACGGAGTAGACACAACAACATGTGTGTAAGGTGTATTTATTTACAATTGTGACATGCGAGGGTGGAGAAAATGTGAAGGGGGAATTGAAGAAGTGAGTTGACAGTCATGGTAGATGAGATACTTGAGTAGTCCCCACAATGATGTGGAGACCCAGTCCAACAGATAGATGCCATTCACATGGCAGTGTGGTGAAGGATAGTCCAAATGGTCAATGCAGTGGTGCAGTGGTCTGCCATCATAGCTGTCTCGGGAACTAGCGTTTGGCAGGTGCTTTGGCACGTGAGGCCCCCTGGCCTTTCCTTGGACGGCCCCTTTGCGCTTGACTGGAGGGGCCACTGCTGCAGGGACAGTGGTGTCTGAGGACTCACCCCCTCTGTGGACGCAGGGGAGGATGATGAAGTGTCATCCTGCTGCCCAACAGGGGAGGCGGAGGGGTAGAATGTTGCGCTGGCCTGTCCCTCAGAACCGCCACTAGCTGCCCCAAGAGGTCCACAATCTGTCCCATGCGTGTGTCCATGGACCTCAGCAGCAGGAGGTGCTCCAGAGATTCTTCCTCTAACCGGCCCATTCGTCACGGGCCTGTTGGTAGGCCCCAAGGACTCTGTCGATGTGGCCCAGGGCTTCCGTCCCAGGATCAGTTCCCCTCTGCATGACCCTGTCCCGACCACCTGCACTGCTGCCACGGTCCTGTCCGGTCCTCACATTGGCCCGCTGCATCCTCTCCCTGGCCTCCGCAGTCGATGTAGTGGGCTGCTCAACCCCTGGGGCAGGGAGGGTGTTGCGGTCAGCTGTGGTGGTGGTGGTGGTGGTGGTGGTAGTGGTTGACACACAGGCCATGACAGCAGCTGTCAGAGGATGGTCATGGGCTGCAGCTGATGTGGTTGGGGGGACAATGGGTGCCTGGGACTGGTTGCGGCCTGCCACACCAGATGGGACAGCTTGGAGCTCATCCAAATACAAACTGCTGCGCCGTCGCGCTCAGCCTCAAGCCGCACAGCCACATGAATGTACATCATCACGTTGCATAACGTAATTCAACTTAACCATAGTAATCCAGTGTGATCTGTAACTTTTTCCAATCCATCTTTATTCAACATTAATCTTGAAATTTTGCTCAGGAGGCCAAGTGGTTCCAAACTTAAAGTACAGTTACAATGCCAATCCAGGCCTTTTATAACGACTCGTTTCTGTCCACTTTGTCATCTTAGGTCACCATGCATGTATTCACCCTCACCCAATGCATTTCGGGCCTCTTGCCCTTCGTCAGGGGTAGCTGCGATGTAAAAAAAGGCCATCTGTAATTTTAAATACTTTCACATTTTTAACAATATATAAATCTATATTTGTAAATTCTCTCAAAACAATATAAATCATATACGTGTATGCAATAATCACCCCATAAAAGACCTCCTGCAAACCGTGACTTATGTGCCCCATTACTCTAAACACAAAAACCTTTTCAAAACATATACAGAACGTGTTCAATATGCTTAAATAAACAGCGAAAAAAAACAGTGAAAGCAACCAGGTCTACCGCGCCAAGCTCCCCTTCCGACCCCCTGCTCGTAGAACCCACAAACAAATCCAAAATTCAACTCACGGTCAAACCAAATAATCCCATACCTTACAGCTCTAGACACCATGCCCAACAGCGTCACTCCTTTGATTTTAAAAACGAAAATGTGCGCCAAGATTTTTGCCCTTGAGCATTTTTAAAAAAATGGATGATTAAACTGAAACACGAATAAAACAGAAAAGGAAGGGTGTGCATTCTAACATTGTCTTTGATACAGCTTGGAGCTCCTCATCCAAGGAATCCAGGGAGTCCTCATCCAGTTGTCTCTGTTCCGGGGGGGGGGACTGGCTCTGCAGGGTGGTGTCATCCTCTGCAGTGAGTTCTTGGTCACCTGTGGGTCAGATGAGAAATGGTCATTGTGTTGCACCCAGCAAAGTTTGTGTTAGCAGTGTTACATCAACTGTTTATACATCCAGCAGTTGTTCACTGTACAAATTTGCATTGACCGACATCCAGTGATGTATTACAAGCTGTTGTGGTACATGCATTACTTGTCCATATTGGGAGTTGTCAAGACATGACATGCACAATATAATTTTTTTACATTGACAGTCTCATGTTGGCATCCAGTTAGTGATCAATCATATGTCATCCATTTACTCGTATGTGTCACTTGTTGAGCCCTTGCAGCGGTTTACTCTGCACATTGAGTGAACATTGTAGTTTCATGCATACCTTTTCAATGTGGTGTACATATCTGTATTTGCAATTCCAGACATGCTTAAATTTGCTTTAATTAGATCCTAGGTGGTCTGGACCACTGCTACTGTCAGATGGCATGTAGTGGTGTGCATGGTTGTGCTCGGAGTTCCATCTACATGTGTTTCAGACTTTCACACTTTGGTTGCTGTCACAGTTTCATTTTCTTAGGTGTGTGCACACTATAGTTGCCAATGCTATCTGGGTGTGCAGTTGTGCATTGAGAGGCCTGGTGTCCTATGCCAACATGTTTTTTTAAATGCATATCTGGCTGCATGTTGTGGCTGTTGATATGTAGTGTTTGCTGTTTTTTCCTTGTATTTGAGAGACCTCTCTGTGTGTGTATGATGATGGCTTCCATCTTGGTCCAGTGTGGGACAAGTCAGCATGATATGTCCACATGCCAGTTCTTTTGAAGTGTACATTGCAATGACTGACACATGCATGTTGGTGCCAGGAAGTAATGGGTCTTGTGTGCTGGCGGTCAGGTGGGCCCGTGTGAATTGTTGTGCAAGCTTCCCAGTCCCACACACCCCGACCTGTGAGATGCGGTTACCTACCTGTGAGTTGGGTGGGTAGCATACATTGCCTGCCACATGATTCTTATTGGGGGTGTAGTGTCCCATCCTCCATAGTGGTGGAACAGCATGCATGTTGCGTTTTGTGGGACGGATAGCCAAACACACTACACCGTCTCACTGTGAAGATGGCTAACTACTGTTTGAGGTGAAGGTGAGCAATGACATGGCTATGTGACTTGGTTGAAATTTTTGGATGGAATGTGCGTGTGGTGAGCAGAATGTGTGTGTGGCTTTTTGTACCCATTGATTTCAGATTACATTTGGTCATGGGGTATAGCCCCCCATCACTGTTGTCCCACCTATCTGGCTGTGGGGTTCAGTCCCCCAACATTTGAAGGCAGAATAGGGCATGGGGTATAGCCCCCCATCACTGTTGTCCCACCTATCTGGCTGTGGGGTTCACTCCACCAACATTTGAAGGCACAATAGGGCAAGGGGTATAGTCTTGTAGCACAGTGGTAACATATAGCAGGGTGAACATCTCACCCAGCACACATTTCCACACTGTCATGATTTCATGGTATTTGTGGACCTGAGAACATGAGCACAGTACTGGTGAAGCAGTTGTTCCAGGGCATCCATACACTGACATGTTGTGGTCAACAGTGGTGTGTGTGTGAGATGTACTCAGCCCTGTGCAGACAATGTGTGCTTTTGGGGCCAGACTATACCAGCACTGTTCAGACAGACAGTGTGAGATGTGAACATTGTCAATGCATACACACATTGGTGGTCCGAACAAGACACCTTTGACAATTTTAGTCAGACAAGGTGCTGTTCTGCAATTCAGTGCAGCACTGTGGTAGCTGGGTGTGTTGCAGGACATTTGGGATGTGCTTAGTTTAGCATTGTGAGTCCCAGCTGCAGTGTAGTTTTTGGGTACACTGCACTTCCACTGTTTACATTGCAACACTGTGGTATGACATGGGTGATTTGCACTTTGCCAAAAAACGGCCAGACACTGCTGCAGGGCAGCATGATTGTTGTTAGTGTTGCAGTGTGTGATGCCTGGCACAGTGTACACAATGTGGGTCATTTTTGAACAGAGACTTGTGCATGGTGACTACAACACAACTGTTTTGCATTATTTGTGTAGGTGACTGTGGACTAAGTGGCATGGTGTAATGTGCGGCTGCACAGACGTCACATGCCTATGAGTGGGACAATTGCTCCATCATGCTGAGCTGTGGGAGTAGGGGGCCTGTTGTGAGTTGTGCTGCTGTGTCACCAATTAAGAACAACACTCCCGGTTGAAATGGTTACCTACCCGTAAGTTTGATGAGTGACATTCAATATCTGCCACATGCTTGCGGCTGGGGGGAGTGCTCCATCTTGCGCAGCTGTAGGACAAGGGGGCCTGGTCGGAGTTGTGGGGCAGGCCTCCCTATTCCATACACACCTCCCTGTAAAGATGGCTACCTACCTGTTAGGTGAGGGTGAAGCACACAATGGCTGAGGCATGCTTCTGGGTGGGGGCAGTGCTCCATCCTGCTCAGCTGTGGGACAAGGGGGCCTGGTGGGAGTTGTAGTGCAGGCCTCCCTATTCCACAGACACCTCCCTGTAAAGATGGCTACCTACCTGTTAGGTGAGGGTGAAGCACACAATGGCTGAGGCATGCTTCTGGGTGGGGGCAGTGCTCCATCCTGCTCAGCTGTGGGACAAGGGGGCCTGGTGAGAGTTGTAGTGCAGGCTTCCCAAACACCCACCCACCTCCCTGTAGGGATGGCTACCTACCTGTTAGGTTAAGGTGAGCAATGCTATGGTTGGCACATAGGTTGGGGTGGAGGGCTCCATCTTGCGCAGCTGTAGGACAAGGGGGCCTGGTGGGAGTTGTAGTGCTGGCAGCATGTACACATGTACCCATGGTGATGTTGCTAACTACCTTTGGGGGGCTTCAGGGGGAGTGTCTGTTGAATCTGTGAGAGATGTGTTGGGGGGAGTGTTGTTCACATGAATGAATTTGAACCTAGGAGGTATTATTTTGTGGTAGTGCAAGACAATACATTTGTGTGATGTTAGGCATTTGTTTGTACTTACCAGCCTCCACTCCCCCGGGTATTCCTGAGAGACTCTCTGGCTGTAGAATGCCACGCACCTTCTCCTCCCATTCAGTGAATGTTTTGAGTGGAACGGGAGGGCCACTGCCTGTCCTGTGAGCCAGCTCATGGTTCTTGGCTCTCTTCTTCTTGACCACTGCCTTCAGATCGTGCCACCTCTTCACGAGCTCTATTGCGTGGCACGGTCCCTACTGCATTTACCTTACCATCCTTTTCCACATTTGCGTTCTTGTTGCTAGTGGTGTCTGTTGGACCTGGTTACCAAACAATTGTGGTTCTACCCTGATTATCTCATCAACCATGACCCTCAACTCGCTCTCAGTGAATTTGGGCATTCTCTGTGGTGACATGGTGTGTGATGTGTCAAGGTGTTTAAGGTGCAGGTTTGGAAGTTGTAGTGGTGGTTGTGATGTGTATGGTGTGTGCTGTGCAAAGGTGTTAGAGGTGCAGGTGTGGAAGTGGTGGTGATGTGTGTGTGTTGTGCAGATTTGCCTCTCCTGTCATCTGTGGTGGATGTCCCCTCAGTTGTGGAGCTTTGCAAAGGATTGTGGTCTGTTGGGGGCTGGATTTATACTGGTCTCTGTGGGTGTGTCAGGATGGGGTATTGGTAGCAGGTGTGGTGTGTGTGTGGACCTGGGATTTGTAGTTTTGGAGTTTCCCATGGGGGTGTGTCTTTGGGCTGTGTTAGGTATATTTGGGTGCATGCCTTGTTTGGTTGGTGCACTTTGTGGCCATGTTGTGTGGTTTTCTCGCGACCGCCATTTTTTTAACGGAGCGTCCGCAGCGGTGGCTCGGCTACGGCGCTTCCGCCGTCTCACTCATTCATCAATGTTGTTGACCGCGGCGGTCAGAAACAGCGCACTGCACCGCGGCGATGTCGAGAATATCATAATTTCGATGGCGGTGTCTCCGCTGTGGTTGCAGTCGTTTGGGCTGTTTACGCTGCGAAACCGACTGCCGCGGATGGGTTTGGGCCTTCTCCGCAGGCGAACGGCGGTTTCTCGGGTCTCCTTTCCGCCGCGGTTGGATTTTTACCGCCGAGGATCCTAATCTAGCCATCGGTTTTCCCGCGGTAGCGGCGGGCGGTGATTTCCCGCTACCATGGCGGTCGGCTTGATTTTCCGACCGCCATCGTAATGACCCCCAAAGTTTTCTATGGGAATTAACATAGGGAATCAACGTTTTGGTACTCCCCCTTTTTCTTGGACCCCACGTGATGGAACAGCACAAAACTTTTCATGACAGAGCCATGGTAGATGCACTTTGTTTGGTAAAATTTCATGCAAATTCCTAAAACAGAACCAAGGTATTGATGGAACAAAAAACATTCTTCCAATGGAAATTCTGACCTAACTATAACTACAAAGTGGCGACAGCTACTGTGTAATGTATATTTACATATCTGTAGAGCGAGCATTGTTTGTAAATTTTTTGTGATTAACTCCAATTTGATGTTATTTTTTTAAAGTTTGTTTAGGGCACAATATTTTTACCACACAATATCTAGTCCACGATAGGACTATCAAAACAGAGTATACAAAAAAGTGTTGGAAGGAATGCTTGAATTAATCTCGGCCGATGGTAATTACTCAAGCCGCATCCCAGTCCATTATTATTTTGCACTCCATGTCACCTCAGTTTGGACCAAGCCATGTGCAAATCAGTCTTGACCCTCCTCCAGTGAGAACAGTCCAGCCGAACTGCCAAGCCAGGTCCTTCCTAAACTGGAACACAAGCAACCCAGGAGTAGGTTTGCCCAAGTTATGGGCTCATCAGCAGGGTACAGCTTGGTTCCAGTAGCACAGTGCTGTAACTTCTTTCCCTTTCCTCCTTATGCACCCTGTTCCTCCCCTGCCAGTTTGTCACTGTGCCACCTTACTCCAGTGCCCTGATCACCTGTTTTTTCATGGAATACCATCATTTTGACAATTTTTCAACATGAAGAAAGCTCGCTTGACAAAATCAGGCTAATGAAACTTAATAGAGAAATGTCACAATGACAAAATATTTTTTTCACGAAAATAGTATGTTTTTGAGGAAAAGAAATAGATTACCAAAGGAAAGGTAATGAGGTAACAGATGAAGGGTGTATAGGATGAGAGGGAAACATTGGTGATGTAGGGAAAGTAGTAGAAATGCAATATGCCTCGCATTTTATTGTGTTAGAGCTATTGGCATTGTAAATATATTAATACAGCGTGAAAGATCATGTGCATGTCGTTGCTGTGGGCGCCATTACTAAATGGTTTGGTTTATAGACAATAGATACAATGTGAAAAGCATCTCGAGATGGAAATTATTCTTGGTTATTATATGAACACTAAAAAATGGAGAAACCAGTGCGATTTTTACCCAAGGCTGCCTAATGTTTGGTGGGGGTGGGAGGAGCTGCCAGAGACTGGAAACCTTTGGGAAGACGGGGCCAAGTCTGACTGCACAGGGAGAAATGGGAGAAAGGCTAAAACGTTGTTATTGGAAATTTTTGAGTTTTTTATGGACTGAATTGTTCAATGGCAAATTTAGATGAAGCACTGTATCCAGAGAAGCATCTCTAGTCGCTAACACACATGCACCATAAGAGTCCACGTCAGCTCAGAAGGGAACTAATCCAACCTGAAATAGAGTGTGCTCTTCATATGACACACGTGTAAGTCGAGTCTAGGGGCTAGGAATGGTGACCAGTAATGCGTGTTTCAGCACATACCGCACATTCAGTAGATAGCATCAAGCGAGGACGTACAGCATGCAAAGGCACAGAAAAACAAATAGTAGCTAATACTAACACATAGCACTGACTGTGACTAGAAACTCCTCTGTGTGCCCTTTCATTAGTGAATTAAAAGGTGACAAGTGAGGTGACCGGAGGCTAAGGTCTTCCATTTCACGTTGGCTCGTGCTTTGCTAGGTCTACTTTTAAAGGCCACGACCCCATGAATCTCATGATTCCAAAGTGTTTTCCACTTTTGTTCATTGAACTTGCACCCCTTCCTTCTCTCCTCCCCTTCGAAGATGCAGCCTTGAAAGAGAGGACACACATCCCCAAACAGTTTTTTTCCCTGTGATGCTGTCTGTGTTTTGCATCTGAATTAAAGACACCTTAATGATGCGGCTTGGTGAGAGTAATAAAACAAGCATTGGAAAATACAATAAATAGCTTGGCCGTTTAGAGCCGCAACCTCCTGGCTTTGCCAAAACTTTGTAAAAATGTAACTGGAATTTGACATAGCCAAAAGGTCTCGCTGATGGGACCTTATAAGTGTTTAGCCAATAGGACCTTATAAGCCAGGAACTATAAGTGTTTAGCCATGCAGTAGTGCATTTTTCTGCAAGTAAAATCTGGACCAGGTGTGGGTAGAGCAGGCTGGTTGCAATTGGGTGGAGCCGTATCCCACCCGGCAGTACCACTTCGCACAACTTACAATAGGGACCTTGGGAGGTAAAATTGCCTTGCGAAATACTGTTAACACTCGGTCAAGTCCAATGCCGGGAGGGATTTAAGGAGTGAAACCCCCCAGTTTAATGCACAATTTGCACCCAACTTGGATCTTGAAGACTGTCTGTGTCTCATCCCAGATTCGATACATGACTCAAATGATGGCATGTTCACATCAGTAAAGAAAAGTATGCAAAACATCTCCTGCTTGGTGGCACATGCATGACAGGAGGCATGCATATGATGACTGCATGCGCACGGATATACAAATACATTCACACACAAGGTGGCTAGCACCTATATGTAAGCAAACATTGACCCATACACATACCTTGGAACAACTAATGTTGCATAAAATAACAGAAAATGACACTGAAAGTTCACACAAATATACCACTGATGTGAAGTAGGACGGGACGCGAGGGGGACATTACGATAAATGTGTAACCAACAAGGCCTATCAGGCGTCAGTGATAATACAAAACCCATATCCGACAGAAGAAACAAGGTAAAAAATCACCAGAATAACAGAGCGCAGCCATCTTTGTCTCCCGTAATCTTTGCAGTTTTATTTATGTGAAGCACCCAACACAATAAGCCATACAATTGTTCTTAACGTTTTAGGCTGTAGAATCAGAATAGATGACAAATTTCTAAAATGGATAGTTGTTCCCAAGCCTCATTCTAACCACTGACATGCCTTATTATGCTGTCTGCGGAGGGCGTGGGCAGGGTTTTGACATCGGCTCACCTCGCGTGGCACAGCAAGGAAACTCGCAGTCATATAAAAACAAATATTACCAATGTAGCGGACACGCACAAACGTGGCATTAACCCAAACAAATATTATCAATATAGAGGACAAGAAAGCACAACATTCACAAAAAATATACATTAACAATGCAGCAGACCCGAAAACCCGACATTAACCCGTTTGCTGCTTCGAACGTTCCGCGCCAGTGCGGAACGTTCTATTAAACGGGTGGGGCTGCGTCGGCCAACGGACGTGCGCAGCACTACTGAGGTAGTGCTCGCGACGGCCGTTGGCCGACAGCAGCAGCAAACGGGTTAACAAAAAAAACAAGCACTGTTAAAACCAGTAAGCAGCACGTAAAAATCACCAAAATAGGATCTGAAAATAAATTACTATAGTGTGGCAAAGAGGCAGTGGGACTAGGAGGGGGTAGAAGAAATAATACTTGCATCAAAGCGGATGGACACAAATCAAGGGGAATTAATCTGTAGTTGAGCGGTGCTCCTCAGCTACAAACAGAAGTGATGTATCGGGTGCAGGAACCAATTAGGAGGCAGGAAAGAAGAGTGACGCTGGGGTCAACCTATGGTAAGCAGCAGGTGGGATTAGAGTCCTTTTATTGAAAACAGCATGTCTTGCATACAGCGCATACGCGCTGCCAGGCTCCACCTAAAAAGAGAGCAAAGCGGAAGGGTTAAAGATGAATCGGCAGTAAGGGAAGGGGAGGTAAAAGAACAGAGAGTTCCCGGGAGGGAATACAAGGGGGAAAGGAGTAGGGGATAGGAAAGACCCGCTAAAAAGGAGGATTAAGAAATAATGTTTTTCTCCGGAATGGTTTTGTTAAACTGTTAAAATCCAATATTAAAGAAACCTTGTTAAATAAAGGTTCACCGACAATCCTTCATCAGAATCCCTTTCTTTAAGTATGTATTTCATTGGAAACACATACAACCTTTTTCTTAACTAGTCTTTTCATTGCATCATCGCTGTCTGTCCTCTGACTCCCCCTTCAAGTGTCCCTCGTACCCCCTTTTTCTTGGGTTCCCTCCCCAAACCTCCCAACCATTTAACCTCACTTTTTGGAGGGGCCAGGTTGGCTCTTTGTACCTTAATCAACATGCTCTCGATTATATTCTCTGTTCCCTGTGGTCCTATACCCCTATAAACCGGTCCCCCAATTTGTTTACCTACTTTGTTAGACATTTCGTTTTTTAGAAAATATAATATTTTTATAAAAGCTGCCCGCACACCGCCTTCAGTCACCTGTGCTCCCCCCCCCCCGAGGGGTGGATTCTCCCCGCATGTGACTCACAATCCCTCAAAATACTGTCTAGACTCTGCAACCTGCCCTAAATTGGCAACACACCATCAAAACCTCCTAAATGTAGGGTGGACCTCACAAAACGATCTCCTTCCGGTGGTGCTCGGAGTCAGGAAGAGGTCGGATACACCCTTCCTGACGCCGATATAGCACCATTACCAAACCCGCCACTTCCCCCAACTAACCTATCCACACCCTTTCCTGTGCTAAGCACGGAGCACCCCGGGGGAAGACTGGTCTGCGACCTTCACTTCCCCCGGGGGCCAACATTTACTGAAGAGGCACAGCGAAGTCGGCAGCAGACGCTGGTAGTCACGGAAACCATGGAAGACATTGAGCGAAGTTGGTTCACAGACTCATATGATAATTCTTTAAGCAGTACCTAGGAACTCTGGGGCATATTAGCTTTAGCGTCCGTTTTCGGGCAAAAAGCGGCGATAATATTATCGCTCTATCTACAAGGACACGCTAGCGCGTGTTTCCTTGCATTAGCGCCCGGTTTCTTGCCGCCTCGCCTCGCATCCCTAATGAGATGCAAGGTGGGCGTGCCTTGTGAAACTTCATTGTGAGATATCGCTAAAGGGGCTTCGCGATATTAATAACGCAGCCCCGTCCGGCGTAGCGATATTCTTTTCAGCGCTAACTCGCCCTTAACGCTGCTTCCAGACGTCTGCAAAAAACATGAGTTATGTATGTTTTACATTGGGGGTGGATTATGGTGATACGACCACAGGGTCGTATCAGCAAGGTTATCGCAGTATTCAGGAGATCAACGCTGGTTTTCCAGCGATGTTTTTGCCATTTCCCCCCTATCGCTGGAATTTTATCGCCCTGGAGAAACGCGTTGTTAATAACGCGCTAACCGGGCGATAAATTCCAGCGATAGACGGCGATAAATAAAAAAGCGCTAAGCGCGCTTTGCGATATTTATCGCCGTCTGTTGTTGATATGCCCCTCTGTGTTCGATGTGCAGTACCCATAATGCAATGCTCCAGTCACTAAACAAGAGCCATATTGCCAGTGACACACTAAACGCACATTATTAGCACAACACACACATGTATTGTTACTGTATATAAATATATATATCTTCACGTCTCTTCACTTCACACTTAAATATATAAAATTAGATCAGGAAAAGCGTTCCGTGTTTTTAGTTTTCCGTAAAATTTCGGATCCTAACAATGAATTACTTTGTTCCGACATATCTTCCTTCTAAAACATACCATACTTTCTTCTACCATTCTTCAATACTTAACACTGTGCCTGTTAGCTTATTCGCTTCTTTTTCAATGTAGGAACGTTTTAGAGAACATATCCCACCGAAAAATGAAAAGTCTCGAACTAAATTTCAGTGTTCATGTGCCCTCTGCTGATCTTTTATGGGTACTACTCTACAGCAGATCATAATAACTGTAAAGGAGGGTTTGTCATTTGACATCAACTTTTTGTGCATTTAATTATCGCACATTTGCTCGTATTTTAAGACTCTACCCTATAGACTCACGGGAGTCTTTTTATACAACACTTGCTCGGCTCTTCTCTATATGGCAGCTACTTTCCTAAACACCTGTTTGGGGACACCTTCGATGTTCGGGTGAGAAAGGCCAGAGGATCCGCCCTCAGCCATTGGTTGTTTTACCTTTTGCTCGGATATTGATTGGTCAGCCAGTATTCATGAGCCATTAGTCAGTATTAAATGTCATTCATGACAAATGAACTACTGCCTGTGCATTGACGATTTGATTGGTACAATAGGTGTATCATTCCACATAGAGAGGGGCCCTGTTGTTTTTTTTCTTGGTGTTGTGGAAATGAGGTTACCACATGTCCAGAATCTCCCTGAAAACTCTGCTATTTAAGACTGAAATCTATTGTTTGTTTGCCTCCACTTCTGGTGCTGTGCATGCATGGACATCTATTCTTAAAAATGCTAGGGAGTAACGGAAATGACACTGTATACTCTTTGATCTTAATGACATCACAGGAAGTGACATAATATGACTCTTGACCTCGAATCTGAAGAGGAAGTGATGTCACATAGTCATAACCCTGATGACATCACGATAATTGACATTGCTGAAGATACATAATAACTGCATGATTCATGTAACACAGAAAAATATCTATTTTGGATACCGCCTATTTTAGGGTCCTGATATAGTCCTTGAAAGTGGTATGGTGTAATAATTGCCCTGAATTGAAGCGGACAAATGAAGCGAGTCAGCCAGAGCTCTTTTATGGGTTCTCAGGAGAGGGAGACATTTTAAAGCAAAATTGTTGCAATAATGAGCTAAAAGGCCATAAACTCTGAAAGGGCACTCATTAAATATTGTTGTACTTTCATGGTGTCACTAAACACAAAGAGAGAAAGGGTATGACAGAACTACTCCTGGTCCCCTTAAGATTAACACAATCAACAAAGTAGGAGTAATTCCAGAGAAGGATTACTGCTAAATGTGCAGGAAAAAGGAAGCAATTACTTTTTAAAAAAGAACCCTCACCCACCAACCTAGTTGGTGGCATGCTTCATCATAGGGTTCCCACCCGAGGGGCTGAGTGCCTCCCGGGTGTTCTGCGACACCTGAATTACAGTGGAGCAGAGTGACAAGTGAGAATGATTTAAGATTGCCTCTATGACTCCTTGAAATTTATTGGTGGGGTCATAGGATAAGGTTAAAACAGAGTTGGTGGATGTCCTATATGGCTTTATTGGTCACAGACATCCGTGGTATAATCGTGACAAGGTCTACATGTTTCAGCCTTTCCATGAGTTGTAGCAAGGCTTTCTTCAGGACCAGTGAAAGGAATTGCGTGCACTCGCTAAGGTGCACACATACAGTGCAAGGTGAACCGCAAATGTACGGTTCTGCTATCAGCGATTTGTTCTGGAAGACAAAATGACACATGATGTAAGAAATCCTACATTCAGGCAACTCATGCATTCAACAGCAGTAATATCAATATTAGGTTCATCAGGTGTAATAAAATAAGATCCACATGCCTGGATCTGCAATCATTTATTCCACCTGTGCCACTTAACGTGTGTTGCGGGCACTCAAGTTTCCAGGTGGCCCGCTCTGATTCTGAGCCAGGCGCATGCTTACACCCACACATGTGACATTCGATGTGTGCTCTATGTTATGGAGAATAAGTGCGAATTGTCGAAATCCTCCTGTCAAGGGAGAGAGGCCGATTGGAGCGTGCTCTCCAGCTTGTCACAATCAGGGAGATAAAGTGATCAGTGTATCAAAATTAGCGGTTAAATAAAGACTTGCACTCTTGCAGTAGTGTTAAAATGAACCAAACACGGCGGAGAAAAAGAAGAACTGTCTAAAAGCGTCTGAATCGCAAGTGTGTGATACCCCATGGATCCTGCCGGGGGGCATTGCCTATAGTCAAACCCTAGGAGTAAGTAAGTTGAGAGTCATGAGAGAAGCCCATGTCTGTGGGTAGACTGGCGTGCAGTTGGGCAAAAGCCCTACTTACTTTTCAAGGTCAGCGCCCGCTTTTGGCACCTACTTCAACCCTGGCTCGGGATCCCGAGGATGGTTTGTCTCCCGAGCCGGGCGTCTTAAAACCACCGGTTTCTGAGGCTGACTTCCATGTGCGTCACCACGCTGAGCGTGGTGACGTCAGCACGAATGCCTCGTTACTGGTAGGGTTAAACGTTACTTGCTTAGCATTTCTTCAAGTAAAGCTTTATTCAGTCAGTGTATTTACGTGAACACTAATAAATATTTAACCAATTTCTTATTGCCCAACTCAATGCTCCAAACATTGGCAGGTGTGTTGGGTTTTACTTAGCCATCCACTTAAGTGCGTTTTGCGGAAAAACTGAGCCTGCATGTGGTTGCGTAATATGTTTCCCATAATTCAATAGTACCCGGTATGGTGTCTTTAGCGCTTCCAGCATGTCAACATTCCCTGAAGTATAAGGGATATCAGGTATCGTGTATAACACTGTGCATCGGGATGATTATGACTGCTTGTTGTATAATCAAGATGCCCCTAGTGTTTTTGCCCACCAATAGTCCCATGGGTACTCCCTACCTTTTATCCGGCTTCCGATTAGTGTTGTAAGTGCATGTGAGCTAGGGACCACTACCTTATGTAGAAAAATGACCAAGATCTTTCAGGTGTGGGTAGGCTAGGGACCACTATCTTATTATAAAAGTGGGCAAAATCTTTCTGGTGTGGGTAGGCTCTATGCCATATCAAAAACTCATTCTCTCTCTGAATGTTAATTCTGCACCCAAATCCCATAATGTGAGGTTGGACCACCCGAGGGAATATCCTATCTGGTATTTTACCTGCGGTTAATTGTGTTCCAGGGTAATGTTGTCATTGAGACCTTGCTTATAGGTAGAAAGCCTATATATACATCTCTGCTCCTTTTCTAATAAGAGTTTCTGTGCATTCCCTGCAGTTTTGATTTGCTCAATGATTTTCCACCTGAGATCATTGGTAGTATGTCCTGTCTGTAAAAAATGTTCTGTCATTTTAGTGGTGTTTCGCTTACACCTGATGTTACTGCGGTGTTCGCAGATGTGTTGTTTCACCTTTCTGCTTGTCATCCCTATGTACCTTAGTCCACAGGGGCATGTTATTAGGTACACCATATTAGCTAAGTTACAGTTAGTGTGCGCTCGTAGTACCCAGGTCTTATTGGGTTCTAGATCCAGACTTTTGTTAGGGGCTGTCAGGTGACAGACACTGCAATTTCTACAGGGGTAGTGTCCAGTCACGTTGGGGAGGCCCCAGATGTTGAGCACTGTTGTTGTTTGGTCATTGTCCACCTTTTTTGGGCGGGTGGAGACTAAGGAGTCTTTAAGGCTCCTTGCTCTTTTAAAGGAAAATAATAGTTTTTCCCATTTCCTGTTGCCTGTCTGTAGTATTCTCCAGTGTTTGTTTATGGACTTGGTAACTTGGTTTGAAATGGTACTGAAGGTTGTCACACAAGTCAGCGGGACTTCTTTCGTGGTCCTCAGATTATCTTTGAGGAGTACGTCCTGTTGCTGGTTCCGAGCCCGCTTTTCGCATGTTTTAAGTATTCTGTCTGTGTAGCCCCGGGTCTTAAGTTTCCTTCAAAGATCCGCCGCTTGGGTCTGATACTCTTCTAGTCTACTACAATTCCTCCTCAGATGGAGGAATTGGCCATAGGATAAGTTTTCCCTTAATGCACGAGTGTGGAAACTGTCAAATTTTAACAAGTTATTTTTGGCAGTAGGTTTGTGATAAGTTCTGGTCTCCAATCTGCCATGTTCTTTCGTGATGGTTATATCCAAGAAAACCATCTCCTTACTGTCGATGGAGTGGCTGAATTTTAGGTTCCTATCACGTCTGTTGATCCACTCCAGGAAATCATAAAGTACATCACTGGGACCTTGCCAAATCAGCAGGACGTCATCTATGTATCTTCTCCAGAAGGTAATGTGGCTGCCGTAGGGGTTGTTGGCGTGGAAGATGAATTTCTTTTCGAAGTCATAGACATATAGTCCTGCCACACTCGGTGCAAAAGTGCTGCCCATGGAAGTCCCGTTAATTTGTAGGAACAAGTCACCTTCGAATTCGCCAAAAATTTCTTTGAGGGCTAATTTCGTGCATTCAATGATAAATGCTTTGGGGGTCCGAAACTCCCAATTAGCCTCAGCTAGAGCTCTGCTGATGACCTCAATCTTGTCGTCCTGTGGGAGGCTTGTGTACAGGCTCTCGATGTCGAGACTCACTAGAAGGGTCGAATCCCTGTCCACATTGATTTCTTTTAGAAGGTTCAAAAGACTCTTCGTGTCTTTCAGGTAAGTGGTGGTGTTCTGTACTAGATGTTTGAGGAAAAAAACACAGAACCGTGATAAAGGCTCTAACAGAGAGCCTATCCCCGAGACGATTGGTCACCCCGGAGGAGGGATTCTGTTTATATGTATCTTCAGTAACGTGTAGAAATAGGGGATATATTCTTTCCCTGTTACCAAGAAATCAGCCTCCTGTTTGGAGATGTGGCCACTCATCTCTGCAAAGTCGACCAGGGCTTTGATCTTATTTCTTGAAGCCTGGGTAGGGTTTGATTTCAATAATTCATAGTTCTTCTTGTCGTCCAGCAAGCGTTGACATTCCCTTTGGTAGTCTAGTATGTCCTGTAGAACCACTCCTTCGTCCTTATCAGCCTGTTTAATCACAATTGCGTCATTGCTCTGTAGTTGTTTGAGGCTGACAAGTGTGGAGGAGTGGTTCTACAGGACAAACTAGACTACCAAAGGGAATGTCGAACTATGAATTATTGAAATCAAACCCCACCCAGGCTGTAAGAAATAAGATCAAAGACCTGGTTGACTTTGCAGAGATGAGTGGCCACATCTCCAAACAGGAGGCTGATTTCTTGGTAACGGGGGAAGAAAAAATCCCCTATTTCTACACGTTACCAAAGATACATAAAAACAGAATCCCTCCTCCGGGGCGACCAATCGTCTCGGGGATAGGCTCTCTGTGATTTTTTCCTGAAACCTCTAGTACAGAACACCACCACTTACCTGAAAGACACGAAGAGTCTTTTGAACCTTCTAAAAGAAATCAATGTGGACAGTGATTCGACCCTTCTAGTGAGTCTCTACATCGAGAGCCTGTACACAAGCCTCCCACAGGATGGCACGATTGAGGTCATCAGCAGAGCTCTAGCTGAGGCTACTTGGGAGTTTCGGACCCACAAAGTATTTATCATTGAATGTGCGAAATTAGCCCTCAAAGAAAATGTTTTTGAATTCGAAGGTGACCTGTTCCTACAAATTAATGGGACTTCCATGGGCAGCACTTTTGCCCCAAGTGTGGCAGGACTGTATGTCTATGACTTCGAAAAGAAATTCATCCTCCACGCCAACAACCCCTACGGCAACCACATTACCTTCTGGAGAAGGTACATAGATGACGTCCTGCTGATTTGGCGAGAACCCAGTGACGTACTCTATGATTTCCTGGAGTGGATCAACAGACGTGATAGGAACCTAAAATTCAGCCACTCCATCGACAGTAAGGAGATGGTTTTCTTGGATATAACCATCACGAAAAAACATGGCAGATTGGAGACCAGAACTTATCACATACCTACTGCCAAAAATAACTTGTTAAAATTTGACAGTTTCCACTCTAGGGCATTAAGGGAAAACTTAGCCATTGGCCAATTCCTCCGTCTGAGGAGGAATTGTAGTAAACTAGAAGAGTATCAGACCCAAGCGGCGGATCTTTCAAGGAAACTTAAGACCTGGGGCTACCCAGACAGAATACTTAAAACATGCCAAAAGCGGGCTCGGAACCAGCAATGGGCCGTACTCCTCGAAGATAATCCGAGGACCACGAAAGAAGTCCCGCTGACATGTGTGACAACGTTCAGTACCATTTAAAACCAAATTACCAAGTCCATAAACAAACACTGGAGAATACTACAGACAGGCAACAGGAAATGGGAAAAAGCATTATTTTCCTTTAAAAGAGTAAGGAGCCTTAAGGACTCTTTAGTCTCAACCTGCCCAAAAAAGGTGGACAATGACCAAACAACAACAGTGCTCAACACCTGGGGCCTCCCCAACGTGACTGGACACTACCCCTGTGAAAATTGCAGTGTCTGTCACCTGACGGCCCCTAAAAAAAGTCTGGATCTAGAACCCAATAAGACCTGCGTACTACGAGCGCACACTAACTGCAACTCAGCTAATGTGGTGTACCTAATAACATGTCCCTGTGGCCTAACGTACATAGGGATGACAAGCAGAAAGGTGAAACAACGCATCTGTGAACACCGCAGTAACATCAGGTGTAAGCGAAACACCACTAAAATGACAGAACATTTTTTACAGACAGACATACTACCAATGATCTCAGGTGAACAATCATTGAGCAAATCAAAACCGCAGAGAATGCACAGAAAATCCTATTAGAAAAGAACAGAGATAGATATATAGGCTTTCTACCCATAAGCAAGGTCTCAATGACAACATCCCCTGGAACACACTTAACCGCAGGTGAAATACCAGATACGATATTCCCTCGGGTGGTCCAACTTCACATTATGGGATTTGGGTGCAGAATTAACATTCAGAGAGAGAATGAGTTTTTGATATGGCATAGAGCCTACCCACACCAGAAAGATTTTGCCCACTTTTATAATAAGATAGTGGTCCCTAGCTCTACCCACACCTGAAAGATCTTACTCATTTTTCTACATAAGGTAGTGGTCCCTAGCTCACATGCACTTTCAACACTCATCGGAAGCCGGATAAGAGGTAGGGAGTACCCATGGGACTATTGGTGGGCAAAAACACTAGGGGCATCTTGATTATACAACAAGCAGTCATAATCATCACGATGCCCAGTGGTATACACGATACCTGATATCCCTTATACTTGAGGGAATGTTGACATGCTAGAGGAGCTAAAGACACCATACCGGGTACTGTTGAATTATGGGCAACATATAACGTAACAACATGCAGGTTCGGTTTTTCCGTGAAACGCACTTAAGTGGATGGCTAAGTAAAACCAAACACACCTGCCAATGTTTGGAGCATTGAGTTGGGCAATAAGAAATTGGTTAAATATTTATTAGTGTTCACGTAAATACACTGACTGAATAAAGCTTTACTTGAAGAAATGCTAAGCAAGTAAGGGTTAACCCTACCAGTAACGAGGCATACGCGCTGACGTCACCACGCTCGGCGTGATGACGCACACGGAAGTCAGCCTCAGAAACCGGTTGTTTTAAGATGTCCGGCTCGGGAGACAAACCATCCTCTGGATCCCAAGCCGGGACTGAAGTAGGTGCCAAAAGCGGGCGCTGACCTTGAAGAAGTAAGTAGGGCTTTTGCCCAACTGCACGCCAGTCTACCCACAGACATGGGCTTCTCTCATGACTCTCAACTTACTTACTCCTAGGGTTTGACTATAGGCAACGGCCCCTGGCAGGATCCATGGGGTATCACACACTTGCGATTTACGTAAGCTTTTAGACAGTTCTTCTTTTTCTCCGCCGTGTTTGGTTCATTTTAACACTACTGCAAGAGTGCGAGTATTTGTTTAACTGCTAATTTTGATACACTGATCACTTTATCTCCCTGATTGCGACAAGCTGGAGAGCCCGCTCCAATCGGCCTCTCTCCCTTGACAGGAGGATTTCGACAATTCACACTTATTCTCCATAAAATAGACCACACATCAAATGTCAAATGTGTGGGTGTAAGCATGCGCCTGACTCAGAATCAGAGAGGGCCACCTGTAAACTTGAGTGCCCGCAACACACGTTAGGTGACGCAGTGGAATAAATGATTGCAGATCCAGGGATGTGGATCTTATTTTATCACACCTGATGAACCTAATATTGATATTACTGCTGTGGAATGCATGAGTTGCCTGAATGTAGGATTTCTTACATCATGTGTTATTTTGTCTTCCAGAACAAATCGTTGATAGGAGAGCCGTAAGTTTGCGGTTCACCTTGCACTGTATGTGTGCACCTTAGCGAGTGCACGCAATTCTTTTCACTGGTCCTGAAGAAAGCCTTGCTACAACGCATGGAAAGGCTGAAACATGTAGACCTTGTCACGATTATACCACGGATGTCTGTGACCAATAAAGCCATAGAGGACATCCACCAACTCTGTTTTAATCTTGTCCTATGACCCCACCAATAAATTTCAAGGAGTCATAGAGGCAATCTTAAATCATTCTCACTTCTCACTCACTTTGCACTAAAAAAAACCCACTCTGCTGTAATTCAGGCGTCACAGCACACCCGGGAGGCACTCGGCCCCTCGGGTGGGAACCCTATGATGAAGCATGCCACCAACTAGGTTGGTGGGTGAGGGTTCTTTTTGAAAAAGGAATTGCTTCCTTTTTCCACCACATTTAGCAGTAATCCTTCTCTGGAATTACTCCTACTTTGTTGATTTTACTTTCATGGTGTCCAAGCCAATGAAACCTGTCGCTCCCCAGGAGGTGACCAAATCTTTTTCAAAATGTGCTTAGGGTGCCCTTACCATACATGCCAACCCTCGGGATTTAGGCAGGGGGACTACAGATTTCAAAGCTAGTCTCCCTGCCATCCGATTACTCCACTTCGGATTGCCAAATCATGATCTGCTGCAAACAAGGCAAAAGTGAATAGTTAATGCCTGACACGCATGCTCCCATCTCCCCCTACAAGAATGACCTCTGACGTGATGATTAACGCTTTGTAATTAATTCTTGGAGGCAGAGATTGGAGCGTGTGACAGGCATCTTTATTTGTGTCAGTTTTACATAGCTCATAGAAAGATAGCGTTTAGAACTCTGTTTTTGTTTGTGCTATGTTATTAAACTTAAACAAAATAAATGCTGATTGTCTGTACCTATACACACCAATAGACCCGATTCAGGCAGATTGCCTCTGCTTCAGTCTAAGTCAATGGGGGAAAATAGGTTCACTCGACTTTTTTTATAAAATCTCCCCTTACCTGCTCTAAAATGTTGACATGTATGCCTTAAATTACCTTAGTGTGTGCTGGATGTCACCGTAGGCCAACAATTACAAACAATAGTCCAGTGCTAGAATTTTGCTTTTAATGGTGCCCATTTACCATGAGGGACCCCATGTCAAAAATTACCTCTTGAATGTCAGGAACAGCATTTGGTCAAGGTTGCTCCCTTCCCATATGCCACAGTTGTCCTCCCTCATGATAATAATTAACATCCAGTATGCTACTAACTGGGAAGGAATGCCCACATCGCAAACACACTGTTTGATGGACGGAGCGCTGAAACTTTTCAGACACTCACCCCCAGTCACAGATCTGGGTTGAATCCATCATCGTTCTTTAGCTCACTGCACCACCCCAGTTCAGACAAAGCTATATGCAAATCAGTCTTGACCCTGTGCCTCATGGGAACAGTCCAGCCCGAACTGCCAAGCCATGTCTTCCCTGGACCGGAAACAAGCATCCTGGGACCGGTTTCGGGCTAACAGCCCTCATCAGCCAGGCTAGCTTGAATCCAGTGGTAAAGTGAGCAAGGGGCCCACGTCTGGGCATACCCTGCCAACTTAGGGTGAACAAAGCAAACACAAGGAGATGATGGACGGAGCGCTGAAACTTTTCAGACACTCACCCCCAGTCACAGATCTGGGTTGAATCCATCATCGTTCTTTAGCTCACTGCACCACCCAGTTCAGACAAAGCTATATGCAAATCAGTCTTGACCCTGTGCCTCATGGGAACAGTCCACCCCAAACTGCCAAGCCATGTCTTCCCTGGACCGGAAACAAACATCCTGGGACCGATTTCGGGCTAACAGCCCTCATCAGCCAGGCTAGCTTGAATCCAGTGGCAAAGTGAGCAAGGGACCCCAAGTCAAAAATTACCTCTTGTATGTCAGGAACAGCATTTGGTCAAGGTTGCTCCCTTCCCATATACCACAGTTGTCCTCCCACATGATAATAATTAACATCCAATATGCTACTAACTGGGAAGGGATGCCCACATGCCAAGAACTTCCTGTAGTGCAGCAGCATCAGCGTTTTTCCATGGATGCCCCAAATGTCAAGAGTTCTGGTATGCCAATACCAGTGTTTTAGCATGAGTGCTCAATATTCTAAACAATTAACTCAAGTATGCCAGTGCAAGTATTTTTGTCACAGGGGCCAGTCATGCTAGGAATTTCCACCAGTATACCAGTGCAAGTATTTTTGCATTGGCTGCCTCTATGAGCCAAGAATTACTTTCGGTATGCCATGGCTAATTGTAGACTTCAAGGCATAACACAACAGTCTTATTCACACTTACCTTCACTCATTCATACTCATTCTCACTCATTTTTTTGCATTCACTTGAAATCATTTATTCTCACTTGCTCTCTTACATTCACGCTTCCTCCCACTCACTCACCCATTATTGCTAATTCAGACTTACTCATAATTACTGTAACTCACTCACACTTTATCGCTCAATCTTATTTGCCCTTATTTTTACTCTCACTTCCTTATTCTCACATATTGGCACTTATTGTCACTCTGACTCATTAATTCATGCTCACTCACATTCACTCATACTCTCACTCACTTATATTTTCTCACTCAATCACACTCATTTGCTCATACTTTTACTCTCACTCACTTACGGACTCCCTTATTTCCACTTACAGTTACACCCACTCATTACCACACAGTCACTCACTGTCAACCACACTTGGGGCTGATTACGACTTTGGCAGTGCCGGAGCTGGGCATGCCACTGCACTACCAAAGTCGACCGCCCACCAGAATAGGAGTTTTCTCCCTTCTGGCGGGCGGTCCTTTGATGTGCCCATGGCAGTGCCTTTAAAAAAGGGACCCCAATAGGTATGCCAAAGCAAGTTCTTGCACGGCATGGACTGTTAAGTCCATGCTGTGCAGGAACTGGGCATGCATGCAGACAGGGGGGGCACACCATGTGCCCTCCTGCATGCATCCCCATGGCATGAGGAACCAGGGAACCTGTAGGGCCCCCTTGGTTTCCTCACTGCCAGCAGTTTCATTGTGTGAACACCGCCATGAGACCACTGGCAGTGAGAAAACTCGTAATATGCTTGGTGGGGCCGCAGCGGCTTGCCAAGCATATTGCGAACTCACACAGCCACGCCACCACCAGGGAATGTGGTTCCCTGGTGGTTGTGGCAATGCCATGGAGGTCCGACCACCGTAGTTGTAATATGGCGGTTGGACCATTGGTGCGGCGGTCCCCGACCGCCACCCCACCTCCGACATGTGTTCGGCGGTCCTTTGTAATCAGGTCCTTAGTCACAGCCTCCTACACTTCATCACACTCATTCTTTTTTTTGTAAATCTTTTTATTGAAACATAAACCACAAAAAGAAACATATGACATTGATCTTATGCTGTGTATGCATACAAATTCAAGTATATAATTACTTAAGACAGATAGGAACAGTAAAAATGCAAGGTTATTCAGCCAGACACAGATATGCTTCCATAGCATTACTTCTTTTGCACGGGGGGTCCATAACCGGCATACATATCATCCCTCTACTTTTGTTCCATTCCCCTCATATCTTGGTCCATTTTTGTGGGCAACCCCTCCCTTCATAGACTGCCCTCTCCGCTTGCATACACCAGTCCATGTCTGTCTCCCAATCTCGAATCTTGGGTCCGGAGGTTCCTTTCCATGTCCTTGCAATGTTACGCTTAGCAAACATACACCCCAATGAGACCCACGTTATCTCTTTCGCCGTAAGATCTGTTTCCTCCCATATATTGAGGAGACACCATCGGGGTGAGACCTGCTCGTCCCTCCCACACAATGTTAACAAACTCGTTGTTATTTTCTCCCAATACATCTTAACAACTGGGCATTCCCACCATTGGTGTATAAACGTCCCTACTTGACCACATCTTCTGGGGCACAATGGTGAGAAGAGCAGACCCATTTTGACTAGTGCCATACTGGTGTAATAGGCCCTATGTAAAAATTTTAATTGTATCAATTTAAATTGTGAGTGTATCGCCACCTCCCTCGGGATGCCAGTGCCTCTTGCCACTCTTCGTCCCCCATGTCACCCACATCCTCTATCCATCTTTTGCATAATTTCTCCAACTTTTCAGGGGAGTTATTCAATATTTTCTTGTATGTTAATGATATCGCTCCTTTCGCCATATAGTCATCCAGGAGCCTGTCTTCTAAGGGTGAGGAGACCGGGAGGTCGATGCCCCTGGGGACTGCTTTTTGTAAGACACTGCACATCTGTAGATAACGAAATGTCTCCCCCCACCCAACTCATAATCTCTTTGGAGGTCACTAAAGGGGACAATCTTTCCCTTTGCCCATACATCACAGACCCTTATCATCACACTCATTCTTATTCATTGTCACCAACTCACTCTCACCCACTTGCTGCCACTTTTACTCTCACTCACTCATTCTCACTCCCTGACTTACCTTACTAATAATCATTACTGACACCCAATTTCATTCATTCTCACTCACTACCTGTTACTGAATCTAAGCCACTTTAACTCCCACACACATGGTCACACACACAGACGGACACACAAGCTCATACATAAGCAAGCTGATTCTCCTACACAAAGCACTGTCACCCTCAATCATGCATGCAACTAGGCCTGGGCGGTAAATTCCACTCCGCTAGCGGAATTTGCGGAATTTTGGCAATTCCGCGTTCCGCGGAGAGCGCGGAATTGCCAAAAATTCCGCAATCCGCGGCGTTGCGGAAATTTTTCCTTGTTTGCGCTTTCAAAATGCGTGTTCGCGCACATGGTAGCGACTTACCGGGATCCCTGCGTTTGCCGACGAGTTTTCCTATCCGGCCGCGCGATCCCACGAGAGTGTGTGATCGCGAACACGTCATTCGGAAGCGCCATCGGACATCCGCGTTCGCGAACATGAAACACGCATCGCGAGCGGGCTGGACAAGAGAAACTAGATGGCCGTGCCAATTGGCGACCGCATGGGCAAGTTCGCGAGATATTTCCCCCCGAGCGTACAAACAGCGTCCCCGAACAGGAAAAACGCATCGCGAACGGGCGGCACAAGCAATTCCGCATGCTCGCGGAATTCCGCGTAGCTCGCGGACACTTTTTACCATTTCGCGGGACTCAATCCGCCCACCCCTACATGCAACATACATTTAAAAGCCTTATTACTTACCTATGCTGCCAGGGAAGGTATCTTTCCATCTGCTGATGTTCCAGTTTTCATTAAGTTTATGGTGAATAATATATTATTCACTAATGTAATTTAAAAATCGTCAGTAAACAGGAGGTGGGAGTCCCTAAAGGCCCATAATAGCAAAATGCCTCTGTGTTCTTGGCACTGATTTTGCCACCTCTTGTGACACGGCTGAGTTCGGCCCGGGAAGAAACACTGCCATTTTACGCGCACATGTTTCTTAAGTTGCCTTCTTTTCTGCACAATGACTTTTGACACACATTTGCTTGCGTGACAGTGCAGGATTAGTTTCTCTGAAACCATATTCCTTACATTTTCCACTTCTTAGACACACTATCACGACACCTTGAACATTTAGTACAAGGCCTTAATATACATTGTGCAAATGTTGTTGTTTGTTATTCGTTCATTAGGCGACATGGCTATCACAGGAGGATAAACAATGACAGTCTGGATGAAGCCTCAGCACAGAAGCATGGATACTGTTATTATATATACACACACATTTCCGTGTTCAAATCTGAAGAGCATTCTGCTGTCATTGCGAGGTCGCTGTATTTTGGAGTCTCAGCCCATCTGATTCCTGTTTTCCCTCTGAAAGGAGGTATGCCCAACGTGTGACCAAGACGGGGACCTGAACACATTCACCCACAGGTAATAGGGAGTTAGATAATCCAGTAAGGGATTTTGGCAGATCACCCGCCCTAGGCAACTAGGTTAAGGAGCGCATAGTAGGAATACATAATACACCGTACTTATATGCCAGCATATATACACTGCTTTAGCACAATGGTGAAATTGTTTATCCTTTTCACTGTTCTCCTATTGCTAATCACTATCTGCTTCAGTCCATTAATCATTGCAGAGCATATATTTTACACCAAAATCGCAATGGTTGAATAAATATTGAAACGCCCCTTTGTGTATTACTTGTGTATCTCTCTGGGTATGCACGAATGACTGAGCAAAAAGGTTCTAGATCTGTTACCACGATTCCTTGGGGAGTCAGGGCTGTCATGCTCTGAGGTTGCCCAATCCATTTGTTACCTTCTCAGATTTAGGGGTACTTATGGTGGCACTGTGAGCTGGCAGGACTTTAGGCCAACATATCCTGAGGGGGTGCATAGAATCAGTCTGGCACTATCCCAATGTTTATGAAGTCCAACAAACGCACAGTTCGTACTGAGAAAGTAGAGGCCATACGACACTCTAATGTCAGGGTTTGCAAAAACAGTGCCTGGGGTTGCAAGGAGCAAGCCAGGGTTCATAAATTATGTTCATGTGTGTATTGGGCAATATCAGGGTTGTTATTCAGGTGCCAAGACAGTCAGTGGTCATCAACTATTTTTCACTAGTGCCCAAGAGCCTCGCAGCATAGTCAGTAAAAAGTAATGCTATTTGGGATGGATTCTCCAAAAGGTGATGTGGTAGAGCAGTCATGTAACATATATAACAGGTCATGTACAAAGGATTTTGAGAGGACGCCAATGGCCACAGCATTGGATTTGGTCAGCATTTTTCCATATAACCCATGTACAATTTTCACATAATTGAGCTTCTAGTTCCAATTGCAGGACTTTTATAGTTCATGTTTTGGCAGGCAGCATGGCTGGAGGCTTGGGTCACTCTAAAACTCAGAGAGCACAAGGGAATGATACGCCAAATCCACTTGCGAATCCATCTCAGGGAAGGAAATGCTTGCAGTCCTTCCAGAATGTTGGTGTTCTCTGAAGAGAGGCTTTGCATGCATGGCGAATGTACAACACAACAGCACGCTAACGACATACTACATTTACCAGAGGCTATGAAATCCCACGTAGCTTTGCATATGTGATGTCATTGTGAATTTCTGTGTACACCATCTCTCATGGCGCACGGTGTCTTTGCTTGATTGTCATGATAATATGTTACTGCAGTCAAGACCTTGCTACGCTGATCTAGGATTTCCTATGCACAAAAATGTTGGTCCCGTTGGGGTTGTTAAAAGGTAATTGGGAATGTTTTGCAAAACATTACCTACACTGAGCAAAATTTTACCTTCTCTATTGTTGATACTGCAGCAGCCATCAAGGCCCAGAAATTAGGATATAGGATATGATCGCTTCTGTTCTTTATCACTCCAACCTTGATATATAGGTACCTTACATTAATACACTGTACAATGCAGTCCTGTGGGGAGGCCCAATTCCGGAATCATGGTTGGGAGCAGAGATTGTCCCTATCATCAAAAAAGGGTCCCACAGTTAAACAGGCAACTATTGCCCAATAAGTTTAATAGATAACTTGCAAAAAATATTTTGCAAGCAGGTCTTAGATAAACGTAATGCGAGGATATTGGAAAATTGCATTTTAAGCGAATTCCAAGCGGGCTTTAGATGTAAAGTGAGTACAATAGATCAGGCTTTCTTTTTTTCTACAGATCAATTAGAAGATAGGGACCATGTGAAGGAGCAACCTATACGTAGCCTTTTTGGACCTGCGGCCTGTGTTTGATTTGGTCCCTAGGGACAAGCTTTGGCAAGCCCTTGGAGATATGGTTCCGCCACCTGATATACTAGCCATTATCAAACGCTTACATTCAGGAAACTACACCTGAGTACGCAGTGGTGAATTTACAGGGAAGGTTGAAGTTAACAGAGGGGTTTGCCAGGATTATGTGTTAGCCCCTACATTATTCCTTTTGCTCATCAACAGCTGCCTTGAATTTTTGTCCAACTGTGAGAATGATTCCCCTTCATTGGCAGGATTAAATGTCCTGGTGCTATTTTTTGCCAATGAAACTATACTGATTTCCAAAACACAGAAAGGCCTTTAGATACTGCCAAAGACTTTTGGTCTGTTCTGAAAAAAATGGTCTAGAAATAAATGCCCAAAAGACCAACCTAATGGTATTTAACTCTAAGAGGCCATCCAGGTGTAAAGTAAGCATAGGTTCAAACACTATGGAAAGAGTTAGGGACTTTGATTATTTGGGTATCAGAATGTCAGTCAGATGCCCGGGGAAACCAAATTGAAAAGATATAGCAGTAGCAGTAAAACTGTTGAACATGTTTTTTTTGGGTCAAAATAGACAGCGTATGCTCTGTCTCTTCAAGACAGATCATCAGTCTGTGGGCTTCAAGTGGATCCCCTTTCTTTCCATTGCTTTTCATTTGTCCTTTAAAAACCCTTACTTGCTAGTGCTCAGCACTGCTTCTTTGTCCCTCCTTTCTCTCTTCTGTTCCTCCTACAGAGCAGGGACTTAGGGGGTGATTACGATGGCAGACGGACTTAAGTCCATCCGCCATCGTTCTGGGAATTGGAACCGGCCACCTATATGGCGGCGGTCCCGCACACGTAATTACAATGCGACCGCCACAGTGGCGGTCGCATTGTGCATGTTTACCATTGCGGCAGGTGCTGCTGGCTGCAGCATCCGCCGCAATGGCAAAAATGCATGTTGTGCATTTCCCCGCACTACGTGGCAGGCACCAAGCGGTGCCTGCCACCTGGTGCAGGAAACTGTAGGGGGCACCATAGGTGCCCCTCAAGTGCACAATTCCCATGCCCCTGCACAAGGGGGGCCCGCAACGGGCCCCAAAGTACATCTCCACCAGCCTTTGAATGGCGGTTGAACCGCCATTGAAAGGCTGGCTTGAAGCAGCATTCTAATGTGGCGGACGGTACCTGCTAGGCACCGCCACCATTCTAGGTATGCTGGCCGGGTCCAACAGGCAATCGTAACGATTGCCTGTGTCGGACCCGTGGCAGACGGGCTTTCGGTCCGCCAGCACACCGTCCGCCATCCTTATCTGGCGGGCGGAGAATGGCCTTACGATGGCGGTGAACCCACCACCGGCAGGGTGCCAGTGGCGGGTTCACCGCCATCGTAATCAGGCCCTTAGTACTATCTCATTCAGCTATGGTTCTTTGTCTGTTCTTTGGGGGACTATTTTTTTCTTGGTTTCCTGCTCTGTTACTATTTGCCTGTGTTTAGCTTAAGTGCCCTAGCTGCTTACATCAAATATAGCATTCTTCCTCCGACCTCCTCTTAATGCCACAGTTGTGTTAATGCTGCCTTTTTTTAATGCTGCCTCCCTCACCGTGGCTCCCGCTCCTTTGTTGTATTTTTTTTATTAGGCTTTTTGCACTTTTCGATCTCCACTGACAGTTGGGCTTTTTCTAGTAGGATATTTGCTTGGTTTGGGCTTTCTTTTATCGCCTGCAAAGGGTTTACATCTCACCCCCTCTCTTTCCCGGCTTTTAATTGGTTCCTGTGCGGGCCACTTACTTTTACTCTAGTCTAATTGGCTGTAGCATATTTTCCTGCATTGACCAATACTTGTTTAATTTACCTTTAATTTACATTACTCCATCTCGCTGCTTTTTTATGTACATTTGTAGAATTATATAGCATGGGCACAGGGGCAATTAAGTGATTTGCCCAGATTCACAGGATGTTGAGCAGCCGCTGAGGCTCGAACACTGACCTGCAGGTCCCGAGTCAGCAGCTGTGATGCAGCCCTCATTGAAGGAGGGGGCGGGGTAGAGCCGGCATGCTATGTGGGCTTGTTCCGATCAGTGTTGGTCCCCTTTTCTCTTGGAGATCCCATTCGCTTACCTTCTAGGATCGGAGCACTAACTGCTCCATTACTAAGCAGTGCTGATTGCTCGCTGCACCATCATTGTAGAACATCTTTGATCTTCACTCAAATCATCTACATTAACATACTTAAGCAGCCAAAAATGCGACGGTAATAAAAAAATTTTTGAAGTGCATTACAATTCAGTATGCCTTATTGAGCATGTTTTGTTTGCGATTCTCACTGTGAAATCCTTTGAAAATAAGTAATGTATCACTGAGCTCACATTGATTGGCTGCAGTATGTAGATTGTCAGTGAACCAAATAAGCTGGGTACATTCCTTTATTTCTGTGTATCCTTCATGGCGGCATATACCCGTTCAGTTTCTGAAAAAAAAGTACTATACTACACTAACAATATATGGCGTTATGCGTCAATATAGATCCCGGAACCATTTGCCTGCCAGTGACGTATACATTACACTTAATATATCTCACTATAATGTGTATGGGTCTAGACCACAGTTTTTTTTTCACTTCAACATCATGTCCTACAGAAACGAAAATAGGCAGCAATTTCTGAATATAATCTATCCAATGCACAGATGGTTCTGTACATATGGTATTTCTGTTCCCATGAAAACCATACACCTGCATGAAGCGTGGATCAGAAGAAACAGTATAGCTGCTGCATGTTCATGTGCATATACTTACATGTACGGTGAAGCTGAACACGAAGATCGGAGCTGTTTACTCAGTTACAAAGAGTGCATCGTCTTCTAACCAGACACCCACAGTCCACAGCAACAGTGTCCACTGTTTAAGTATGTCCTCAAACTAACACGTACATACCTATCATTTTCATCAATTAAGCTGAATTGTGTATTTTCTGTATGTGAATGTCATAGCCCCACCTCCTTCATCGAGAAAGGCACATTGGTATCATAAAATATGCATTTCCTATAAGCCACAAATGGAAAGCATCCACAAACCCATTAAAAAGCCTTCATTTAGTTCTACTCTGGAAAGTACGCTATTTATTCACTCTGTTTCATCCAGCGCAGGAAGGAGAAAGGACTATCAGCTGATCCTCTGTCCTTGGGTAAGGAGGTGTGCTCTTGTGGTCTCCAGAAAAAGAAAGCTTCAGCACTGAACCCGGAGCTGTTTCGTATGGATTGGCAGAATTTGATTCCAGACTATGAAGTGACTGATCTGCGGCAGACAGTACTGGCAATGGAGCCAGTTCTGATGGAAACATCTGAATTCTGAGATAGTTCTAGTGCTTCACACATGCTTCCTCGGGTGTAGCTTCCATTGGTGCAGCAGGTGCCCCGTACTCTTCCCGCCTCTCTCATATGGTTAACTTCAGGTCTTCAAGCACAGTTTCTTTCCTTTACCTTTTCAAGGTTTCCCTCCCTCAAATCTACGCTATCCTCCTCTTCTCAGGGTGTCTTTTGCGTACACAGGTGCTCCCTCTGTATGCGTCTGTAGCCTGCTCTCCCCTTCTTTCTCTCTTTCTCACACACTTTCTGCTCCTCTATCTCAAGTTTATTTACCACTTCCTAAACAAACTACCTATCTTATCTCTGTCTTCCTTTAACTCCATTCTGTGCAGCTCTCACCCCATCAATTCACCATACCACATAATTACCCTACACACGTGCACTATACACCACACAATTCCACAACTAACAATTCCAATACAACCCACACAATTCCACCACACAACACATACATCCACTACACTCCAAACCAAAATTCATAAGTAAAAGACATTGTCATTTACAATGCCAATAGCTCTAAACTCGCAAATGCGAGACCTATTGTATTGCAAATGCTTGTTTCTTGTGTCCAGTGTACAGACAGGAGTGATTAAAATGGACTAGGCCACTTTGTTTAATCTTGGGGATCAGACACTACTGGGAAGCAGCGCGGATTTGCAAAACAGACACCAGCCTTATGGTGGTGTCCTCTCTGACCAAACTCCTCCAAGCAATCTGGTCAAAAATACTAAAACAAATCAAGCACTGATTAGGAAATTGCACCTTCTGTAAACTTTTAACATGTATTAATTTTATTCTGGCTACTTGTCTGTTTACCAAGCTACTAACTCATTTAAACAATATTTCTAATGTAAGTTTTATCTTTCAAGATTGTATTTCATGATGTATTAATATTTTGTATGTTGTTGATGAATTGTTGAATGAATTGATGAATTCAACAATTCGAACTGACAAATAAATAAAGACATTGGGAATTCAGAGAATTTTGAAAGACGAATCAAGTTGTGAAAAAGGACTTCAAACTATCGGAGCGTTTTAATGGAACATTTCTAAGACTGTAGGATTATCGCTGTCACCACTGTTATCCTGTAAAGGAAGGATTCTTAAGTCAGATCTATGTTTGCAAATGGCATGCTTTACTGATTATGCTTAAGGTATTCACATTCCCAATAATATTAATATTTGGAATTACAGGATATTAACATTTGTTGAGTACTTTCCAGTGGCACACGAAGCAAGTAGAAATGATAACTCATCTTCCACCGAGCGCACAGTGACAAACCTTCAGGTAGTTATCAGATGCATTTCAAAAGCACTGATGAACTCATTAAAGATAATCATTTCTTGTATGTTGAGTTTCAGGAAAACAAAATTCCACTACAAAGTACAGAGAGTTTGTTATGCAGCGATATCACTAATGTACATTCACTTAGTTTTACAATTTAGTTTAGTACCGGGCTCTTTCAGCTGGTTACTAAAGATATTTCTTATTGCCTTTAGACAAGTCTCTACACCTTACAGACTTCAGTGCCCAGAAGAAGTGCTGAATGTTAGGGTCGAATGTCTCTGTTTCATTTCTTATGCTATTCTTCTTTCCCCATGTTTAGCACTGACCCTCTTGTTCTTGTGTTTTTATATACATGACCATAGGTGTATGTGGTGAAAGACAAAAAAGTGCATCAATCCATTGGATCTTGAGTACAAAGCTGGTGCTTTCTGACAGCTCCTCTGTTTATTCATTGGTTGTGAGGGATTCCATTTTATATCAAATCTTTACTCTGGCACAAACTAATAATTGAGGAAAATATGCCAGATAGGGAAACATGACGAGATATGATATTTTTTTCAAACTATTGCATGTAAAAAGTAGGATGCAATGCTATTATATATGCTAGTCGTTGAACATTGCCTGTTGTCCTCATGTTCGGTGGTCGTTTCTCTTCAGGCAGACCAGTGGATCACTTTCCTGTTGCTGGGCCCATGCCTGAGGGATCAGTGGAATCATGAGGGGGTGAAAGGAAAAAATGCCCCACGGAATAATGGAGGAAAAAAACAACAAAGGATTCTGAGGGAACAATAATAAATGAGGGGGGGGGGGAGGGAGTGCCTGAAACACCAGCAGAAGCTGCAGACAGTTGCAGAGTGGTGTTGGGAGGAAGACCTACCCCGCGAGAAGGTAAAACCACCAGGGGAGTTGATACCAACCTGAGTCTAGGATTTCATTATAAGACCGGAGGCTACCATTATGCATTATTCCTTTAATGCAAACTCCACACCGCCACTTTGAAGTATTACATCACAAACGAAATTGTCCTAGAACAGAATGCAGCGAGACCCTAAAAGGCATGCCCACAGTACAATATGCCTCTTTTAAATGCGGCTCCACACAGATAAGTATCTCCAATTTTGTATCTGTAATATCTTTATATTGTTGCCTTTCTTTTATTTAGTGTATACAGGTTTCCAATTTACGGAAACTTTCTCTCTAATTCATGGCCATAGTGTCTTTGATTTCCTAATATTAATTGTAAAAGCTTAGCGCTAGGTTGTTTTAATATTGGGCAACGCTTACACAGTTCTTCCCCCTGTCGAGGGGCTAATTAATCCTTCAAACAGTTTTTATGATTTGGCTAAATACTTTTACCCCAAAAAATATATATATCTTCTGCTACCGTTTAGCTTAAAAGAACTGGTACATTATGTCTGATGCTGAAACTGATGGCCCTGACGCTCCTAATCCTAATATTAATGAAGAATTACTTTAAAAAATGATACAACAGGAAATGTGCACTTCTGTGTGCGAAACCTTGCAGCAAGTCATGTCTAATAAGAGGTCCCTAATCTCTGATGAGGGTTGTGACTTGGAAACCGCCTCGGGGGAGAGTTTGATTGTCATAAGAAAGGGGCCAAAAGACTAAAAAAAAGTTAATAACATTGAAGGGGCAGCTTCCATAAGCACCTCAATGGATAATGGAGGTCTAAGCACCTCTATTCATACTGGGAGGTCCAACCACCTTAAAAGTCTTGGGAGTCCTACGTGGCACAACTCATAAAGTTGTCCGAAGTGGCACACCTACCCCGAGTGCTCAGAGTACAGCAGAAGATACTGCCATGGAAGATCAAGGACATCAGCGTGAAGAATTACTCGAATACATCCTTGACCTGGATCAGGATGATATGAACATTGAGGGCATCTTCACAGAGGAGGAATGTCCGTCATCCTCTAAGGGGATAATAATGTATCTCCTTGGTCAGGAGATGTTTTCCCCACATAATATCAGGCATCCAAGAAGTGCGGAATGGTGGCCTCAAGATCATGTGGGGAAATTTATCAGAAGGTGGATAAGAAATCACCTAGAAAAAGAGGCATGTAACATCTTGAGAGCCGAGTGCTCTAGACCAGTGATACAAGAGAAAGTTTGTCAAACATCGAACCTGGATCCTGAACTTATCACCTTTTTATTCAAGCTGGGGAGAGACCCCAGAAAAGGCATGGAAAGATCCCTTAAGGCATGCCAAGATCGCCTTCTCGACATCCTAGGCTCCCTAGCTAGAATAATCGGCATTGCAGAGGAGGCCCATATTAATGGGACCCCAGTAGATATTCATTTACTTAGGGGCTGGAGTCAGAGAGCTTTGATCCTCCGAAGAAACGCCAATGCAGGGCTGAAGGCCAAATGGCGTAGGGTTGTTCTAAGCAAGATCAACCCAAAATTAGGAGACATGACGGATAAAGAACATTTCGAAAACCCCAAAGGCCTCCTGTTCGGAGAGGATATGATTAAAACAATAGGAAAATATGTGGCAACATTCACAGCCTTGGACAAAGCACAGACAAATATGAGAAGGGTTTTTAACCCTAGTGTTTTTGGTCGGGCCAGAAGAAGGGGCCTTTCTACTGGCCGAGGTACTCAAAGGCCCAACTTCAGACAAAGAGGTTTCGGTAGAGGTTACCATCCAGGTACCTCACAGTCCTTCTACCCCCGAGGACGAACAACTTGAACCACAGGCTTCAAATCCCGTGGACAAGGATCCAATTTTCAGAGTGAGTACGAACACTTCACATATATATTTTTCCCTGGTAAAAGTGGGGGTCGACTCAAGTTCTTTTCCCATGCTTGGAAATTAATTACACAAGACCCTTGGGGCCTGGAAACCATTCAGGGCTTCAAAATAAATTTTGCAGAGGTCCCGGTCCAATCCTCTCTGCCAAGAGTATTGAAACTTACCTTATAGCAACAGAAGGTGGTAGAAGAAGAGGTGGTCTCTATGTTACAAAAGGTGCAATCGTAGAGGTTCCTTGGGAATGCCAAGTTTTTGTAAGTACACTCTTCTTTGAGGAGAAAAAAAACAAAGACTGGAGACCAATTATAAATCTCAGGGACCTGAACAGATTTCTAGTCTACAGACATTTTAAGATTGAGGGAATCCATCTCTTGAGAGACATTCTACTAGAAAAAGACTGGCTCATGAAGTTGGACCTGAAGGCAGTCGCGGCCGGCATGTCTCACGGGTGGTGGGGTGGGGGGTCGCGCATGGAGGTGAGGTTCCGTGGGGTGGGGGCACACGGGGGGGGGGTTAATTTAATAATTAAAAAATAATTAAACTTCCCTTTCCGCCGGCCGTGTCCCGCGTCTTCCCTGCTCCTGCTCTCCTGCCTCCGGCAGGAACAGGAAGCAGAAGCAGTGCAGTGTTGTGATTGGTCGGGACGCCGCCAAGCCAGGGGCATATGGGGAGGCCATTTTCTCCATGCAGGTAATGCAGCCTGCATGGAGAATGGCAGAGTGTGCATGACTGGTTTGGGCAGTCTCAGGGGGCCGACCAAACAGTCTTTGTTCACTCGGGAGTGGGCACACCACTTCTTCCATGCCTGCTCGCAGAGCAGCCCCACCATACCGCCCACCCGCAACCAAACATAAAATGGTAATCACTTAAAGTTATTACTATTTTATGTTTCTGCTTCACGCACTGCGAGAAAGCAGTGGGATGACACTCCTCCGCCCTAGTGGAGGAGCCGCCCCTGCCTGAAGGATGCCTACTTAACCATTCCCATCCATGGAGCCTCAAGGTTACCTCCAGTTCATATGGAATCACCATCTTTTTCAGTTTCAGGCACTTTCCTTCGGCATATCCTCGGCTCCTTTGTGTTTCAACAAGGTAATGAGAGTGGCTGTATCCTTTCTGAGAGAGGGTGAAACAGTTAATTGTTTATCTAGATGATATCCTCATAATGTCCCAATATGATTCTCAGATTTTAAAGGATCAGGAATTGGTGGTAAATCTTCTAGAGAGTTTGCGTTTCAGAATAAACAAGGTTCCTTTCAGGTCCCTAGAATCTTTGGGTTTTACGACAGACACAATAAAGACCCTTCTGTTGACAGAGAAGAAAATTACCAAGATTCGAAAGGAGATAAGATTTGTGTTGAGACAGGACTCTATAACCTTGAGAGAGCTTGCCAGGCTCCTAGGTCTCCTTTTCTCTTCTATTCAAGCCATATTTCATGGGCCATTACATTATCGAGCTCTACAGAGGGGGAAAGCGAGAGCTCTGAAGAGAAGGATCCTGGTATGAGGACAGGGTGATCCTAGATCAAGATGCTAGATCAGAGTTGGACTGGTGGTTGGAGAACACAGATGCCTGGAATGGCAGGGCAATCTTTGGGAGTTCCCCAGAATATATTCTAGAATCGGAAGCAAGCCTTCATGGCTGGGGTGCATGCCTGGGCAACCAGAAAACTGGAGGTTTATGGTCTTATATGGAGAGGTCCCACCACATAAATGATCTGGAGTTGACAGCAGGTCTCTATGCTCTAATGAGCTTCAAACACTCTCTGCAGGGCAGAGCTGTCATGTTAAAAATGGACAATGTGTCTGCAGTGGCATACATAAATCGGTTAGGGGGTACAAAATAATCAGTCTTGTCGGATTTAGCCAAAAGAATTTGGATATTCTGTCTAGAACACAAGATCAGCTTGAAAGCAGAGTACTTACTGGGGAAAAACAATATTGCAGCAGATTGGAACTCGAGGTTCTTGAAGGACTACAGCGACTGAAAGCTAAACGAGAGCCGCTTAAGAAGTCTAGGTCACTTATGGGGTCCTTTGGAGGTGGATCCCTTTGCAAGCAGGTTGACATTTCAACTGAAGTAGTTCAGCTGGATGCCAAACCTAGGTGCTCAGGCAGTCAATGTGTTCCTGCAACCCTGGAAGGGAGCCCGAGCTTATGCCTTTCCCCCATTGCAATGATCCAGAGGGTTCTCCAGAAGGTAAAACAGGAGCAATGTTCCCTGGTACTAGTAACTCCCTTCTAGCTGTCCAAAGCTTGGTTTCCAATGACCTTGGAATTGGCCTGCGATATTCCCTTGCTTCCACCGGCATAGGAAGGCCTTTTAAGTGACATAGATGGAAAGAACACCCTCCGGTTTAGACTCGAATTTTGAACCTTCTTGCCTGGAAAGTGTCAGCAGATCTAGTGAGATGTCAGGTCTTTCGGGAAGGGCTGAGGAGCTCCTTGAGGAATACTGGGCTCCACGTACCCACTATAGATACAATGGAATATAGAAAACGTGGGTACGCTGGTGCTTGGAGAGGAACTTAGGTCCTGTGGAAACTCCTATAGTTGAAGTGGTTAATTTCTTATTAGATCAATTTGATTGGGGCCTTAGTTATAGGTCACTTAATTGTTACAGTTCTGCAATTTCAGCAGGACACGCGTTAGCAAACGGTAGAAGCATTGGGAAAAATGTGATAGTATGTAGAATTCTTAAGAACATTCGATTAAGGAGACCCCCAGACCTAGATATGAAACCCTTTGGTACGTTAAACTAGTCTTGGATCTTTTCACAGCATGGCCTAGTACAGATATTTAGATCGGAAAAGACTTTCTATGAAGCAAGCTTCCCTTCTGTTTAATTTCCTTCCATTGTGTATCGGATGTTAAAGCTTTAGAGGTAAGTAGCAGGGTTTACGATGTCTTTGGAGTGAGATTTGAAATTATTAGAAGAACTAAGACTATGTCTGACACAATTTTATATCCTAGGTTTGACTCTTGCAAAAAGTTGTGCGTAGTAGATTGCATGAGAGAATATGATTCAAGAATGAGCGAGCACCGTTCTGATGGTGTTGAACAGCTACTTATCTCATGTGTGAAACTTTTGAAGGCTATAACTTCTGCTTCAATAGCAAGGTGGGTTAAATGAACTATGAATTTGGCAGATGCTGACCTTAAGAAGTTTTAAGCACACTTTATGAGAGGAGCTATGGCTAGCCGATTCTTCTGGAAAGGTCGAAGACTAGAGGACATCCTTAGGGGTGCTGATTGGTCAAACTCTAATACCTTCGCAAAAAAAACTATACACTGATCGAGCGCATGTCTGTTGTAGTTTTACAGGACTACCAATATGCATAATGGTAGCCTCCAGGCTTGTAATGAAATAGCGATTCTCCTAATTAAATGCCAAGAGAATCTGGATTTCATTAGACATGGAGGCTAACATTATCCCACCCTCCCATCCCTGGAGTTGGTTGAAGGGTTTGGATAACAACATAAATAATAATAAATAAAAAAAAAGAAAACCAAACAATACAAAACTAAAGGAGGTTAATAAAATGTAAAATTTTTATAATTCAAGATTGTTATATACATTGTATTTGTTTATGTGCTATTTATTTAGAATGTCTTACACCTATACAGGATGTTCTAATATTCCTCTTCAATTTCAGATAATTCCCAGTAGTTCGTGTCTACATGTCTCCATCACCTGGAAACCTCTACAAACTGAGTGCCTTCTTTCCTTGGTTCTGCAATGCAAGTTCTTCGTTGTTTGAGGAGTTTCTTTATTTCCTGTTGTGCCATATCGTTTTTGGACTTTCATAATAAATGATGGAGAATTTTGGACTGCATTTCAAAGAGGCAGATTGTACTGTGGGCATGCCTATTAGGGTCTAGCTGTATTCTGTTCTTGAACAATTGTGTTAGTGATGTAATACATCAAAGTGGCTGTGTGGAGTTAGCATTAAAGGAATAATGCATAATGTTATCCTCCATGTCTTTAATGAAATCCAAATTCTCTTGGCATTTAATTAGATTTAGATGGTCTCCAGACACAGGAAAACCACACAAAACACGAGCAAAGGAGAGGAGATTGAATTTCCTCCCCCTCACAATATACGACCCCACAAACTCCCTCCACTCCTGGTATGGCCCAGGCTGTGCTCAATACTGCCATCACAGGGACAGTTAGGGTGCATTAGACTAATATCTAACAAACTAGACCTGAGACACTGCCCACCATCGCACTGATAAATGAGAGGGCAACATACCAGGGGAGAAAATGGTTTGGTTCCACAGAGTGGTAAGACAGGATTTAGGGCTTTGGCCCCCCCCCACCTCACCATTTACGTAGTACACAGTGGAACTGTGATTACCATCAAAAGGAGAATGCAGAAAGGGGAAGCAGAATAACCCCTGGAAAAGAAACAAAGAGGACCCGATAAAATAGATGTAGCGCTGGATTGAGTGGATGTAGGGAACCCACACCACTCCTCTTTTGCTGAGCCTACACCCCTAATCTTCTAAAGTCATAACACACCAGAAACTATGGAACCTGCAGGGAGTAAAGTGTACGAAAAGGATGCCAAGAAACTGTGGCGGAGTGGGAAAAATATACAAGACATCTGGATTGAGAGGCAAATGCTCTGGTGAAATGAAAAGAAACCCATAAAGCGCATAAAACACAATAAGTCGACCCGCTAAGCAGAGGGGGGCTCTTCCACTGGCACATCTTTACTACCACCCCGTTTATTCAAATTCGTGAGGATGCTGTTTGGTCTCAAATCGCCGGCAGCAGTATTTCAACGAGTAATGGAAAGAAAGCTGAAGGGAGTGAATGGAATAAAAATGCACCAGGATGATGTATTTGTATATGGAGTGAATATGGGCGAACATAACAAACGAATGCTGAAGTGCTCCAGAGATTGGAGAGAATGTGGGCTGACTTTAAAAGCTAAAAAAGTGCAGATTTAATCTAGATGAGATTACCTACCTGGGACATAAAATAACACTTGGGGGTTTAGAGTCAAAAAGGGATTTGGTGAACATGATTGACAACCTAGCAAGTCTAATGTCCAAAGAAGAAGTTGTCAAATTCCTTGGTATGACTGAATATTATAGTAAATTTGCCATAAATTTAGCTGAAAAAAACAAAAAACATGAGACTACTGTTAAAAAAGGGAGCAACTTTTCAATGGAGTGCTGATTGTGAGTCAGAGTTTGCGTCCTGTTTGCAGAGTTTTGAACTTGGACATGAGTCCATCATTATATTGGATGCCAGTGCGAAAGTTCTGAGGGCATTCTTGTTGCAAAAACACAATGGAGAGGAAAGGATTATTTTATTTATTTCAAGGGAATTGAACAGGGCGGAGTTAAACTACTCTGTCATAGAGAAGAAAGCGCCGGCTGTTTTTTGGGAGGGACAGAAATTAAGAAATATTGTTTGAGGCTGCAGGTTTCAAATAAACCTGGACCGCAAACCTCTGAAGGAAATCCTTTAAAAAAAGGGTTTGAATGCCATATCAACAATTAACTGATTGCTGCTCATGCTTGGTGGACACGAATGGGAATATGAAAGGGTAAGACTTGGATCATGAGGAAGATGATCTGGAGCTATGTCTGATCAGGGAGGGGATTGTAAAAGAGGACAAATGGGTTATTGAAACTAAAAAGGATAAAGTAATGCAACAAAGTGGTGCAAAGAATCAAAAAGGGTTGGGCTTCACAAGATAATGATCAAGACCAATTATGTGGATTTTGGAGAGTCAAGAATGAATTAGCCGTTCAAGGTGAACTGGTACTGAAAGGAACCAGATTAATTCCACTAACATCTCTGACAGACAATTAGGTCTCTTTTCCACATAATAGTCATCTAGGAATTTCTAAAACAAAGGTACAGCTCATACAAAGGTACTGGTGACCCAGGATGGAAATCCAATTTGAGAGATCTGTTAGAGAGTGTATGGAATGTATGAATGCTGACAAAACATTCAAATGCAGAGTGCAGTGAATGGGCATGAGGGAAATACCAAAGGAACCATGGCAGGATGTTGCCATAGATATCTTGGGACCTATTTGATGCGCAAGTTCTGATAGGTATGTCATTGTATTAACTGACATGTACTCAAGTTGGTCCTTCATCCATTTGGATCAATACATGTACTCAAGTTGGCCAGAGGTGGGAATCACCAACTCAGTAGAAAGAGGTGATATAATCAATTTCATTGAACAAGTTTTCAAGAAGGAAGGGTATCCTTCTGACATTTTAATGGACAGGGCGGTACAATTTGTGTACTGGGTGTAGCGTCCTCCCCAGCCCGGTAGCATGCAAATGACCACGGCACACACGTAGCTCTGAAGTGCACGTCTTTATTCTTCAGAGTGCAACCATTAACTAACTGTACACATTGTTTCATGAACTTTATTAACCACACCCAAACGATTACGTCATTATTCTTTGGAGTCCATCAGGGATGAAAAGGGTCCCGCTGTACATATTTACAAAACACTATATCTCCTCCTCTGTAAAATAAAAAGCACAAATATTATACATATACATCATAGTTCCTCAATGAGTTGTCGAGGTGCTTGAACCAGTCTTTTAGACCTAGTCATGTGAGGTTGATGAAGAGAAAGAGCAGGGGTTGCCTCAGGCACCAGGGATGCAGAGTTAGGCCTAGGAGGTGGCTCTCCAGACTTTCAGGTGGGCAGGTCTCACTTCTGACATCTGGAGCCAACGAACATCGAGGTAGGTGCTTGAAGTGTGATGAACCTCTTGTGATGGACTTTCCGGTATGTTGAGTGGTTACCATATGTCGTTTGCTCATCACGACCTTCAGGGGTTCAGCATCAAACAGAGCATTAGATATGCGTTTTTGTTTTTGCTTGACCAGGACCCGGTCTCCCTCTATGAAAAACATGTCGCGAGCACTTCTGCGTTTATCAGCATAGGTTTTCATTCTGGACTTGTGCAAGGAATCCGTCGAACGGACCTTGTCCACATCTGTCGAACTATGAGTGGTCCATTGCACCAATTTGTCTCTCTTGGCTCTCCCAAACATTAAGGTGGCAGGGCTTTCACCTGTAATGGAATGGAGGGTTGATCTATAGGCACGAAGGGCTGAACATAGAGCTGATTTGATATCACTTCCTTCTGGCGCATCGTGCTGAATTACTCTCTTTGGGTTCCCATGAAACGTTCGACAACGCTGTTGGATTGTGGCCAGAGAGGGGTACTTTTCTGATGTTTCACATTCATGTTAATGAGAAACTTTTTTAACTCTCAGCTGTTGAGCAGTGGGCCATTGACAGACTTAAGAATAGAGGGGATACCACATGTTGCAAAAATGTAATTTATTGTCCCAATGACATTGTTGTGTGTGGTTGATGACAGGTCTTCCACCAAGGAAAATTAGATGATGTCCATTGTTAAGAATACAATGAAATCAACTGCAATCCTCTCCACACCTGCTTCAGGAAATCAGACATTACTAATGGATGTTGCATTGTTTTGCGAAACAAGCAGTTGCACAAATGACAGGCATTTAATTCTCTTTCAACTCTTCATCAAGGTGAGGAAACCATACTCGGTCTCGAAGAACTCTCTTGGTGGCAACAATGCCACGATGACCCTCATAGGATAGTTCAATGACTTGTTGTCGTAGACTTACTGGAATGACAATTCTAGAACCTCTTAATGTAATGCCTTCTTGTGTGACAGAGAGTGCCTCACTCACATTTTTTTACTTTTCCGCAACAGGTGGAGAGTGTTTCTTCCAGGATTGCTGGGCAATAATGTCTTTGAGAATACATAGATCTCGATCTGTATTTGTAGCAGCAAGACTTTGCTCCACTGAAAGAGCTGGAGGTATGCTTGACTTGACTATAAAGTTAACATAGGCCTCAGCCGCTTTAGACGGTGTACTGTGACACTGTGCTGGCACTTGTGAGAAGTAGTCAATGGGATTCTTACCTTTCCCTGACCTATGCACAATAGTGTAATATACTCTTGCAAGCGCAACCCCCACCTCTCGATGCGAGGGGGCATCTTAGCTTTAGGATTCCCTATAATAATAAGTAAAGCTTAGTGGTCAGTGGCAAGGGTGAAATGTTTTCCGTATAGAAACAATATGGAAAGTGTTCACAAGCCCACAGCTAGACTTTCTTTATCAGGTTAAGAATAAGCACGTTCGATCTGCGATACACTCTTCCTCGCATAAGACACGATGTGCCTTTGTGCGTTGTTGTGTCCACTGTGCTGGCCAAGGATTGCACCCAACCCAACTGGACTGGCATTCACTACAACCTCTGTATGACGTTTTGGATCAAAATAGGCCATTTCAGTAGCTTTCTCAATTGCATGTTTGATTTTCTTAAAGGTTTGGTCGCATTCAGTTGACCACTGGAACATTCTATTTTGTCAAGACTTTCAACGGGGCACTAACTGTGGCAAAATCACGAGTAACTGGCCATGCCAAGGAAGGATCGCAGCAAGGTCACATCTTGTGGTGGAGTAGTGGACGAAAAAGCTTGTATTTTAGCTGGATCCTGCATCATCCCTATTTCAGAGAAAATATGCCCAAAGAATTTGTTTTTGGTTTTGTGCAACTTACACTTTTCTGTGCTCAAAGTGAGACAGGCATCAGCCAGCAAGCGGCATACTTGTGTGAGGGCTTTGTCATGTTCTTTTTGATTGGCCCTAGATACCTGTATATCATCACTATAATTAAAAGCATATGTGACAGACTGTATTATGTGGTGAATGACATCCTGAAAAAGGTCTGCCTGACAACACCCCAAAACCTGAACAAACCAATATGGGTCAAAAAGGTGGTAATGTACCAGCAGTTTTCATCTAGTTCAAGTTGATGATACCCCTTGTTCAGATCGAGTTGAGAAAAGACTTTTGCACCATTAAGCTGTGTAATCATATCTACAATGTGCAGACTAGGATGTCAATTGCTTTGTTACCTTGGCGCATGTCAACACAGATGCGCACAGCACCCCCACTGTCTTTTTTAGGCACTACCAATATGGGTGAAACCCATGGGGTCGGACCAGTAGAGCGTTCAAAGACATCGTGTTTTAACAGTGTTTCCAGTTATTTGTAAACAGCTTCCTTCAAGTTTAAAGCAATTTAGCAATATATTTGAGCAACAGGACGAATGTCCTCATTGATATGAAGTTACACTTTCATGGTCTTAAGCTTTCATAGTCCATGAAACAATAACGGGAACTGACTTAATATGTTGGCATGTGCATTTATGTTATAGTTGATGGAAATCAGACCCATGACTGCAGCAGTACTGAAACTGAGTAAACATGTACTTGATGCAGTACCATTAAGAACCTGAATCAATGCTTGTACCTTCGTCTTCTTGTGCCACGTGGTTGCTACAAATGATCCTTGACTTTGTGATGGCGTGGAGGCAGCCCAAGTGAAGGCCTTTGTCTTCAATGGTGTGAGACGGGGCACTGGCGAAAGTTCATTGTACTTCTCTGCCGGAATGATGTTTATCGATGCAGCACTATCGATGATAAAAGGTATGGAACAACCATTCACTTTTAGTATGATCTTGGGGCAATGTCCAAAGGAACATGGTTCTTTCACATGGCGACCTCTCTTGGACTTGGACTCTTCTCTGCATGAAACCCACGTGCTCACGCCGTTCACCATTCAACACCACAATCGCACAGTCATCTTCTTCACTGTCGCTGGACAATGACGTTGAAGAACCGTTGGAAGATGGATTCAATGATGATCAACTTCGTTTAGTTTCCACTTGTCTCAATTGGTGCCACCGCTTAGTCTTGTGGGCGTGTCTAGAGGGTTTCTGGAACTTTCTGGCATCCATTTTCTCTTTTCAATGTGATGCAGTCGGTTTCTCTTTCACTTTGCAAACCGTTACAAAATGGTTTTCTTGCCTGTAACCTTTGGAGTTTGTCCAATGGCGGGACATTTACCTTCGTGTGGAAAGGAGAATCTGCATTGGAAACACAACTTATTTTTGCTCTGAGACATCACTTTACGGCGCTCCACCTTGTGTCTCTGCTTACTTTTCATGTTCAATACTGATTCAGTCTGAGCTACTCCAGCTTCCAAATCAGCAGCTTGTCAATCTGCACGTTCTTCTTCTCTCATAGCCATAAGCACTCTCACGCAGCATATGTCGTCTGAATAAGTCAGAAAGGCAACCATCGATGACTCTGAGGCGAATGGCTTCGTCATCATTAAATTAATTGAACTTGCAATGCTTGATGAGTGCCTCAAGTCTTTCAGCAAACTCATCCATCACTTCTCCAGCTTGCTGTCTGGCTTTGTGGAAGATGTACCTTTCAAAGTCGATGTTCGGCTTAGTCTGATGGTAAGACGTTTTATCAGCTTGCGGTATTTACTTTATCACTTCTTTCACACCATCACCTGCAAGGTTCTTTAAGTATTTGATGATCTTTTTTGTTATTTGTTTCTTCTAGTGCATCGATGAAATCATCAAATGTTTTGATTCAGGTAGTCCACCTAGCACAAATATTCTGCTTTTTCGCAGTATTAAATGGAAGCGGTGGCTTCAAAAACATGGCAGCATCATAACCACCTGTGGAACTTCCTGCTGTCAAGAGCAGGGCTTGCTCTGGAGCCATTGGCTGCCCGCTAGGTCCTGCTCCATTCATACCATCTCTAAGCCCCAGCTACGTACTTGCATCATCATCGTCGCAGCCAATTTGATGCTATATGGCCTCTTTTACATATTTGGCTGTCAGTAATTGTTTTGTCTCCAGTACATGGTCGTCACCACTCGCAACCTTCTACATCGCACCTGGTTTTCAATGTCTTTAGCATTTTGTGGCACCTGGATGATTCTGCTTTTGGTGCGTTTACCTGCACCTGGCTGTCGCAGTTTTTTGTGCTCCACTGTACCTGGTTGTCGCTGCCTTTAGCGCTTACCTACTGTATGTATGATGACTCTGTGTTATGTTGCGGAGCAGTAGCTCTTTTTTTGGCCTTACCAGCAGGTTCCGGGCTGACTGTGACTGAATTGTTTTTAGGGCCTTCGCCTTCTTCAAAAGCCTTGCACTGGCTGGAGTGGCTCTTTGACTCCACATACGGCAACTGTCAACGGCTTCACTTCGATTGAAGCACAAGTGGCACACACGAGGTCCACAGTTTTCTGGACCTCAGCAAACTCTCAGGGAGAGCACTCTCGTTACTTCAGATTGCAGATCCCCTAACTGATTGTCAGTTGTGGTGTCCTCCCCAGCCCTGTAGCATGCAAAGGACCACGCAACACACTGAACTCTGTAGTGCACGTCTTTATTCTTCAGAGTGCAAACCATTAACTAACTGTACAAATTGCATCACAAACTTTATTAACCACACCCAAACGATTATGTCATTATTCTACAGAGTCCATCAGGGACCAGAAGGGTCCCGCTATACATATTTATGGGACACTACACCGGGAAATGGAGAGATTTCTTGGGGACAGAGGTATCAAACACAAGACATCAGCGCTGTACCATTTCGAAACAAATGGCATGATGGAGAGGCTCAACAAAGTGTTGAAGGAAACAATACAAAGAGCTTTAGCAAGCAACTTGTGTTGAAAGAATGAACTACTAGGAAAAGTAAAAAATTACAGAATGACACCTCACACAACAACAGGGATCACATCTTTTGAGGTATTTCACAAAAGAAAAGCCAACAATTTGATTTGCCCTTCATGGTTAAATGGTAAAACAGGAGATGGAATGCATGTGGGACATGATGGAGAAAAAACAAATGAAAGAACTAGAGAAAATGTCTGAATGGAAGGCAAGATTTGAGAGTCTCAAGGCTGTAAAGAGGACATTGGTACAAGTTGGTGATGTTGTAAAGATCAGAAATTCCTGAATAGGGCTCCTCAAAATATCAATATAAATTCTCTGCTCCTTTGGAGGTAATCACAATTTTTAATAATGCTGTAAGGACAGAAGATCATAGAATTTGGAATCTTAATAGAGTTGTAAATGTACATTGTCATTTAAAAAACATGCCCAAGGACAAAGGAAATGATGAGAACAAACATAATGTGAGGAAAAGTGTAAGGTCTTGTGGGAGACCAACATTTCTGAAAGATTATTTATAGAGTAATACATTCTTCGGATATTAGGTGTTCATTACAGCATAACATATAATTAGTTATGAGAAACATCTTTTCTCATTTGTTGTATCAGTTTCAGTCACTTCTTCGTTTCTGTTTTTTGTTTGTCAAGAGGAGGGAGATGTGTGGCATCTGCTTGGAATGCTTAAATGCTTAACCACTGGTTTGTTATCTGCTGATAATGTTATGTGCTGACAATAGAATCTATACACCATGAAGCTCCATGGAACTTATGTGGACCCTGGTATCCACAGAGCTCTAGGTCAGCATTAGAATATGGGATGATGAGGATTCAAACGAGAGAAGAGGGTTGGAGCAGAAGCAAGCGTTGTGGCTGAGGTGTTTCACTCTATCTTAAATTATCCAAGCTGAATTCATCGATACAGGCTCAAGCAACTTCATTTCAAAACCGTTCACTGAAATAACACTAAAACCCCAGAAAAAGTCCAAAGGAGAGGGCTAAAGAGTAACCAATTGGGAATTAAGATTCAGAGCAATTGGAGACAACATAGAAAGAAGTGTAGAAAGAGTCGCCTGCAGCAGGAGATCCACCCCTGAATGCGGATACTGAACAGAAATAGTGACACGGCCTGCTAATTACTAAGATATGGCATGCGAGTGACAAACCCTCTAGGGGCAAGATGGATATGTTGACTTTGCTGAACATGAACATGATGGGACAAACACAAGGTTTGTTATCAGTGGCGTGTAGTGCAATCAGGAAGTGCCAGGAAGGCTGGTTGGGAAGGTCAATGTGTAGGACGTTTTCTTAGCTGTGTGAGGCCATTTTATAGCCAGATGGGCCTGATTTTACTGTTGATATCCGTAAATTACCACAAACATTGCCTGCAGTAAGCGCAAATGCATGCAAACTTCCATACCTGCAAAATAATTATGCAACAGCCTTTACAAGTTCAAAACTCCCTATTTTGCAAATGTGGGCCTTTTTTTTAGTATACACAGAGGTGTGCAGTTCCTATTGTGGAAAAAGGTCGGAGTTGCCTGAGGGATCAGGTCGGGGATCTGATCCTTCAGGAGCAAGGGCCCTCACACACCCCAAAGAGTGTCATGCTTCATCGTAGGGCGCTCCTCGTTGGGCCGGCGTTGCAATGCCCAACGGGCCCCGCAAGGGGGCTCTTTGCCGGGGTTCTTTTGAGCTACTGTAGTGAAGTGTGAGGTGCTATGTGGTAGTGTTGTAAGTGAGTAGAGTGGTGTATTAAAAATAACTCAAGGTGTTAACAAAGCAAAAGTTTAATGTATGGAACCCTTGGTTATGCTAAAAACAGGTATAGGCCAGAGTGGAAATAATGATACAAGTTGGCTCTAAATATAGGTGAAGATCGACATGTTTCTTGCCATAAATATGTCAAAAGAATGATCGAGGCAATTCATCAGGGCTGTGAAAGGTGAAAACTAAATTACTCATGGGGGTGTGAGAGAGAAGGGCGAGGACTAGCTGTTAAGATAAAGAGTCCTCTCTAAAACTATTCTCAATAAAAACAGGTTTATTGTTAATGTATAGGCAGAGGGCAGATCATGTATTGGGGAGGTGGGCAGTTAAAAAATCACAGTTTGAGTTGTGAGGTGGGAAGAAGCTGGGGCAGTTTATAGTTATGTTATCTGCGATGACAATAGAGGCATTGGCAAAGCTAAAAAGAGGAAATATTAGATAGACTCCCTTTGTAGAGGCTACAACTTTAAATAGTAACAAATCCTCACCATGGCACAGTCCTTGACATGCATGACATTAAATGTCAATGGCTTGGGCAACAAAATATTAAGGTATCTGGTTCAAGGTGTACTATCCAGCAGATGTCTTATAGTATAACTCTGGGGGATGCATCTGAAGGGTCCATAGGGAAGAGGAATTGCCTGCAGGCTTTCAAGGTGACTTGCTGCAAACATTGGGAGCACTGATGACATGCCTCTGGGACACGCTTACACTACCTGGCAGCAATTTCAACTCAGCTGTGACCATGGGGCGGGCACAGCCAATTTGAAAACCTGCCCAAGCCATTCATTCCAAGCTGGCTACATTCTCCCAGGGCAATGGGAAAGACTGACATACAGAGGGATCTACATGATGTTGAGCAGTGCTTCTCTTACTATTAAGGGGCACACAATTTTATTCAAGAATCAACTACTTCTTTACACCACATGTATCTATTGAGAGAATTGCAGACACTAAAGGAATCTCCAACCACCCGTCTCTAGTAATAATGTTACAGTCAGTATCTAGAGAAAGATTTGGAGCTGTAGACTAGCATCATGGAGGCTCATGAACCTGAAAGTAACTATCTCTCACGAGCAACAGAAAATTACTTCACTGAAAATGAAGGGACAGTTGACAATGCAGTTACACTCTGAGAAGCCTACAAAGATGTAATAAAGGGTTGCCTCATCAGATAAGTTAGGGGGTGTTGGGACAGAAAGGTCCTCTGCATGGTAAAGATGTGTACCCTTGCCCTGAGTGCCCAACTGTACTATTGTCTGGATCCCTAATGCTGTTTTTTTTACATAGGCGAACACGGATCATGTGTGTGCACCATGACAAAGGCCTGTCTCATGGATTGTTGGATTGCGGTCTTGTTCTACCGGGAGGGGCCCCTGAAGAGCTACCCTTACAGTGGGGGAAGGATACAGCCTTCACTAGGAGTTAAGCATCACGAGGGAGGTGGTGGCAGCATACCATATAGTGATCAGTAGCAGTGAAAAGGACCTTTTTATCCTGTGTCATTAGAGTGAGGCCTACAGGCTCACTCACCTTTTTTAAATGTTCCGCCGCTGTGTGTTTAACTCAACCTTGGCAATGATGGCAGCGCCCCCGCAGTATCTCACCATGAGAATAGAGGTTGAATGAATCCCAAAAGATATGGTCCAAGATGTGGGACGACATCGATAAGTGGTTGGCAGTCTATGAGGAGGCTGTGAAGGTGCACCAGGTCAGCATGAGAGTGCCTAAGAAAATAGCTGTAGGAAATTCCCAAAAGATGGGGCCAGGGTCCCCACCAAAAGAAAGAGGGGGGTGACAAGAAGAAGGAGTCTTCTGCTAGCCCTTGGAAACACTCCCTAGGAAAGTGTCAAACCTGAGTGCCCAGTCCGGTTCCCTGAAGTAAACTTCCCCAGACCAGAGTTTGCAACCAAAATCCTGTAGATGCTATGAGTGTTATGGGCCCGGGCACTACAAAGGAGATCCCAAGTGTCCAAAAAGGGTGGCCCTGCCCTCTGGAGGAAAGGCTCCAGGGGTGGCAAGGATAGCCATGGGGGAGGAGGTGGCTCCTTGCAATGAAGGGGAGTTTCATGGTGTTACCCTAGTATCCCTGGGAGACAGTGAGATGGTTCCCTGTATCCAAGTGCCTGAGATAACAGCAAAGTATAGGCAATGGGTCATCATCAATGGGCAAGGGATGGTAGCTCTGCGGGATACAGGGGCCAATATGACTATGGTAAGGAGTCAACTGGTCTTCCCGGAGCAGGTAATCACCCAGGCCACCCACCAGGTGGTGGTGGGCGGACAGCAGGGAGGATCGTTTCCTGATGGCCCAGGTGCCATTTGGATGGGGGAGGGTGTCAGGCTTGTTGAAGGTCGCCGTAAGCTACTCCATGCGAGTGGCTTGTCTGATGGATAATGACCGGGAGCACACTATCTGGAAGGAAGTGGAGCTCCAGGCTCATGTGGAGATGTTGGCCCGACTAGATCTGTGCTACAACAAGTTCCATGGCTACCCGAGCTGGGAGCCATAAGGGGCTGGAGCCTGGAATAATGGCCCAGCTCCCCGCTGCTAAGAAGGGGAGAGGCTGAGGAAGGGTAATGCCCGCCTCGGATTGCACCACTGGTGAGATGAATGTGGAACTGGCCAAGGCTACCCCGGAGTCCACTGAAGAGAGCATTACTGTCCCTAGTGTCCTACCCGAGATTGACGGTTGGCAAGTGGAAGGAGGACCGACCAGGGAGGATTATTGTAGTTCACTGAGAGAGTGTCCCACCCTATGACGACAAGCTGAGGCCCAAGCAGCCGGTGATGATTCCAGGACTCATCACCTATAATGGAAGGACAACCTTCTGTACAGCAAGTCTAAGGCTTCGGGGCAGAGAACTCGCAGGGCCTTGGTGGTCCCCCAGTGCTATTGGCCCTTCCTATTGGAATTGGCCCATGAAATCCTCTTGGCAGGACATTTGGGCCAGGACAAGACCTTTGCCTGGCTTGCTCCTCACTTTTATTGGCCCAGACTCGCGGTGTCCTAGGATGCATTCTGCAGGACCTGCGTGACCTTCATAACCAGCCAGGCCAGTGGCAAGACGGGGCAGAAGCTTACAGCTCCTCTGAATCCCTTGCCCGTCATTGACACCCCATTTGAGCGGGTGGGCATCAACATAGTAGGGCCCACGGCTGCAGGCACATGTACATCCTAGTGCTGGTTAATCATGTCACACGGTGCCTAGAGGCGATCCCTTTGAGGACCATGACCGCACCGGCGGTGGCGAAGGCCCTGATGGGGATTTTTACCCGAGTGGGATTCCGCAAGGAGGTGGACCATGACCAAGGCATGAACTTCATGTCCGCATACATGCAGGCCATGTGGAGGGAGTGTGGGTGACATATAAGTTCTCCACCCTGCACTACCCCCAAACCAACAGGTTTGCGGAAGGATTCAACAAGACCCTCAAAGGCATGATCCGAGGCCCATCAGAAGCTCTGAGGAAATAGTGGGATGTCCTCCTCCCATGCCTTTTGTTGCCTACCGGGAGACCCCTCAGAAGGAAGTGAGGATTAGCCCCTTTGAACTCCTGTTTGGGCAACCGGTCAGGGGCCCTCTGAGTTTGGTCAAGGAGGGCTGGGAGCAGTCTCCCAAGAGAACTCACCGGGATGTAGTAAGCTACATGCTAGCCTTCCGTAACCAAATGGCTAGGTTGTGGAAGCAAGCCTCCCACAATTTAGAAGCCAGCCCGGATGTCATGAAGGAGTGGTATGACAAGAACGCCACCCCAGGGGAATTTACGCCGGGGCAGAAAGTGTGGGTGATGGAGGCTGTGGAGCCAGGAGCCCTTTAGGAGTGATGGGCTCGGCCCTATAAAGTGATCGATAGGAAGGGGGAGACCACTTACCTGTTGGATCTCAAGACCCCAAGGCAGCCCCTCCAGGTACTGATTGCCAATCGCCTCAAGCCACACTTTGAGAGGGCAGAGGTTACCATGCTAGGAGGAAAAGAAAAGTGAGTCTTTTCCAAACGTCCTGGACTCTTGGGAGATGGATGGGTTGGTGGAAGGTGGAAGGTGTAATCCTATCCCCCAGCCTGACTCCTGACCAGCAGAGGGATTGTCACTGAGTGTTGGGACAGTTTCCCCTCTGTTCTTCCTTATTCCAGGGACAACCCATCTGTGCACCCATGATGTGGACACAGGCGACGACCTCCCTGTCAAGAGCAAATCTTACCGGTTCTCGGATAAAATGAGAGCTAGCATCAAGGCAGAAGTGTCTACGATGCAAGACTTAGGAGTCATAGAACCCTCCAGCAGCCTCTGGTCCAGTCCGGTGGTTCTGGTGCCAAAAGCCACTCCGGCAGGCACCACACCTGAACTAAGGTTCTGTGTGGACTATAGGGAGTTGAACTCGGTGACCCGGACAGAAGCCCATCCAATTCTGCAGGCGGATGAGTTGATCGACAGGTTGGACGCGGCCCAGGGTTTAAGTACATTCGACCTTACCTCCGGGTACTGGCAGATCGGCCTCAACGAGGGATCCAAGGAGAAAACTGCCTTCTCCACTCATGAAGGGCAATACAAATTCAGGGTCATGCCCTTTGGACTCAACAATGCCCCCGCCACCTTCAAAAGGCTGGTGAACCAGGTCCTTCCTGGTATGGAGGCCTTCTCAGCTGCTTATCTGGACGACATTGACATCTTCAGTAACAGTTGGGAGGATCATCTCTTTCACCTCCAGGAAGTACTTCAGGCCCTGCAGCAAGCAGCAAGCAGGCCTGACTATCAAGGCCAGTAAGTGCCAGCTAGGGCAAGGATTGGTGGTGTACTTGGGCACCAGGTGGGCAGGGTAAGGTGCAACCCCTCCAGGCCAAGGCTGAGGCTATCCTGGCCTGGGAGCCCCCAAAACTCAAACGGGTGTCAGGGCCTTCCTAGTCCTCACTGGGTACTACCCGAGGTTCGTCAAAGGATATGGCACCATTGTGACCCCATCTGTAGAGATGCGTCAGTTTCCCTGCGCCAGCCTGCGATACCCTTGCGCCCCCATGGATGTGCCGTATTTACAATACGGCGCAACGTGGCGCAAGGATTGACAGATGCGTCAGAAATTCTGACGCATCTGTTGGCCCAAAAGTCACGCATTGCTGGAGTCGTGTCGCAAGCAATGCATGGGGAGGCCTATACTCATTATACTGAGTCACTCCTTACGCCTGCTTTAAGGAGGCATAATGTTTTGACGCAGTGGCATCCTAGAAGTGGCGCAGTGAAATCTTGTAGATTTCACTGCATCACTTCTACGAGGCTTTCCGGCATGGGAACGCCTACCCTGCATACATTTTACTTGATGCAAGTATAATGTGACGCAGGGCTTTACAACGTGACGCATCTCCCTAGTTGCGTCACGTTGTAAATTGGCCGCATTGTTTATGCCCCTGCTGAGTCACAAAAGTGACACAACAGCGGCGAAAAAGTGTCGCAAGGGGCTTGTAAATCTGCCCCTCAATCAGGAGCGAGGCCTGCCAAATGGCATTTGACTCACTCAAACAGGCCACGTGCACGGCTCCTGTGCTCCCGGCCCTGGACTTCTCTCTATTGAGTTCATCATTTAGACGGATGCCTCTGAACATGGTATCGGGCGGTACTAACTCAGCTGAACGACTACCTGGATGCTGGGTAGAACCTCCCCACTTTTGGCTGATACTCGAAAGGTAGCATTCCCTGAAGTTTTTTTGCTTTTTCTGCCTATGTTTTACTGATTCTCTTATGGGGCCTCCGGACTCTGCACACTTTCACACTGTAAATACGCGTGAAAGCACTCACGCTCTTCCTATCCATGTTGGGAAGTGGCGCTGATTCTATGTTCTGAAACAAGGGCCGATCTATCATTACAGACAGGTGGGTGCGCACTGGTTTCTATTGTGAGTAAACTCATGGGTAGCATGCCATTGTAGGCTGCTGTGAGTACGCACCTACACCTATGGTGCCTATGATTGCGTGCACTGCCTGCCAACGCAGGCTTGTGCATGCGCACAAACACGTATTAAACCCATGTCCACTTTGCTGTGCAGACTTGGGCGATCGCAGGTCGGTGAGCGCAATAGCGCACATGCGCCCAGGAAGTGAGGAATGCCTATGTGTGTTTTCACTACCTATGCGGCCTGATCATCGCAAAGGTTAAAATGGGAAAGTGGTTGAGGATGATGATAGCAATTTATAGCACGCAAAGCTACTCCAAGGAGTGTCCCATCGCAAGACATCAAGATCGGTAAATGAACACCAGAGGCTTAGGCCTGCACAAAAAGGCAGGTTTTAAGCTTTTTCTTAAACATTGCACCATCACTCACTGTCCAAAGCTCCAGAGGAAGCTGATTGCGGGCTACCAAATCCAGATAAGTTAGAGACCTTCTTAGAGACCTTCCTCCTGCTCTTGTCTGCTGTATTCTGGGGATCTCTGCCAATGATTTGTTGGCAGATCTCAAATGTCTCGACGGATTATAAAATCCAAATCTGACTCTGAGGTAAGAGGCCCTTGATTGATATAGGGCATCATGCACTAGAACAAGAGCCTTGAATTTGATTCTTTTGCTGATGGGCAGCCAATGCAGTGTCTGTAAATAAGGCAAAATCCGTGTTCTCAGAGGCACATTTAGCAGGAAACAGGACGCCGCATTTTGGATCACTTGGAGTCTGTCCATCAGGTACTCTGGTAAACCAAAGTATATTGCATTACTGAATGACCAATTTCTGCGCTGGAAAGGATAAGAGAGGAAGAAATGTCTTTCGGGACCTCATGATGCCGAAACAGGTGCCTACCAACACTTTTACTTGAGGCCTAAAGGACAGACTGTTATCAAATTTAATCCCCAGAATTTTGACTGACTCTTTCTGGGGTCCTGGAGGAAAGGCATCATCGGCCCAAAAGGTTAGCCAGTAATCTGGTGGAATCTTACCAAAGAATTTCTGTTTTCTCTTCATTGCATTTAAGTTGAGCAGTTTCTAGCCAGTGAAAGACAGCTGTAAGCCCTGCAACTCTACTCCCTTGTCCTAAGAGGAAAGCAGTTGTGCATCATCCGCATAGGAGATCACTTTGGCTCCAAACGTTTCTGCTAGTTGGGCCAGACGGGTAAGCTATAAGTTAAAAAGGGTAGGGCTTAGGGCAGAGCCCTGAGGGACTTCCATCAGTACATCACATGGGCTGGTGGAGCATGGAAGAATCCAAATTTGTTGACTCCAATTAGCTAGAAATGATGTTAGCCAGTCCAAGGCCTGCCCTGTTACTTCAATGGCCGGAAGATGGTCAAACAGCATCAAATGGGGGATGGTGCCTAATGCTGCTGATAGGTTAAGCATAATCAGTACAGCATTTACCCCAGCACCAGATTTCCTCAAATATATTCTGATGCATCCACCAATGCTGTCTCAGTGCTATATCGGGCTCTAAAGCCTGACTGGCTGGGGTGTAGCAGATTGTTTACTTTAAAAAAAACTGGAGTGCTGTTTGTTCACCTGTTTTCCTAGAATTTTGGATAGGGCAGGCAGCAAGGAGATCAGCCTATAGTTAGCAAGAATGGCGGGATCCACTGCAGGCTTTTCACAAGTGGAAACATCTTTGCTTGCTTCCACACACATAGAGCTGTGGCAGTCTTTATTCATGCATTAGGAATCAAATTAGCCACAGCATTAAAGATGTCGCTCCCTGAAGCAAGTAAATTAGGGGAACAGGGATCTGCAGGAGAGCCAGATTTAATGGATTTCAAAACCCATAGAGAGCAATCCAGTGAAATGGGCTCTAAGTTACTCAGCTTTGCCTTAAGAGAAGGGAACGTGCTGGCTTGCTGTATAATCCATGAGTCTTCGCCTAACCTTATACCTGATGACAGACTGGCTTGAATACTTAAGATCTTTGTATTGAAAAAACTAGTGAGCTGTTGTGAGAGGTGGCTTAGTATATAGTGCTCACTATTGTAAGTGCAGCACCCTGCACTAATCCAGGCAACCCTTGTGGTAGAAAGCTCTCTAAGTGGTAGCTGTGGAGAGCAGCCTTCAGGCTTAGTCCAGAAGGAATGAAAAGCAGCTTGTTTTACCAGTACTTAATCTTATGGTATTGGTTAAGTGAAAAGGAATCATACAGTGTAGTTATACAAATAGGTATTTTATTACAAACACTCAATAACACAATTGTACTATCTCCTACCCGGAGATAGAGACACAATACTTAGGAAATAGAGCACGTAAGTAGCACAAATACACAGTGGTGTCCAGGGGGGAGATCAAACCATATACTAAAATAGTGGAATGCGAACCACGACTCAAGTCAAGAAGGGACCTTGAAGGAGTAGAAGAGTTGGGGACCCAAGGAACCACCCAAGGTAAGTACCCAGGAACCCCACGGAGGCCGTGTGCAGAGTGGGAACACGACTGTGTGATCTACACAATGGGTAAGTCACGGTTGCACTTTTAAAGAAGAAGGACCCTTCCCAGTAGATCCAGAAGAAACCCCGTGGAAGATGGCAGGTTGGAGAGTCACCACACCCGTGGATACCCCAGGAACCAGGATACCTACACCAGGGAAGCCGGGTGCATAGGTGTCAAGTGACGTCTGAAACCACTGTAGACCCCAATGGAGGACTTCAGGAAAGATGCCACTGGAGAAGAAGATGAAGGAGTCCGGTGGAACCCAGAGGTGGATTCAAGATGAGGGGTACCTGCAAGCAAAGGGGACAGAGTCTATGCTACTCAGGAGTGACCAGTAAGCACGGAAGACGAATGACCAACGATGTCAGAGATGCAGGAGAGGTTGACGGTGCCCTTCAAGTTGCAGCTGTGCGGACCAGGCAAACCTGTGGAAGAGCAGGAGCCGTTTATGAGCTGTCCCACGTGGGATGTCGAGGGCCAAGGGGTCAGTGTCCGGCAGGGGCACCAACAAACCTTGGCAGCGGCAACCAACATAGTCGATGAAAAAGGTGCAGTGTCAGGACCACCAAGGTCCAAGTGACTCACCTCGGCCAGGTAAGTCAGAGTGGAGTATGCTAGGAGGGCACCAAATGTGCCCTTCAAGCAGTCTCAGTGGCACTGACAAGCGCCCCCACCCTGCTCCTATACACTAAACCCTGTCTGGGAGGTGGTCACACCTCCCTGTGACAGGATACTTATTGTTCTGCTTCAGCAGCAGGAGGGCAGAAACGTGTCTCTGGCTGGCAGCAGCCCTAGCTTGCTGTCCAGCTTCGGAAGACTGGTACCGGGAGCACTGAGGGCCTTCCGAAGGAGCTTTACAGTGCATGGAATCATACCTCCCACATCATTTATGGTGTGAGGGTATGATTCCAACATGTTTAATACCAAACATGCCAGGATTCGTTACAGCCAGTTTAGAGATGGTCATCGCGTAATGGCGCATGGCCCCTCTATATGTTATAATGGCTGATGGGCTTACAACCAGGGAGAATAGACTCCGAAGGTTGTAAAGGTGCCCTGCTCATGCAGGGGCACCCTCACAGTTAGGAACCAGCAACCTGCCTTCAGGATTGAAAGGCCTGCCTTAGGGGTGACTTATAAGTGTAGTGACCTCAGATATAGGGAAACCTATATCTGTTGTAAGTGGTGCTAGCACCAGCTTACACAGGCTGCAATGGCAGGCCTGGAGTCACAATTTAAGTGGTCTCTCATGGGTGGCATAATACATGCTGCAGCCTATGGGAGACCCCTGGTGTACCTATACCCTGGGTACCTTAGTACCATATACTAGGGTCTGACAAGGGTACACCAGTAGCCAATGTGGAGGGTACCTAAGTACTCACCATGTTCAATTTTGGGAAGAAGCACAGAGACTGGGGTCCTGATTAGCAGGATCCCAGTCAGACTAGTCAGAAAAAACATAATGACACCAGCAAAAAGTGGGGGGACCATGAAAGCAGATCCTACTTTCCTACAGCTGTTCACACCAATCTGCAGAGACTTGATGTGAACTGACACATGCTGATGGGGACATAAACTCTTAACAATTGAGAAGATTTCTCTAGACCTCTTCCCTGCCTTTCCAATCATCTCTTCATAATAGGCTTGTTTGGCTGTAGTTATTGAAGCATGGTATTCCTTTAATGCTAGTGTACAGGCCTCTCTGTCCAGTAAGTTATAATCCTTCCTCCATTTCCGTTCCTGCAACTTACAGCTGTTTTTTCTGCTTTAACGATGTCAAAAAACTAAGGCCTGGAATGCTTCCTTCTGCTCACTCAGGGGCAGATTTACAATCCCCTTGCGCCACTTTTGCGTCACTTTTCCCATGTTAAAAGTGACGCAAAAGTGGCGCAAGGGGCTTATAAATCTGCCCCTCAGTTCGGAAGAGCCGGTGCTAGTTCTTCTGTAGCATTTCTAATCCAATTATCAAATCTTGTGAAATCTTTCTCAACCAAGCCTGACAAAGCAGGGATGTGCTGTTCCAGAATGCTCATAAACTCCACCAGCTTTATCTTATGAAAGGCTTTCAAACTGCGTATAAGCATGCCCGAAGCTGGATCTAATTTTACTGGGAGCGGCAAAGAAAACTGTAGTACTTACATTGCGGTCTAGTGTTTCCAGAATGTACTGGTTAAAGTGTTCCATGTATTTGTTCAAAGCTGAGCGTTCTTCCCTTGGTCAGTTGTTTCCTGACCAACCTGGAGGAGTCCGCTCTCATCTTGTCTTCGACATGAATAAAGTTCTATAGCCTACCTGTGCGGTCTCTTCCATTTACAACAAAAACCTAATTAAGTAATGGTCTAACATGATCAGAAGCTGCGGGTCCTCCATTCGTATAATGATATTGGAAAACACTTGATCCAGTATGTGGCCGCCGTGATGGGTCGACTTCACTACATATTGATTTAGGCTAAGTGAATCCATCATTTCTTTAAGCTCAGTGGCCTCGGTATCAACCAATTTGTCCAAGTGCTGGTTAAACTCACCTAAAAGCATAAAATGTGAGTGTCTTCACACTGAATGGGTGACAGCTTTATTTAATGATTTTAAAAAAGAGCCCGCAGGTCCTGGCGGCCTGTAAATTAAAACTCCAGCCACTGAGTGCTGGTGTGATAAGCAGATGCAAAAGCCCAAGGCTTCCGCTCCCTGCAAGTCTTTCACCTCGAAGGTTTGACAACTCCAGTCCTCTCTAAGGATCAAGGCCAGACCACCTCCCCTCCCCATCTGGCCATATTTCTTGTAGATTTTAAAGCCATTGGGGATGGCACTAGCAATGAAGGGATTAGATACATCAGATAACCGAGTTTCAGTTACAAATAAGAGGTCCAAATTGCCCTCAACTAGAAGATCATAAATATTGTTAGCATGTTTTTGTATGGACTGGGTGTTGATCAGCGCCGCGCCGACTTGAGTACCATCTTTCCTAATTGACCCACCCGGGGAACAGGTTGTCGGTAAGGCGAAAGTAGCAGCATGAGCAAATAAAATTCAACATAGACGATGGAACGAACTTCTGAATTTTACATTTACTTCGGACGGCAATAGTGGATCGCAGAAGAGCAGCCTTGTGATGTTTTATATTAATGGACTTGCAGTGCCAAACCCTTCTTATTGGTAAAGGGGGTTTTAGCATGACTTGCTTAGAAATGCCACTTATGGAATATTGCGATACCAAAGGGGATGATGGACGGAGCGCTAGAGCAAATCAAACACTCACCCCCAGTCAAATGATCTGGGTTTAATCCATCATCATTCTTTAGCTCACTCCACCACCGCAGTTCAGACATGGCCATATGCAAATCAGTCTGACCCTGTGCCTCATGAGAACAGTCCAGCCCGAACTGCCAAGCCATGTCTTCCCTGGACCGGAAACAAGCATCCTGGGACCGGTTTCGGGTTCAAAACCCTCATCAGCCAGGCTATCTTGAATCCAGTGGCAAAGTGAGCAAGGGACCCACGTCTGGGCATACCCTGCCAACTTAGGGCGAACAAAGCGATACCAAAGGGGATGATGGACGGAGCGCTAGAGCAAATCATAAACTCACCCCCAGTCAAATGATCTGGGTTTAATCCATCATCATTCTTTAGCTCACTCCACCACCGCAGTTCAGACATGGCCATATGCAAATCAGTCTGACCCTGTGCCTCATGGGAACAGTCCTGCCCGAACTGCCAAGCCATGTCTTCCCTGGACCGGAAACAAGCATCCTGGGACCGGTTTCGGGTTCAAAACCCTCATCAGCCAGGCTATCTTGAATCCAGTGGCAAAGTGAGCAAGGGACCCACGTCTGGGCATACCCTGCCAACTTAGGGCGAACAAAGCGATACCAAAGGGGATGATGGACGGAGCGCTAGAGCAAATCAAACACTCACCCCCAGTCAAATGATCTGGGTTTAATCCATCATCATTCTTTAGCTCACTCCCCCACCGCAGTTCAGACATGGCCATATGCAAATCAGTCTGACCCTGTGCCTCATGGGAACAGTCCAGCCCGAACTGCCAAGCCATGTCTTCCCTAGACCGGAAAACAAGCATCCTGGGACCGGTTTCGGGTTCAAAACCCTCATCAGCCAGGCTATCTTGAATCCAGTGGCAAAGTGAGCAAGGGACCCACGTCTGGGCATACCCTGCCAACTTAGGGCGAACAAAGCGATACCAAAGGGGATGATGGACGGAGCGCTAGAGCAAATCAAACACTCACCCCCAGTCAAATGATCTGGGTTTAATCCATCATCATTCTTTAGCTCACTCCACCACCGCAGTTCAGACATGGCCATATGCAAATCAGTCTGACCCTGTGCCTCATGGGAACAGTCCAGCCCAAACTGCCAAACCATGTCTTCCCTGGACCGGAAACAAGCATCCTGGGACCGGTTTCGGGTTCAAAACCCTCATCAGCCAGGCTATCTTGAATCCAGTGGCAAAGTGAGCAAGGGACCCATGTCTGGGCATATCCTGCCAACTTAGGGCGAACAAAGCGATACCAAAGGGGATGATGGACGGAGCGCTAGAGCAAATCAAACACTCACCCCCAGTCAAATGATCTGGGTTTAATCCATCATCATTCTTTAGCTCACTCCACCACCGCAGTTCAGACATGGCCATATGCAAATCAGTCTGACCCTGTGCCTCATGGGAACAGTCCAGCCCGAACTGCCAAGCCATGTCTTCCCTGGACCGGAAACAAGCATCCTGGGACCGGTTTCGGGTTCAAAACCCTCATCAGCCAGGCTGTCTTGAATCCAGTGGCAAAGTGAGCAAGGGACCCACGTCTGGGCATACCCTGCCAACTTAGAGGCTGAACAAAGCGATACCAAAGGGGATGATGGACGGAGCGCTAGAGCAAATCAAAAACACTCACCCCCAGTCAAATGATCTGGGTTTAATCCATCATCATTCTTTAGCTCACTCCACCACCGCAGTTCAGACATGGCCATATGCAAATCAGTCTGACCCTGTGCCTCATGGGAACAGTCCAGCCCGAACTGCCAAGCCATGTCTTCCCTGGACCGGAAACAAGCATCCTGGGACCGGTTTCGGGTTCAAAACCCTCATCAGCCAGGCTATCTTGAATCCAGTGGCAAAGTGAGCAAGGGACCCACGTCTGGGCATACCCTGCCAACTTAGGGCGAACAAAGCGATACCAAAGGGGATGATGGACGGAGCGCTAGAGCAAATCAAACACTCACCCCCAGTCAAATGATCTGGGTTTAATCCATCATCATTCTTTAGCTCACTCCACCACCGCAGTTCGGACATGGCCATATGCAAATCAGTCTGACCCTGTGCCTCATGGGAACAGTCCAGCCCGAACTGCCAAGCCATGTCTTCCCTGGACCGGAAACAAGCATCCTGGCACCGGTTTCGGGTTCAAAACCCTCATCAGCCAGGCTATCTTGAATCCAGTGGCAAAGTGAGCAAGGGACCCACGTCTGGGCATACCCTGCCAACTTAGGGCGAACAAAGCGATACCAAAGGGGATGATGGACGGAGCGCTAGAGCAAATCAAACACTCACCCCCAGTCAAATGATCTGGGTTTAATCCATCATCATTCTTTAGCTCACTCCACCACCGCAGTTCAGACATGGCCATATGCAAATCAGTCTGACCCTGTGCCTCATGGGAACAGTCCAGCCCGAACTGCCAAGCCATGTCTTCCCTAGACCGGAAACAAGCATCCTGGGACCGGTTTCGGGTTCAAAACCCTCATCAGCCAGGCTATCTTGAATCCAGTGGCAAAGTGAGCAAGGGACCCACGTCTGGGCATACCCTGCCAACTTAGGGCGAACAAAGCGATACCAAAGGGGATGATGGACGGAGCGCTAGAGCAAATCAAACACTCACCCCCAGTCAAATGATCTGGGTTTAATCCATCATCATTCTTTAGCTCACTCCACCACCGCAGTTCAGACATGGCCATATGCAAATCAGTCTGACCCTGTGCCTCATGGGAAAAGTTCAGCCCGAACTGCCAAGCCATGTCTTCCCTAGACCGGAAACAATCATCCTGGGACCGGTTTCGGGTTCAAAACCTTCATTAGCCAGGCTATCTTGAATCCAGTGGCAAAGTGAGCAAGGGACCCACGTCTGGGCATACCCTGCCAACTTAGGGCGAACAAAGCGATACCAAAGGGGATGATGGACGGAGCGCTAGAGCAAATCAAACACTCACCCCCAGTCAAATGATCTGGGTTTAATCCATCATCATTCTTTAGCTCACTCCACCACCGCAGTTCAGACATGGCCATATGCAAATCAGTCTGACCCTGTGCCTCATGGGAACAGTCCAGCCCGAACTGCCAAGCCATGTCTTCCCTAGACCGGAAACAAGCATCCTGGGACCGGTTTCGGGTTCAAAACCCTCATCAGCCAGGCTATCTTGAATCCAGTGGCAAAGTGAGCAAGGGACCCATGTCTGGGCATACCCTGCCAACTTAGGGCGAACAAAGCGATACCAAAGGGGATGATGGACGGAGCGCTAGAGCAAATCAAACACTCACCCCCAGTCAAATGATCTGGGTTTAATCCATCATCATTCTTTAGCTCAGTCCACCACCGCAGTTCAGACATGGCCATATGCAAATCAGTCTGACCCTGTGCCTCAGGGGAACAGTCCAGCCCAAACTGCCAAGCCATGTCTTCCCTGAACCGAAAACAAGCATCCTGGGACCGGTTTCGGGTTCAAAACCCTCATCAGCCAGGCTATCTTGAATCCAGTGGCAAAGTGAGCAAGGGACCCACGTCTGGGCATACCCTGCCAACTTAGGGCGAACAAAGCGATACCAAAGGGGATGATGGACGGAGCGCTAGAGCAAATCAAACACTCACCCCAGTCAAATGATCTGGGTTTAATCCATCATCATTCTTTAGCTCACTCCACCACCGCAGTTCAGACATGGCCATATGCAAATCAGTCTGACCCTGTGCCTCATGGGAACAGTCCAGCCCGAACTGCCAAGCCATGTCTTCCCTGGACCGGAAACAAGCATCCTGGGACCGGTTTCGGGTTCAAAACCCTCATCAGCCAGGCTATCTTGAATCCAGTGGCAAAGTAAGCAAGGGACCCACGTCTGGGTATACCCTGCCAACTTAGGGCGAACAAAGCGATACCAAAGGGGATGATGGACGGAGCGCTAGAGCAAATCAAACACTCACCCCCAGTCAAATGATCTGGGTTTAATCCATCATCATTCTTTAGCTCACTCCACCACCGCAGTTCAGACATGGCCATATGCAAATCAGTCTGACCCTGTGCCTCATGGGAACAGTCCAGCCCGAACTGCCAAGCCATGTCTTCCCTGGACCGGAAACAAGCATCCTGGGACCGGTTTCGGGTTCAAAACCCTCATCAGCCAGGCTATCTTGAATCCAGTGGCAAAGTGAGCAAGGGACTCACGTCTGGGCATACCCTGCCAACTTAGGGCGAACAAAGCGATACCAAAGGGGATGATGGACGGAGCGCTAGAGCAAATCAAACACTCACCCCCAGTCAAATGATCTGGGTTTAATCCATCATCATTCTTTAGCTCACTCCACCACCGCAGTTCTGACATGGCCATATGCAAATCAGTCTGACCCTGTGCCTCATGGGAACAGTCCAGCCTGAACTGTCAAGCCATGTCTTCCCTGGACCGGAAACAAGCATCCTGGGACCGGTTTCGGGTTCAAAACCCTCATCAGCCAGGCTATCTTGAATCCAGCGGCAAAGTGAGCAAGGGACCCACGTCTGGGCATACCCTGCCAACTTAGGGCAAACAAAGCGATACCGAAGGGGATGATGGACGGAGCGCTAGAGCAAATCAAACACTCACCCCCAGTCAAATGATCTGGGTTTAATCCATCATCATTCTTTAGCTCACTCCACCACCGCAGTTCAGACATGGCCATATGCAAATCAGTCTGACCCTGTGCCTCATGGGAACAGTCCAGCCCGAACTGCCAAGCCATGTCTTCCCTGGACCGGAAACAAGCATCCTGGGACCGTTTTCGGGTTCAAAACCCTCATCAGCCAGGCTATCTTGAATCCAGTGGCAAAGTGAGCAAGGGACCCACGTCTGGGCATACCCTGCCAACTTAGGGCGAACAAAGCGATACCAAAGGGGATGATGGACGGAGCGCTAGAGCAAATCAAACACTCACCCCCAGTCAAATGATCTGGGTTTAATCCATCATCATTCTTTATCTCACTCCACCACCGCAGTTCAGACATGGCCATATGCAAATCAGTCTGACCCTGTGCCTCAAGGGAACAGTCCAGCCCGAACTGCCAAGCCATGTTTTCCCTGGACCGGAAACAAGCATCCTGGGACCGGTTTCGGGTTCAAAACCCTCATCAGCCAGGCTATCTTGAATCCAGTGGCAAAGTGAGCAAGGGACCCACGTCTGGGCATACCCTGCCAACTTAGGGCGAACAAGGCGATACCAAAGGGGATGATGGACGGAGCGCTAGAGCAAATCAAACACTCACCCCCAGTCAACTGGGGGTGAGTGTTTGATTTGCTCAAACGCTCCGTCCATCATCTCCTTTGGTATCGACTTATGGAATATTGACATTTCTATGCTCCAAGAGTCTCAGGGACCATGGTGTCTGGCTCCAGTGGACACCAGGGTTAAGGTGGAGCACATCTGTGCATTCCCCAATCAACAGCCATATACCATGGGCATCCTACAGGAATGGCAGACCTCTGTCATTTGAGGGCAGAATGGGATAGATTGAGGATAGAGGTTGTTATAATTAGCCTCTAGTGGCCAGATCGTGGCCCCACTAAAGATTAAGATCTGCATTCCATGGCCCCATGGAAGACAGGCCTACAATTTGGGGGAGACATCGGTGGTTCAAAGGGAAAACCCCTAAACACCCCAAACTTCAAAGACAAACAGTATAACTACGGGAGCCATCCATTAGCAAAGGGTGAGATACGCTTGTGGGGATATGGGACCCGAGGACCCAGACTGCTTGGAAGACTCTGTTGTGCACATGGAGGATAACTGTCTGAATAGAGGGTGGCCTGGGTGAGGACCTGCTGAAGTGTGCTTTCCAAGGGCCCGACAGCGGGGCTCCTGTTCTCTTGGAGATCTCAGGGACATCAAAGATCTTCCACGAGTGACCCACATCCTCGACCTGTAACATGTGGAGAGCGGTACCCTCTCAAGTGCTTACCTTGGCTACTGAATCTCCACTGATAGCGTGGTTTGAGCGCGGAACTAAGACTTGTGTCTGTAGACCAGTTTGTCTAGTGTGTAGCCCTAGAAATCATACCCACATCTACGACTGGTGGTTCCTATACTAGGGGACCCCGACATTCATAAGCGTCTAGTTGGTGGTGAGCGGATTCACCGGTTGCAGGACCCCACATGGCCCGTTTCATTGATTGTGCCGCATCTCTCTTGCGCGACACGCCGACTACATGCTCATTGTGTGCAGTGTCTGATTCACAGAGTGCGATCCTCGAAGGTGGGGGTGTACCCGGAGTAGTGCCTCATTCTACCTCATGTGGCTCTGCTGAAGTTGCGCCTGTGTGTGTGACAAGACTGGTCTGGTGCAGCTGTATCATCATGCACTGAACGTGGTGCCTCCTTTCCAGGGTGGTATGCAATTGCATCTCTTCACTGTGTCTGACCGGAATTCCCTGGTGCAATCCATCTCAATGTGCACTGGTCATTGTGCCTCCTTTCCCTGGAGGTACAGAATTTGCAACTCATCGTGTTTGAAATCTGAAGTGCTTGGTGCGATTCATACCAATGCACAGCACGTGCTGCGCCCGGATTGCCTGGACACGACCTGGATCATTGTGTACTGATTGGGGCACTTCATTCTATTGAGAAGCTCCCCTGTGTTACTCCCCATTCATTAGTTGTTACCTTGTTGACCCTCATCGTGGCGAACCAACTGCCCTCTCCACACCTGGTCCCTCCTGAAGACATCTTGGCAACAAGTAGTAGCTAGAGAGATTGACTGGGTTGAAGAAACTCTTGCTCGACAGTTCGGAAGTGGGTCAAGAGACTGCGTGACTTCTGTGTGTTTTGAGACCTGTGGGTGAATTTCCCAAGTGGCTGCTAACTTCTCCCTCGTTTACTTTTACCTCCTGATTAAAACTGTTACCTATTCCCACCTGCTTCCCCAGGGCCTAGACAGTGTGACTTTGGTCACATGGGGCTCAGTGTCTGGGAGACGGGGTTGATTATCTTCCATCTGGGGTTATAGGACAATCGGGGTGATCTAGAGGGTGGAGGGAGGCTTGTGCCACGAAGTCTGCAGAGGGTGAACCATTGACCTGCTGGGTACCAGTGGCACCGCTCTAGGGTCCTGAGTACGTGTGTGTGTGTAAGAGCATGCCGTACGGGCTGACTGTTACCTGTCGTATCATGTAGTGGTGCGGCGTGAGTGGGAGTGATCGTGTGTGGTTCGTGTGTGATTCATGACACTGGCCAGCTGTGCCGCCTTATATGTTGATTGTTGCCAAAAGCACCATAACTTTTGACATTGGGTTTTCCCGCATCTCTCCAGCTCGCAGTGCTGCTAAAAAGTGTTCTATTTTCGTGTATGTGTATAATTTTGATATTGTGCACCGCATAAGGGTACTCTCTCTCAATTGGAGGGGGTAGATTAGGAATTGCCTACAGTGTGCCTAATAGTGATATCATAACAATACAAGTGGGCCTAGTACTGCTAGTAATATTTTCGAATGTGTTTTATGCCCAAAAGTATATGATGGTCGTGTTATAATGATTGAATATGTGTGTTGAATATAAACATTTTTACATACATCTCTTTTGCAGCACTCAGTGTATTTCTCGCCAGTAGCTGCTGTGCCTTTGCTTTACACAATGTCTCTGTAGTGAGCCCGACTGCTCAGTGGCAAGTTATCCAAGGGTGAGCACGGGATATATAGCAAGTGTAATCACCTGCCCTTGACGGGAGCAGTAGTTATGCCTGGTTGAGGCATCCCTTCAGACAACCAGACACCTGGTTCCAACAAGGACCCTGGACAGTCCCGGCCGGCATGACTCGTGGGTGTGGGGGCGGGGGGTCGCGCGGGGAGGGGGTCGCGTGGGGAGGGTTAATTGAAATAAAAAAAATTAAAACTTACCTTCTGCTCCGGTCCCGCGTCTCCTTCTCTCAGGACTGCTCCTCGCAGGAAGCAGGAAGTAGGCAGCAGGCAGCAAGCAGCCTCCCTCTCCTCCCCTAAGCCAATCACAATGCTGCAATGGCAGCGTTGTGATTGGCTAGGACGCCGACCCCACAGGCGTCTATGGGGAGGCCATTTTCTCTATGCAGGCTGCATGCAGCCTACATAGAGAAAATGCAGAATGTGTATGACTGGTTTGGTCAGCCCTGGGGCCGACCAAACAGTCAGCGCCCACAACAGTGGGCAAGCCACTCCTCCCCTGCCTGGAGCAGGACCGCCCGCCCCCAACCAAACCCGCCTTCTGCTTTCTCGCAGTGAGAGAAGCAGAAACATAAAATGGTATTCATAATATCATTTTATGTTTCTGCCTCTCGCACTGCAAGAAAGCAGTGGGGCGACGCTCCTCTGCCCACGTGGAGGAGCCGCCCCTGACCCTGGATTCCATTTTGGGAAGCCCAGGACTGCCTAGGACTGCCTAGTGAAAACATGAGGAGAAGAGAAATCACCCCAGATGGATCTGTGTGTTGCTGCAGTTCTGTGATCTTGGCGAGGACACACTGGAGGGAAAAGGATAAGACTCCCTTTACATTTCAAAAGACTGCTCTCTGATTCAGGATAGATCACAAGTAAGGGGCCTGGACACATCTCAGGAAGGGAGATGGGCTGATAAGAGAATCATAAAGAGTAGGTCTGGTAGTCTGGTATTAACGTTTTGATGCACATACCACTGTGTGACATCCAGGTTTGAACTCTGGTCATTCCCATGAATTGTGTTGTGGACAATCAGCTTCATAGTCGTGCCCGCTATGGCAAGCCTCCTTCATGAAGGAAGATGAAAAGGAGACATGCCCACTTCAAAAGAAGCAGAACCCCTACATAAAACTGCAAAGACCCAGACCCTAAATCATATTTGGTGTCTGGAAAAGGACTATAAGATTGAGAAGGAGCAGTTGAGTCTCCAAAAATGTGTCATCTGCCAAGCAGCCAGACAGGCTGTGTGAGAAGGGGAAGCGCTGCAAGATTTCTGCCTGTGTCCAGGACTGGCAGCCAAGGCCTGCTAGACTCTCTGCTGGGGAGGGTTAGATTGCCCAGGGAAACCAAGACCACTGGCCCTGGAGCCTGGAGCATCAGCACCTCCCTGCTTGCCAACACCATTGTGCCCTTTGAAGAAGAGGAGAGTGTTGGAGGGAGCGAGGCCAAGTGGGGAGCCTAAGAGTAGGAGCTTACACTAGAAGGGAATAGGTGTCACCTGCCTATGTTTAAAGCTGAGCGCAAAGCGTCTCTAAATGACTTAAAGCAAATCTCTCAAACGGGGAACAGCATCAAAGATAACGCGAGCACCTGAAAATGCACCAATATGAAGAAATATCAGGAGTGGATAGTACAAAAATATTTTATTCAAAATAGAACAATTTCTATATGTTATAGACAATTGTTATGTTTTTTTACATGTATGTTATAACAAAACAATTGACATAATTACATGTATATATCCTATCCAATTACACCCACAAGAAAAAATAATAATGTGACTTGTGGCGTATACCCCAATATAGATAAATCACGGCAGAAAGACAATTTATAACATCTTCATATCAGTTGCATCCTAACACACTCTCGAAAATCAAACATACCATATTCACATCCATACATCTATCATACTAACAGAACCGCACAATAAAAAAGTTGCATAAACATAGACAGGAGCCACAAATGAAAGTAGCAGTGGTATCGTGCACAATCCGTAATTAGAGCGAAAATGAACAGCACTTTAAGACGATGTACGGTCAGATGTTGGCTAGGATATCATGATCAAAAAACTAGTACCCAGAGAATGTCGTACACATTATCATTGGTTCAAAAGCATTGATTTGCTATGTCCATGAAATAATAAGAAAAACACATTAGAACAGTTTGTCCTCTTCAACTCTTTTATATGTACCACTGAGTGGTTCCTGTCAGACACGGTGCCGATGCGCGTTTCGGTGAAGGGCTAAAGTCTAGCCATCACCTTCTTCAGGGCACAAACAAGATGGAATCCAAAGGGTGTGCCGCATGGGTGGTGGGGGAGAAAGTAGTATATCTAGCCAAAGATAAGAACCAGGGCTCCGTTAAGAGACAGCCCTCGGCGTAGCTACATAGTCTATACTGACTCCAAATGTCAGTGTCTGATGTAAATTCACCTAAGTAACTAGGTCAACTAAAAGAAAGAATAATGAGGTCTTAACACCAAAGTCAGGAGAAGATAACCCTACGGCTGGGCTGATAAATACCCAGCTCAGGGCGAGGAAAGTGTTCAATTCTGCAAAAGTAAGTCCCAAGGATCCAGGGACGGGATGCAAGACCTCTGTCTGAGGGAGGCGCCGTGCCCTCCAGAGTCGTTCTGGGGCAGGGCCCCCCCTAAGCGGCTGAAGAGCCTGAAGATCCAATGCATCTGGTAAGATCAATCAAGGAAATATCCTCGTGTTTAAAGTTGAGCGCAAAGCGTCTCTATCCTCGATGTTCCGTACGCGTAGCCGGCATACACGGTCTGCTTTGAAAGGAGTCGTGTGTCAAGTGTCAAGTGGGGAGCCCTACAGTGAGGACTTCCTGTGCGAGGTGTGAGGATTTGGCTGTGCAACGATCGGGCCGTAGCCCATATGCAAAACCAATTTCGGTCACCCCCGTGTGCCAGGAGAGGGCAGTCGTAGACTGTGCCAAGTATCGAGGTCTGTGTGGAGGGTGCAGAGCCCACACTGCCATGCTGCGGTAACCCCATATGCCAGAGGAGGCAACCGGTGACTTAAGTGTGCCGGAGTGTAAGACTTTTGTCAGCTGTGTGTCGAGCGATAAGACAGAAGAGTCTGCACCTGATAGTAAGCAACGCAGCAACCCCGTATGTCAGAGGGGGCTACAGGTATCGCTGTGGCCAACTGTTTGGGTCGTGGCCCTCGCGAAAGGGTTACTGCCTTGACCGGCGAGTCTAGTCTGCCAACTGCATCTGTCTATTTCCCCGAAGATCGTAGAATGCCGCTGAGAATGGGGAACCCTCGTCGGAGCTTCAGTTGGGACCACTTGCTGGAGTCTGGGTTGCTACCAGAGCTGCAGGGTTTGTTAGCTGCTGGGGGGCCTACTTGGAAAGAGTTCCGCAAGGCACTGGAGGAATGCCCTAGGCCTGTGGGACTTCAGAAGAAAGCCTAGAATAAGGTCAGTAAATGAGTGGTTGGGAAACACTATGTTTGGTAGGAGGATGGTCTAATTTCTAGTGAACTGGTAATTCCTGAGCCAGGTACGAGCAAGAGCCTTGTGGTTCCATTAGTGCACAGGAATTTTCTGTTATCGCTGGTCCATGAAGTACCCTTAACAGGACACCTAGGGAATACAAAAACCCAGGATAGGTTGGACCCTCTGTTGTATTGGCCAGGGATGCGCAAAGTCATAGAGATGGTCTGCAGAACCTGTCCATCTTGCCAGATGAGTGGTAAGACAAGAGGGAAGCCAAAAGCACCCTTAATGCCTCTACCGGGTGTTCGATTTGAGTGGGTACGAATATACATTGTTGGTCCTTTTGACCCCCCTCACTGTCAGGCAGCAAGCATATCTTGGTTGTGGTGGATCATGCCACCAGGTACCCTGAATCTGTACCTCTGAGGAGCATGACTGCAAAAGTGGTAGCAAGAGCTCTCCTGGGGAGTGTTTCTAGGGTCTGATCTCCAAGGACTGTACTTTCTGACTGGGGAACCAATTGCATCTCTTCTTATACGAAAGAGATGTGGGAGCAAGCTGGTAGGACATAATACTTCTCTAGGACGGACCACCCACGAACCAATGGTTTGGTGGAGTGGTTTAACAAGACACTAAAGAACATGATGGGAACTCTGCCAGAGAACCTCAGGAGAAAGTGGGATCTCCTTCTGCAATGTCTCGTGTTTGCCTACCAAAGGATTCTGCAGAGGTGAGTAGAGTTCAGTACGATTGAAGTTCTGTATGGACACCTGGTTCGGGGTCCACTCGCCTTAGTAAGAGAAGGTTGGGAGTGAACCTCAGAGTCTCCGCAGAAATGTGATGGACTATGTGATTGGCCCCAGGAAGTTGATGGTGCAATACATGAGTCAGGCAAAGGAAAACCTACAGGCTAGTCAAGCACTGATGCAAGAATGGTATGACAAGAAAGCAATGCTGACTGTGTATCAAGGTCTAGAGGTATTGGTGCTAAAGCTAATTTGTCCCATGGCTTTGGAGGACAAATGGTGTGGGCCATACCAGGTAGTTCAGAAAATATCTGAGGTAAACTACCTGGTGTACACGGGTGCCACAAGGGAACCCAAGAGGGTGTTCCATGTGAACAGGCTGAAGCCTTACCTCTGGAGAGACTACATAGTGAATGTCATTGCTATGGCGGAGGAAGTTGAGGAAGACAGTGAGCCTCTTCCTGACTTAGTATATGGTAACATGAAGGATGGCACTGTAGAAAGGGTTCAACTAGCCCCTCCAGTAATGCATGAGAAGCAGAGAGAGTGTAGAGAGGTACTGGGATGATTTGCCAACCTCTTCTCAGTGACTCCAGAGTTGACACCTGTCTGTGTGTATAACATAGACACGGGTGACAGTCTGCCAGTGAAGGGCAGAATGTGTCAAATGTCTGACTGGGCTCAGGGATGCATTAAGGCAGAAGTTACCAAAATGTTGGAACTGGGAGTCATTGAGAGATCTTGTAGTCCCTGGTCTAGTCCTGGGGATCTAATACTAAAACAAGTGTCTACTAACTTGCGGTTCTGTGTGGCCTACCGAGCCCTCAATGAAGTAACCAAGATGGATACCCAACCAATTCCCAGAGTAGATGAGCTTGTGGATTGGTTAGGTGTTGCAAAGTACTTGAGCACCGTGGATCTGACAAATGGTAATTGGCAGATCACTTTGACACCAAATGCTAAGGAGAAGACTGCACTCTCTAGGCCAGAGGGACTGAATCAGTTTAAAGTGATGCCCTTTGGGACCACTAATAAAAAAAATAATTTAAAAAAGTGATGCCCTTTGGGTTGAAGAATGCTCCTGCCACTTTTCAATGCCTGGTGAACCATGTTCTCGAAGGGTTGGAGGAGTTTTGTGTGGCCTACTTGGATGTTATTGCAGTGTTCTGCAATTCATGGAAGGACCGCCTGAGGCACCTGGGACCAGTGCTGGCAAGGATACAAGAGGTGAAACTGACCATCAAGGCAACCAAGTGTCAGGTAGGGCAGTTCTCTGTAGTCTACCTGGGGCATGAGGTGGGGAACAGGAATATTCGCTTGTTGGATGTAGGCCTGGGCGGTAAAATCCTTCCGCACGCGGAATTTGCGAAATTTTGGCAATTCCGCGTTCCGCGGAAATCGCGGAATTGCCGAAAATTCCGCGATCCGCGGCGTAGCAGAATTTTTTCCTTGTTCGCGCTTTCAAAATGCGTGTTCGCGCGCACGGTAGCGACTTACCGGGATCCCTGCGTTCGCCGACGAGTTTTCCTATCCGTTCGCGTGATCCCGCAAGAGTGTGCGATCGCGAACACGTCATTCGGACGTGCCATCGGACATCTGCGTTCGCGAACAGGAAACACGCATTGCGAGCGGGCGGGGCACGTGAAACAAGATGGCCGCGCCAATTAGCGACTGCATGGGCAAGTTCGCGAGATATTTCCCCCCGAGCACGCAAACAGCGTCCCTGAACAGGAAAAACACATCGCGAACGGGCGGAACAAGCAATTCCGAGTGCTCGCGGAATTCTGCGTGCTCGCGGAGATTTTTTACAGTTTCGCTGAATTTTGCGTAACGCGACTACGCAAATTCCACCCACCCTTAGTTGGATGCTGTTAGAAATGGGGGTCTCTAGTTGGCAGAGGTAGGTACCTTTGTCCAAGTAGGGACCCTTCTTCCTAGTCAGGGTAAGGGGGATACACTTCTAAAATAACCCCTGCTCACCCCCTTGGTAGCTTGGCATGAGCAGACAGGCTTATCTTAGAGGCAGTGTGTAAAGCATTTGTGAACACATACAGTAATACAGTGAAAACACTACAAATGGACACCACACCATTTTAGAAAAATAAGTAATCTTTATCTAAACCAAACAAGACCAAAACGACAAAAAAATCCACAATATAGTAATAAAAATATGACTTTCAAATGGTAGAAATAGTTCAGTTCAAAGCAAATTGCAGATGCAACACTTTTCACACAAAGTACCTTGGATGCATCGCGCACACAAAAGAAAAAGGGTCGCAGGGACGGAGATGCGTCGGTTCCTTACACTTAGGGACGGTGATGCGTCGGTTCCTTGCTCTGGGGGAGGTGATGCATTGGTTCCTTACTGCTGCGCAGGGAAGGTGATGCGCTGGTTCCTTACCAGAGAGGAGGTGATGTGTCAGTTTCTTACTACGTCCCCCAACAATGCGACAGACTCGGCACCTCGATGCAATACGACGATCAGGGACGATGCGTGGGTTCTTACAGCCGCACAGCAGGGCTTGCGTCGGAATCGGTGCAGTGATCTCCGACTTCGGAGATCAGTGCTCTTGATTCGGCGTTTGGTGATTTCTCGAGCCGCGGGCAGGCGCTGCGACGATTTCTTCGGCGATGCGGTGGAAACGGGTGTGGATGCGTCACGCTTCTCGAAGTTGCGTTCCTTTTAAAGGATCCCAGCGGCAAAACAGCCTCCAGAGGTCCAAAACAACAGCAGGCACCTCTTAGCAGGTCAGAACTCCCAGCAATGAAGTTCAGGGGAGCTGGTGGTGAAGTCTTTGTGTCCCTGAGACTTCAAAACAGGAGGCAAGCTCAGTTTCAAGCCCATGTAGATCTTCCTCAAGCAGGAGACACAGCAAACAGCAAAGTCCTTTTCCCTTTCCCTGGCAGAAAGTAGCCACTGCAGGCCAACCCCAGACAGCAAACAGCACAGGGGCAGTATTCCTCCTCAGGTTCTCTAGCTCTTCTCCTTGGCAAAGGTTCCTCTTGATTTCCCAGAAGTGATCTCTGAAGTCTTTTCTATCCCTGAGACTTCCAACAGGAGGCAGCTCTACTTCAAGCCCTTGGAGAAAACTCTAACAGCAGGATGATGAAAGCACAGTCTCGTCCTTTCCCTGCCCAAGACAGAAGCAACCACTGCAGGCCAACCCCAACAGCACACAGCACAGGGGCAGTGCTCCTCCTCCAGCTTTCCCAGTTCTTCTTCCTGGCAGGCTCCTTAGTTCAGCAGTAACCTAAAGTTCAGGGTCTGGGCCCCACTTTTTATAGCACAAATCCCTTTGTTCTCTGATGGCAGAGAAGCTCTTTGCCAGGCCCAAACCAGTTCTGTCCTCTTTGGTGCAGCTGCCCGGCAGGAGGTGGAGACAGCATTGTGTAAGGCAGACAGGGCTTATTCAGGTGCACAGGAATTCTCCTCCCACCACTCTAAGTGCAGACCGGGCTTATTCAGGTGCTAGTGAGAACTCCTCCCCCTACTCTGAATGCAGCCCAGCTCTATTCAGCCCAGCCCTGACTCATTCAGGAAAGGTAGGACACACATCAACCCCCCCTCCCCGGTGGCTGTCTCAGAGAATGCACCTCCCCAGCCCCTGTCACTCCAAATCCAGACAGTCAATACACAAACCAGCAAAGGCAAGCAGGATGGCTAAGCAAGAAAATACCCACTTTCTAAAAGTGGTATTTCCAAACACACAATATAAAAATCGTCTTTACTAAAAGATGCATTTTTATATTCTGAGTTCAGGCATACTAAACTCCATCTTTCTATCTTGTCCCAATGGGAAGTTATATTTATAAGATGTTATAAATTAACTCCCATTCCATCCTATGTGGCAGAAATCCTTTCAATAGTGAAAAACGAAATTGGCAGTAGTTCACTATCATGACATGACACACACATCAGGGCATGTCCTACCTTTCACATACACTGCACCCTGCCCACAGGGGTACCTTGGGCCTACCTTATGGGTGACTCACATGTAAGAAAAGGGAAGGTTAGGGCCTGCCAAGTGGGTGCACTTGCCAGGTCGACATGGCAGTACCAAACTGCGCACAGACATTGCAGTGGCAGGACTGAGTTACATTTGCAGGCTGCTCTTGTGGGTGGCACAATCAGTGCTGCAGGCCCACTAGCAGCATTTGATTTACAGGCCCTGGGCACACACAGTGCACTGTACTAGGGACTTACCAGTAAATTAAATATGCCAATCATGGAATCACCAATCCATAAATTCAATTTACAGGGAGAGTATATGCACTTTAGCACTGATCAGCAGTGGTAATGTGCCCCGAGTCAGAAAAACCAACAAAAACAGGGTCCAAAACAGGAGGTCAAAAAGCAAAAAGTCTGGGGATAAACCCGCTGGACAAGCCAGGTCTAACAGATGCCAAGATTCAGTCTGTGATAGAGTGGGAGGTATCTACTACTCAGACTGAAGTAAGGGCATATTTAGGACTCACCGGGTATTACTGAAACTGTGTGGCCAACTATGAAAGTATAGTTGCCTCATTGACTGCTACTAGGAGGCAGCCCAGGAAAGTAATGTGGACTTGAGTCTTGAGTCTTAAATGCCTTGTGACTGTCACAAGGCATTTGAGAAACTGAAGAAGGCATTGTGCACTGCACTGTTACTGAAAGCACCTGACTATAGTCAGCGTTTCATTGTACAGACGGATGCCTCTGAGAAAGGAGTTGGAGCAGTGTTAGCTCAACTGGATGACAAAGGTAAAGAGTGTCTGGAAGTCTTTAGTAATAGGATATTACTATCCAGAGATCAGAGCTGGTTGGCTATTGAGAAGGAGCGCTTTGTATCTTTCTGGGCCTTGTGTAAGTTCCAGCCATATTTGTTTTGTGGTTCAAACAGATCATAAGCCACTGAAATGGTTGATGGCTATGAAGGGAGACAATCCCAAGTTGCTGAGATGCATAGAGCCAGACTGAGCCATGGGAATGCTGACTGACTTTCCCGCCGATTTTACCGATCTGACCACCTAACCTCTCCAGGTTAGGAGTTGGTTCAGAGTGTTCTGATCTGGGAAGGGTATCTGTTGAGATGGAAACAACATGTACCCTGCCCTGAGTACCCAACTATACTGTTTTCTGGATCCCTAGTGCAGATTTTTGTGTCATGGATGAACACGGATCATGTGTGTGCACCATGACATAAGCCTGTCTCACTCATTTCTGTCTTGTTGGACTGGGAGGGGTGCCCAAAGCGCTACGTGGTGGAAGGCTACTGCCTTCACCAGGAGCTAAGCAGCACAAGTGTGGTGGTGACAGCATTCTGTGTAGTGATCAGTAGTAGTGAACAGGACCTTTTTACCCCCTTTTAAACCCTGTCATTGGAGTGGGGTCTACATGATCACTGAGTTTTTAATAGTTCTGCTACTGTGTGCTTAACTCACACTTGGCCTACATTTGGTAGATGTGGAGTGCTGCACAGCATAGTAGTAGTGACTCTGCGCTGGATGTATGTGAAGGGTATAGTACAGAGTTAGAGCAATGCTGTGTAGTTTATGTTTGGTTAGTGTATGTACTAAGTGTATGTATGCCTGTGGGGAATATTTTACATGAGAGATGCAGTACTGTGCATTGCTAGCACAGTAAAAGCATGTGCTGGGTGGATATGTGTTTGTGTGAAGTACAATGCATGAAAGATGAAGAGTTGTGCCGCACGCACATGGTGAGTGTGTGGAATCCGTTTTATAATTATTCTCTACTGTAACTGGGCTGCCTGTTTTGTGATACCAAATAACTACTAAAAAGGCCTCTAGAATGTGCACAAAAAGGACTTAGATAAAACATTCTGCAGTTGCTGGAAGTAAACTGCCATCACAATGCAAGGCTTGCTCAAGAACCACATTCAGGCAGCACATGATAATAGCTTAGAAACAGGCACTTGGCCACACCATAGTTAAAAGTGGCATAGCTCATGTGTCCTTGATTTGACTGATGTTGCAAATCATTTCTGATCATTTACCGTTACTAGTACATTGCATTAGCTTGGAAAGTCCCAAAATGTCGCAAGCAAAGGACACGTGGGTAGCAACAGCTCCACCACCCCATACCATGCAGGTATCACACAGTGTTGGCCTTTTCTGATTGGCCTAGTGTTCTATACTGTGCAACCTGTCAAGGCTACTGATGTGCAGGAAACGCCTTTTTGCTTCATTTCTTAGGAACATGTCTTAATCTTGTACTTTTACCGAATATGTATTGCATAAATAATAACGCCTTTCCCTTATGGTCTGCATGCATAAAAGATTGTGGAAGACTTCTCTTGTTGAACATTTGGCGGTTATGTTGGCTATAATAAATTCTCTCTTTTATCATATGTGCTGACAGAGTTGGTATTATTTTAGTAGGCTTCTACAAGTGTGTGTGTGTGTGTGTGTGCTGGCAATGGTTTGTTTGCAAATAGCATATCCTAGTATACTACATAAAAACTTTAGTACTGAGCAGTGTGTGCAGACTGAATGTGTGTGCTGAATGCATGTGTGTCTCTAGTGACACAATGCACTGAGGTACCACTACTGGAGAGTAAGTGTGCCTATAATGGTACATTATATGGAGGACCCTGGTTCTATTTTGGGAAGGCCAGGCCTGCCTGGTGAAGAAATGAGGAGGAGAGGAATCCTCCCAGACAGATTTGTGTATTGCTGCATTCTGTTGAGCTGGGAGAGACACACTGGAATAAGGGAGGAAGGGCTCTCCCTTTACACTTCAAAAGGTTGCTCATTTATTCAGTGATAGATCACAAGGAAGGTGCCTGGACCCATCTCAGAAAAGGAGACAGGGCTGATAAGGAAATCACAAAGAGCAGGGCTGAAAGCCTGGGATTAACCTTTTGATGCACATATCACAGTGGCTGACAGCCAGGTGTGAACTCTGGTCACTCAAATTGGTTGTGTTGTGGGTCAGTTAGCTTTGGAGACTTGCCTGCTGTGACAGACATTCTTTAAGGTGGAAAGAAGAAAAGGAGAAATGTATACTTCAAAAGAAGCAGAACCCCAAAATAAAACTTCAAAGTCAGACCCTAAATCACATTTGGAGTCTGGAAAAGGGCTTTAAGAAAGGGAGTTTGAGACCCCACAATTTGTCATCTGCCAAGCAGCCAGACGGGCTGTGTGAAAAGGGGAAGCTCTGCAAGACTTCCGCCTCTGACCAGGACCAGGGGCAAAGGCCTGCTTGTCTCCTTGCTGGGTAAGGGGACTTTACCCAGGGAAAACCAAGATCACCTGTCCTGGAGCCTGCTTGCCAAGAATAGTAGGGCCTGTGAGGAAGAGGAGGGCATTGGAGAAGTGAGATTCAGAGGGGAGTCCTACTGAGAGGACTCCCTGAGCAATGTGTGAGGAGAACGGCTACACACCAATTGGGTCATTGCTGGTGTTCAAGAACAGTCCAGCGCCCCCCGTATGTAAGGAGATGGCCACTGTGATCTGAGCTGTGTGAGCCAAGCCATGCAGGAAGCACCAGGCCCGCACTGCCTCGCCTCAGTGACCCCGTATGCCAGAGGGGGCCACTGTTTAACTTATTTGGGGCAGAAGCGTAAAACTTGTGTTTGCCTAGATCGGCGACCCCTTATGCCAGGAGGGGCTGCCGTAGTGCGGGTGTTTGCACCAGAGGAGTCTGCACCCAGATAGTGACTAATGCAGCAACCCCATATGCCAGGAGGGGCTGCGACTACCACTGTGGCCAAATGTTTGGGTCGCTGCCTGGATGGGAGGATTACCACTGTGACCGGCTGGTCAAGCCTACATTCTGTGATCTGCACCTACTGATTCTGAGACCCGCAAGGAAGCCTCCGAGAATGTCGCACCCTCGCCTGGGCTCCAGTCAGGAGCTGAAGAATCCGCCCACCCCCTCCCCTGTTAGGGGAAGAGTGACTTACCTCATGTTTGCAGAGTAGCAGCAGCGTTACTGACTACATTATAAGCAAGAGGGTGGGACAGGCATTTGCCTCAAACTACTAAAACCCTGACCACAGGGGGATTGTGTTATTGCTTGTGAATGTCATTGTTCCTTTCAATGTGTAGAGTTAGAAATAAAATATTATTTTTTCTTCTAAATCTAAGTATTAGACTGGACATTAATTTATTGTTTGTACTGTGTGCACTTTGAGTTATGAGTCATGTTCACTTTCCTGCATCTCCACTTCCTACGGCAGGAGCCTGTGACTGCTCATCCACAGCTACCACTGAGAGTCAAGTGCAGAAGGGGCACTTGGCCCAGTTGCTCAGGATCCACAGTAGGTCGGTCCCCGAGGGTCAGGAGTAAAAGGTTTCAACCACTACGGTTGGGCCCAGTAGCCCCTGCATGCCCTGTGGCCTCTGAAAGTGGTTCTGACCCTTTTCTATCACATTTTGGGCAGGTCCAATCACACAGGTTCTAAAGGGCCATAGATGACCTGGATACCTGGTGGACTTTGTGCAGATTCTGTCAAATTCTGAAGTAGTTCCAGTGCATGGCCCAGGAACCCTACTCAGTAGCAGGCCTTGCTTCAGGAAATAATATACTCTATTCAGAAATAGGTTATGGTACACGTTCCACCACAGAAGATCAGATTGACAATTTATTCTCCTGTGCTCCTGGTCCTTGAAGACTTTAGTGCACTTCCGGTTGATCATCAGTCTCAAGGATCTAATCCGTTTCCTCAAGAAACTATATTTCAAACTGGAATGTCTACTGCACATCATTCCATTAGTCTTTCTAGGGAATGGATGAATGTAATAGGTCCTGTGATGCTTATCTGTATAAGCTGTGCATCCAGCCAACCAGTGATTTTATGTGCTGGGATATCATTGGCAGGCTTCAGTGTTGCTGTTCGGGCTGACCTAAAGTCATGAAAATTTACCAAGTTGCAAGCCACAATAGTAGTCCGTTTTCTCAATATAGGATCCCTTGTTCACACGATTGGCTGGTTCACTTGCATCCTGCCGTTGGGGTTCTGCAGGACACAGAGTTTGTCATCTGCTTCTACTACACAGATTTCTGATAAACATCGGTTGATAAGCACCAACCTACAACTTGAAATTCATTGGTGCTCAATTCCTGATGGAGAAGGGGTTAGAGTTTCTTCCCACCCTAAGAGCACACAGGCTATTCTATAGTCTATTCATGTTGCTGACTCAAAAGAGTGCCCCAGTTAGGAATTGACCACACATTCAGTGAAATCTGGTGAGTTACAACATAAAAGTGCCTTGAGTGATGCACCTTGTGAAGCAAGGGGATAACCTTCATTTTGAGTCTGTGTTTTCTCTCTTTCACAGACGTCCTGCATCATCATGGTGCCTTGGGCTTGCCTGAACTGGGGTCTGCTTGTCTGACATCTACTCTTAACTTGGTTCTCCTTGAAACCAGGACTTCAACATCCCGATTCCTCTAACAAGTAACATCCAAACCTCCCTACAATGGTGGCTATGTCCTGCAAACCTCAAAGGATGAGTTGCTCTGTCCCTCCCATCACCTGTAGTAGACAAAATAGAAGCCAGCAAGAAGAGATGGAGCAACTCTAAGGTATCTGCCCATGGAATGTGGCTACCATCTCAGTAATCGCACTTCCCCAGTTGAAGACAACCACCAGTTAGTTATTTTCTGCGTCACTCTTCGTTTACAGGGAGAGCTGGTACTGAGCCGCACCAGAAATACAGTAGCAAAGGCTTATATGAAAAACTAATTATGGCAGGGTTCTTAAGTTCTGCTTCATTAGCTGTCCAGATCAGCAAGTGGGTGGAGCATCGTGTCAGTCCTTTTAGCTTCCCACATTGAAGGAGTATACAAGATAAAAGCAGACTATTTGAGCATGCTTGTTCCCATTTTTCAGAATGCATTATGGCTTGTGCCATTTTGTTGAGTTCTGCAAAGTGTTTTCGAGTACAGCAGTAGACCTCTTTGGCCGCTGCAGAAATACCTTTCTTTCCAAACTCTTTACCTGTGTTTCCTGTTGGTACTTCTCTTCTTCACAGGCAGATGGTAGATCACATTTTAATACTCCTACTCTGGGATCTCACTGTTTACTCTGCTAAGGAAACTGACTTGGGCAAGAGTGGATATTTCTTCAGCATCCTTGCCTGCTCTTGAGTCTGCTTCTCTACTAGGAGGCCATCAAAGCCTTCTTCTGTTGTCTTGAGAGTTGAGGAGGGAACTGCAAGAGTCATGGCATTCCTTCCCTCTGACATCATGTCTGCAGAAATCTTGTGGAGTAAACCTTGCCATTCCTATAACCATTACTTTTACTCCTTCTCCAGATGGTGTTCAGAATAAGCCATAGAACTTCGTGGCTGTGAGCCAAAGTGGAGTTTGCTATTCCTGCAAGAAGGTTTTGATCTTGGATTAGAGTTTCCTCCCTCTGGGTCCAGTGAGCTCCTGTCAATGGCGTAGAGGCTCTTTAGGGACCTATCAGAAATAAAAGAATTAGTAAGGTAGCTCTTGCCTGGGTTTTCTCTCCATTACCCCTTTCTCCCATCCATTAGATATTGGTTCTAAACTGGGATTTGACTCTGATGCTTAGGGTTTTACAGTTTCCCTTTCAAATCTTTACATGGGGTCTCCCTCAGGTTTTTTACTCTAATCATGTTTTTATGATGGCCATCATTTCTGCCCACCAGATCAGTGAACTGAATCTATTATCCATCCAAGCTCCTTATTTTTGGATCCTTCCCAATTGGTAGATTTTGCAACTGGGACCAGGGTTTTATCCGAAGAGAGTTTTACCCTTTTCCATGTAGGTCAGGATATTCCTCTTCCTTCTTTCTTCCCTGCTCCTTCCTCGGTTGAGGAGGAAGCTTGGCATTTTTGAATGTTTCCCAAGCCATATAAACGTACCTCTCTGAGAGTCTCTTTATTAATTTTGGTCCATTTTGGAAAGGGTTTAATGCTTCTTCTTTGTCTCGGAGTCTAAATGGTGGTCTGTGCCATCATGGGTCAGTAATTCACCCAATTTTGGAAATTCACCTTGTGCTTGTGATGGCAAAATCCCGCAATTTTGCCTTTAGGCCATGTCATGTTATTACACCACGTTGATGCTGGAACAATACTATCAATAGAATGAGAGCAGCTGTTGTTCATGGCACTGGTGTTTTTTGTGCTATTTTTTAGTGCCAAAATATAGCACTAAATGCCGGATCTACATTTTACATAATTACACAGAATTTTGAGTAATTTTCCTGAAATTTTGCGTAATTACACAGAACCTGCTGTCCTGATAGGCGCCACCCGCACCTACGGGCGTGGTGCCCTTAGTGGCATCTCGGACGGGAGCCGGTCCTGCCCTTTCTGGTTGGGGAGGAGGTAGAGGGCGAAGCCGGAAGCAAAGGTGGTCTTCCAGGCACATCATCAAGGTGCGCAGGCGGCCCCTCCCCAGAAAAGATAAAAGCGGAGAACGAGGGGAGGGAAGCCCTCTTTGTCCTCTCCAAGTGGATGCCAATACATCGGGCCAGCAACTAGTTACGCAGACGGCCATCGTCATTCCACGCGGTACTGCAGGTACGGGGCGAGGATTTATCGAGCTGGCGCGCGGCATCAAATAAGGTGAGAGGGCCTCACAGCGTAGTGGAGCATATGGCAAAAAATGTAGTAACGGTGTAGGTTTAAAAAATTGTTTATCAGCAGTGGGTTTTCAGGTGACCGCAGGGCAGGAAGGTACTGAATATTCCTGATGCCCCGGGGGATCAGCGGCACGGGACGCTCGCTTCAAAAGGGGTTCTGTAGCATCGGGCGCTTGGGGGCGGAGTGAATCACCCAGCAGAGCATGGCTCGAGGTGGTAGCGGTTAGCTTATGAGTTATGTGATATTACCGATGGTGCATTGTGTTTTCCCAGCAGCGGATATCAAGCGACCTCGGGGCAGGAAGGTAGTGAGTATTCCTGCTGCCCCCGGGGGATCGGTGGCGCTCCGCGCTTGCTTCAAGGGGGTTCTGCAGCATCGGGCGCAGGGGGGCGGGGTGAATCATCCGGCAGAGCATGGCGCATGATTTAGTCAGTAGCGAATGAGTGTGTGGTGTTGATATACCCAGTAATGCATGGACCGTTTACATCAGTATGGTTACAACGGCATGGTAACCCGGGGCACTCGGCTCGTGAGTAGGCTGAGGGCCCCGGGGAGATGTGATGCATGGTTTTGTGGGAGCTAGATGATGCCCGGGGCACTAGGATGGTGAGTATTTCCGGTGCCCCGGGTAATTATCTGCAAAAGCGTAATGCCCGCTGGGAATATGAGCGGTAATGAGGCATTGGCAAACAATTAATTCTCTTTTGCTTTCTCTAGTGCATTGGTGCAGAAGGGGGCTTTTCGGGCGTTTATTAACCAGGATGCTGCCAAAACGTGCACGAGGCAGCAAGAATGCCCCAGCTACCCCAGAGGAATTTCGGCCGCTTTCGGCACTGTGGGAGGTCGCAAAGACGGGTGGCATCGAGTGGGCCCTTCGGACATTGGCTCAAGGGGCTGGAGCGAACCCACAGCAGGAGGCTCCATTACCCAAACGTACGAGACGAATTCCGGAACGTTACAAGGAAGCACAGCAAAAAACGGTTAAGCGGGTCTCGGAGGCGCAGGCAAGCACCCCAGGTGAGGCGGTGGTGGCGGGCCAGCCCCTGAGGACCATAGACACTAATCAGGCCTCTGGTGCAGCAGCGCAGAATGGCCAGACAAACGGAGGGTCGCCTCTAATAGGGGGACACTCACAGGGCGATCCACCCAATACAGCGAGTGTGGCAACTCAGAACAATGCACTCCCTACAACACAAGCAGCGGCAAGTGCGCCTCAAGCCCGGGCAGCGCAGGGGGGGGGTAGCCGCGGCAACTCCGTCCATGGCGCAATCTCCCCCATCGTTAGTAGCCCATCAAGGCAGCGGGGTAGCACAAGTGTGGGTGCAATCGGGTGGGGTGGCACAATCTCCTCTAGTGGTAGCCGCTACTTCGCAGGTGACAACCAATAATCCGGGTGTCGCAGGGGCCCCAGTGGTGGTGGTATCGGTACAGACACCTCTTTCGCAGAGCCCTATGCTTTATGGTTCTGCTACGCCCGCATTAGCACCATCGGTAGGTATTACATGGCACTTACCTGCAGAAACCAGGGAGAAGATTTTCAGAGGGGAATATATTGATGTTTTTGACCTTATTAATGTGGGAGTGGTCCCAGGTAAGAGCAAGGCAGGCAAGGATGGAGAGTTCAAGCAGAAGAAAATTTGGGTGGAATGGTCTATCAAGAATTGGGTTACTGGTTTCGCTATTTATGTAGCAATCATGGTAGAGAAGTTCCCAGCAGTAGCAGCCCAGATGATTAGCTACATGTCAATGATTCACGGGGCAACATCAGAATTCCAAGGCATGGCCTGGCTGCAGTATGACAATAAATTTAGGCAAATGAAGGCAGTAAGGCCAGAGATGGCATGGGATCAGCGAGAAATTAACATATGGCATGCTGAATTCTACTTGGCGCCGCCAGTTAACAAGGCCGTTCACTCCTTTCGGGGGGACAAAGGGGCAGGGGACAAGAAGCAGGCTTGCTGGCAGTTTAATAAAAACGAATGCGGCAGAGGGGCTACCTGCAAATTCAAGCATTTATATTCCTTCTGTGGAGCCCAAGGTCATCCAGAAAGCAAGTGCTTCAAGAAAGTGGGAAGACCTAAAGAACAGCATACCCCCTCTCATACACAGAACAGAGGCCGCAACCCCCAGTCATCATAAGAAGCTACCCACCCCCATACGTCTGCATGTCTTGGCCCACCTCCTCAATAGATACGATCGTAGGCAAGAAGCTCATCTGTTATATCATGGGTTCAGGTATGGCTTTCATATTCCGTCTAACGCTTCGCCTTCCACAGTTCCCCCGCGCAATCAGCTCTCAGTCTTGCGCAACCCGGAGGTTACTAGGGAAAAAATCATGAAGGAGGTAGCATTGGGGAGGGTGGCTGGTCCTTTTCAACAAACGCCAAGACAAGACCTGGTGTGTTCGCCTCTGGGTTTGGTGCCAAAAAAGGAGGCTGGGAAATACTGCCTAATTCATAATCTATCATGTCCGCCGGGGTCTTCAGTCAATGACAGGTTGGATCCAGAGCTGTGCACGGTGCGTTACACCACTTTCGATAAGGCAATTCATAAACTACAGAGATTGGGCGAGGGCGCTCTAATGACCAAATCTAATATTGAAGCCGCCTTTCGCCTCTTGCCGGTGCACCCGGATGACACTAGGTTGTTAGGTTTTACATTTGAAGGGAGTTTCTCTATGGACCTTTGTATGCCAATGGGGTGTTCTATCGCCTGTGCTGTGTTTGAAACATTCAGCCGTTTTTTAGAATGGGCGGTACAAGATCTGTTGTCATCACGAGACTCGGTGCACTATCTAGATGACTTCCTATTTTTAGGTCCTCCTGGCTCGTCGGCTTGTGGGAAGGCCCTGCTGGGTTTCCAACGGTTAGCTGAAGCATTGGGGGTACCCCTGGCGGAAGAGAAAACTGAGGGTCCAGTGACTTGCATAACTTTCTTGGGCATGAAGCACTGGCCGGCTGAGTGGGTCAAGACTGGATTGACTCTCAACGTAACATTTTTAGAGCTGTTTCCCATCATTGTAGCATTTTATATTTGGGGCGCCTTCCTGGAGAATAAGCGCATTGTGTTCTGGTCTGACAGTATGTCTGCAGTGATGGCGGTGAACAATCAGAGGGCAAAATGCCCATGGGTACTTCGCTTACTTAAGGAACTTATTCGTGGGTGCCTCAAACGCAATGTGGATTTTATCGCCACACATGTGCCGGGGTTGGACAAGGCAGTAGCTGATGCCCTGTCTCGTTCTAAGTTAACAAAATTCAGAGCTCGATGGCCGCAAGCGGACAACCAGATGGCGATCTTCCCGGAGGGATTATGGAAGCTTGGTGCCCCATTGCCCCCGATCTGATAGCGGCTTCCCTTGCTCCCAAGACCAAGAGTATGTATGAGACGGCATGGCAGATATACTATATATTTCTCTGTCTTCCCTGCACTATTCATGATCGCCATGATCATGAATAGTGCAGGGAAGACAGAGAAATTTACACCACAGGGAGTGCTGTTATTCATAGTTAAACAGAAAGAGAACGGGAAATCACTATCTCTGGTTAGGAGACAGTTGTCAGCGATTGCCTTCTTCGCAGGGTTGGAGGGGGTGGCAGACCCTACCAAGGACCCTAGGGTCCGGCGGGCTTTGAAGGGTTGGGAGCGCTTGGCTCCGGGGGTGAAAGACGGTAGGAGACCTATAGACGCTAGTAGATTGTCATGTATCTTGGAGATATTACCTCAAGTCTGCGCATTCCCGTATGAGACGCAACTGCTGAGGTTAGCGTATTCCCTGGCATTCTTTGGGGCTTTCCGAATTTCTGAACTCATACCGGCCTCAAAGGCGGATGGGGAGGGAGGGATTAGCCTAGCTGATGCAATATTATCAAAAGACATGGTGCAAGTCAGGGTAAGGAGGTCAAAGACAAACCCTTTGGGGAAGGGAGCATGGGTGCAACTAAGAGCAGTTCATGGGGCCGTGTACTGTCCCGTGACATTGATGCAGACATTCATTCGAATGCGTCCAGGGTGGGGGGACACTAGGCTGTTGATACATGCGGATGGCACCCCTCTGACAAGATTCCAGTTCACGCGCCTATGTAAGCGCTCCCTGACGTTGTTGGGAGAAGAGACGGCCCACTTCACGTCACACTCGTTTCGCATTGGGGCAGCCACAACGACAGCCTCTTTAGGCCTGCCATTTGAGACCATCAAAAGAGTAGGCAGATGGAAGTCATCCTGTTTTGAGCGATATGTGAGACCACAGCTAGCTTAGACAGCATCTGTGTCACATCGGCGCGAGGGGTCTCCTGCCTGTTTTCTCTCTCTACTCTTTAACTTCCATACAGTCGTCAAGAGGCAGCGGACACAGGTATGCTGGTGTGGCCATTCTTTTATACGCAGAGCAGGGCAGTTTTTTGGCAATTCCGGGGCGGAGAGATCACAGAGGGCAAAGGGAATCGATCACCACTGGATAGGGATTGGAGGGCAGCGGTTGAATGAACTGACTTACCATTTACAGAGTGCATTGGACAAGGGCGACATGCTGGTTTTTCACTTGGGGGGCAATGACATGATCCCTGCGGGCCGGAGGGGGGTTAAGGAAGCACTCTTCTCTATGCTTTCGCGGGTGAGGAAGGCCCTGCTGGACACAGCTATATTCTGGTCAGAGGTGATTCCACGCCAGGTTTGCGCTAATAATGCTCCATCAGCAGCGGTGAACAGGTCGGTGAAGAAACTAAATCAGGCAGTGGCTAAATTATTGGTTGGCTCACCTCTACATACCATCAGGCATAACCTGATACAGGCATCTAATGCAGAGTTATATCTGGCGGATGGAGTACATTCAATGGAGCTGGATGGTCAAGCGTTGGTGGGGAGGGCGAGAGCGCCAGTAAGCTCCTTGTCCTGTGGCGGGGTCCCAGGCAAGAGAAATGGCGGGGACTCCTTTTTGGCATGGACTGTCTGGCCCTGGAACAGGGCGGGCATTCAATGGGGGCTCCGGGCTGGCGGGAGAGGGGACTGACCTGCTTGTGGTCCTGGACTCTCCTGCCCTACCCGAAATGCTGGTGTGTGTAGTAAGCAACTTTGTGGTAGTGTCTCTGGGATGGAGGCCTGGTAGTTAACCCCAGAGGAAAAGCAATACAAATTGGTTGTGGCCTGCTGGCACAACAAGCATCAAAGTGTGTCTCTGGAAGATCCTGAAATGTAAATACAATCTCAACCTGTGGCTGAAATGTATACTTCGCAAGCCTACTTCTTTTTCTAACAATGTGTGTTGGTTTGGTTTTCTCATAAAAGATTTGGTCAAGTGTTGACAGTCAAGCAACAATTAAAGATTGCAGTATTTGAAGGTGTAATAAAGACTACGCAGTGAAGCCCAAATATTTGCCTGCTGTGTTATGTGGGGCAAAGGAAAAAAGGGGGGTGAGGCTGGCAAATTTGGCTGGGGCGACTTGCACGTGGTATGCACACTATGATAGGCGCCACCCGCACCTAAGGGCGTGGTGCCCTTAGTGGCATCTCGGACGGGAGCCGGTCCTGCCCCTTCCGGTTGGGAAGGAGGTAGAGGGTGACGCCGGAAGCAAAGGTTGTCTTCCAGGCACGTCATCAAGGTGCGCAGGTGGCCCCTCCCCAGAAAAGAAAAAACCGGAGAACGAGGGGTGGGGGGGGGAAGCCCTCTTTGTCCTCTCCAAGCGGATGCCAATACATCGGGCCAGGAACTAGTTACCCACCCACCCATCCCTGAGATTAAAAGGTTAGGCTGGCGGGGTCCCGGGCAAGAGAAATGGCGGGGACTCCTTTTTGGCATGGACTGTCTGGCCCTGGAACAGGGCGGGCATTCAATGGGGGCTCCGGGCTGGCGGGAGGGGTGACTGGCCTGCTGGTGGTCCTGGACTCTCCTGCCCTACCCGAGATGCCGGTGTGTGTAGTAAGCAACTTTGTGGTAGTGTCTCTGGGATGGAGGCCTGGTAGTTAACCCCAGAGGAAAAGCAGTACAAATTGGTTGTGGCCTGCTGGCACAACAAGCATCAAAAGTGTGTCTCTGGAAGATCCTGAAATGTAAATATAATTTCAACCTGTGGCTGAAATGTATACTTCGTAAAGCCTACTTCTTTTTCTAACAATGTGTGTTGGTTTGGTTTTCTCATAAAAGATTTGGTCAAGTGTTGACAGTCAAGCAACAATTAAAGATTGCAGTATTTGAAGGTGTAATAAAGACTACGCAGTGAAGACCAAATATTTGCCTGCTGTGTTATGTGGGGCAAAGGAAAAAAGGGGGGTGAGGCTTGCAAATTTGGCTGGGGCGACTCGCACGTGGTATGCACACTATTGGGATTCTTATCTCTGTGCCATTACATCACCAGCAATGTCACTCCCGACCCCCACATCTTCACTAAAACAATCACCCGTAGGGAAAGGAACTGGTCCAAACTTCACCAGGACTGCTGGTTAACGGTCCTTGAAACTTCAAGGCCACCCAATAACCCTAATCCTATCCTAGCTAATGAGGAATATAATACCTGGATCCATAACTCCTTAGACTCCGTACTCCCCTTAAAATGCTCTCAAACGAAGCGCAGGACCACCACTGCACCCTGGTACTCCCCTAAACTACGGGAAAGCAAGCGACTTTGCAAAAAGTTAGAGAGGAAATGGCGACTGGACTATTCTCCCTCCAGTAAAGCTATATATAGGGAGGCAATAAAAACCTATAAAAATGAAATTAAAATCACTCAATCAATCTTTTTTGAAGAAAAAATTAAAGCAGCTGCCTTTTCGCCTAAAGAAATCTACCAAATTGCAAAAACTCTCCTCAAACTCCCTCAGAAAGTACCAAACCCAACCGACGCTCAAAGTAGATGCAATAAGCTAGCTGATTTCTTTTTCCAGAAAATACAGACTATATACACTTCCTTCTCCCCCACCAAACTTGATATCTCCACTGTGAACTCTCTAAACATAGGAGTCCGCTCGCCAGCCACCTTGGATACCTTTCCCCTTCTCAATCCCACCACACTAGAATCTATTATGAAACAGGTGAAATCTGGCTCCCCCCTTGACCCGGCACCTCCACGTGCTTTATTGCCTGTCATTGGCAGCATCCTTCCTACCATCCTTAACTTGCTCAACACCTCCATTTCTTCCTGCATTGTCCCTCTTCCCTGGAACGCGCCATGGTCAAGGCCTTAATAAAAAAACTAACTTAGACCAAGACAATCCCAGTAACTACCGGCCGATTTCCTTGCTACCATGGCTGAGCAAGATCTTGGAGAAACATGTCAACTCGTCACTTTCAGAGTTCCTGGAGAGTAACCATTTACTCGATCCCTCCCAGACGGGATTCCGTCCCATGCATGGAACCGAAACGGCCCTTCTCACAGTAACCGAGGAGGCCAGGAAGATCCTTGATCAAGGAGGTTCTGCGGCAATCATCCTCCTCGACCTAAGTGCCGCATTCGACACTGTAAATCAAAATATATTAATACATCGAATTACCAACTTAGGAGTATCAGGAAAGGCCATTACTTGGCTTAAATCCTTCTTAGCAGATCGTTCATTCCAGGTCTTTGAGGGCAATACTATCTCCCCCAGCATGCCACTCAGTTGCGGTGTGCCTCAGGGCTCCTCCCTGAGTCCCACACTATTTAATATATATATGAGCCCCCTAGCTGAGATTGTCCGCCCATTTGGCATAAAAATTATCACCTATGCCGATGACACTCAGCTAGTGGTGGCCCTTAACCAACTAAATACTTCGCCTAACAACCTGAGTGGATGTCTGGAGGAGGTTGTTAAATGGATGACACTCTCCTGTTTAAAACTGAACAGGGAGAAAACTGAGCTTATGCTCTTAGGAAATACTGCCAAGCTCGATATGAATTCATTGTGGCCCATCTGCCTCGGCCCGGCTCCAGCACCAAAAACACAATCAAAAGCCTGGGCATTTGGTTGGACAACTCCCTAAATTTTAACCATCAAGCAGCCAAACTTTCAGCCACCTGTTACGGTCTACTGAGACTGTTACAAAAAATTCTTACCCTACTTCCCTTTCAGGCCAAACAAATCATGGTCCAGGGACTCATTCTTTCGCGCCTAGACTTTGGAAACGCCCTGTATCTAGGGGTACCTCACTCCACCCTTCGCAAACTTCAAGTTATCCAAAACTGCGCAGCCCGAACACTTCTGCAGATCCCCCGCCGACTCTCAATCAACAATGGATTAAAGAGCCTTCACTGGCTCCGGGTTAAAGAAAGAATTGAATTCAAGGCCTTGTGCATTGCACATAGGACCTTCTGGAAGACGGGCCCTGCCATCAACCACTCTCTGATTTCCCCTTATCAACCGAATAGACAGCTTCGCTCAGCATCTTCCTTCCTAGCCTTAGTGCCTAAGATCAAAAGAAGTAGATGCGGCGGCCGCTCTTTTGCCTATAATTCCGCCAAACTCTGGAATTCTTTTCCCCTTCATCTGCGGGCAGAACCCAACCTTTTACCTTTCCGTAAATTATTAAAAACTCTGCTCTTTAATAAACCTGTCTAGACCCTGACCATTTTTTCACCCGCGTTTTTGTCCGTAGCGCTAGGATGCCCTAGGGTAGTTATCGCGCTCTACAAATCGTCTTTTCATTTCATATGGATAAGATGCTTGCTTGGGTTAAAATTGGTGCCTACTTGAAGGATGAAGCCATTTATTGTGGAATAAACTTGCATCTGAACGTCATGGAGTCTTTTGATGAGAAACGGATTTCACAGACCTCGCTTTTAACCTGGTTCAGTGCAGGGTCAAATGGCTGCCTCATGGACCAAAGCTGCAGGAACCTCCATCCAGATTATGTGTCGGACCATAACGTGCGCAGTTCCTTTGACCATTATCTCCCACTTCAGGTGTGGCAGATCAGCATTGCTTGGACTAGAGTGCTTATGGCTGTTTCTTCCGGACTTTCAGTATCCTGTACTAATGTATTCTTTATTCAAAAGATGTGTTGCATTACATTGTATTTGTTTCTTTTTGTTGGGAATCGATTTGCAAGTTACTTTGCTTTGCTATATCCTCATATTGTAAGGACTGGCAAGCGGTAGGATTGAATAAGTAATACAATATTGGAATATTAGGAGTTCCATTGAAGACAATGGAGTAGCAGTAGCTCCGGGTTTATGATGGCTGGTATAAGCCCAGACCTCCAAAATTCTGATGTTTGACTTCATGTTTCTCCCTTTTTAGGTCTCACCTACCCAGCGCATGCGCTGTGCTGGCGAGGGCTATTGTTTACAATAAAGGGCTTGGAGCCCAACCTTTGCTTCCCATTGGCTGGCTCCATTGTGGCTCTTCTTTGCTGCCTCCTAATTGACCAGTGCACGCCATGCATCACTTCCCGTTTTGACTCTGGTGCATGGATGAAGGACAGACTGATTCCTGTTGATTAATGTCCGTCTACTGCTCGCGCTGTCATTGAGGTAGTACTACTTTTCCTCCAGTGTTTCTCCTTCATGTTCTGCGCCCCTCCCCCCCCCCCCCCCAACCCTCCGCACTCATCGCTGCTGGCACCGGCAGCTAAGTTGTTTATGTTTATTTAAAAATCTTGCACTGACTAGAGTTGTGCTTCTGGATATCTCTCTGCGTTTGTTTTTCACCTTACATTTTGCACATATTTCGCACTCCAGTCCATGTTTCTTCTCCCCCTTCCAACTCCTGTCTCTGTTTATTCTCCCGAAAGAAGAGGGAATAAAAGTGCTGTGAAGCGGTCCGTGCCGGCTGCTTCATAGCGCTTTTCGTTAATCAGCCCGCAATCCCCCCGCCTGCTCCCCAGTTACTCACCCCACCCGCACCCCGGTACCCACCCCCACCTGCCCCTCCTGCCTTTGGGTTTAGCAGATGGGAAGTATTTTCCAAACCCATCTAGAATCTGTTATTACTTATTAAAAAGAGGTGACACGTTGACAAAGTCGGAATAACACTGGATGCAAGAATTAAAATGTACCTTTAGAAAGAAATCACAATTTCATCCCAACCGTATACGGATCTGTGGCCGCTAAAAACAACAACAAAAAATAATCCCTAATTCAGCAAATTCAATTTAGGGTAACTTCTGTCTCGACAGTTGCACATGTTGGCACAAGTTGATAAAACGTATCTAGCGTTGCAGAACGCCCACTCACTAACCGAATCGAGGAATACAGCAGCAAAAAACATAAAAACAACCTTAATTAAGAAATTCTCAACAAACCCAGCACACCTGGTCGCAATAGGCGAGCCATGGGTCCCTGGCCAAGAATCAAAAGAAATCTGCGCTCTCGACCTCACAGAAGTGGCAGCTGCTTCCTGCTCTGATACAGACAGTGCAAGGCCTGGAATGATAAACATACATTTTGCAAAAACCAATAATTCATGACAGAATCAGGTCGCCACTACCAAGATTTACATGTTATGCACTGTATTTGTAAGGTATCTTTTTATAGCTCAAAAGTGTTGCATTTCGGCTATTTTAGATCGTTTTGCTACGTTTAAAATTGTGTCATCAACAGGTGACATCCGACAGGCTGAACATCCGTCCAAGATTGCTTTCTAAGAGCACGTGGTTGGGTTGTGTTGAGTTGGTTATGGGTTGAGTGCCTTAGAGGCGACGGTCTCACATTTTGGCTACTGCAGCTTGAGCTTCATTGTGCTTTGCCCGACCTGTGGCTTCCCGGTGATCTGCACAGGAATACAGACTTCTACACATACTGGCATACGGAGAATTAAATCAATTCTTCAAAAATTGTAATAACAAATAGAAAACTACGACTGGAGCAGTCATTCGCGTGCCACGACCAGCATTTGTTCCAAAACAGAAAAGAGATTGGATAACAGGCTACTAGATTGCCATATCTTAGCTGAATGCAAGTACATGCAGAAGAACCTCAAACCTAGAACCTAGCTGTGGGAGGACCTGTGAACCCCCACCCCAACTACATACACCTCTTTATCACTTGTGCTTTAGGACTCTCGTTGTCAGGTGCGTTCAGTCTCCCAGTACATGTGCTGTGCTTGCGAGGGGGTATTGTTTACAATAAAGAGCTCGGAGCCCACCCTTAGCTTCCCATGCGTGGGCTCCATTGTCACTCTTCTTTGCTGCCTCCTGATTGACCAGCGCACGCCATGTGTCACTTCCTGTTTCGAATCTGGCGCATGAAAGAAGGACAGATTGGTTACTGTTGATTAATATCCGCCCGCGCTCGCGCTGTCATTGAGGTACTATTTCTTTTCCTCCTGTGTTTCTCCTTCATCTTATCCATGTTTCTGCCCCCTCCTTCTTTTGAGTTGTGGGCCCGAGGCCCACATGTTGTTCAATAACGGCACAGACACTGCATGTGTGGTAACTAGAACTGGCCACAAGCACGTGCACTCGGGCTCCTTTATTCGCAGGGTCACCTGACTGGTGACGCCTGTGTTGCATGGGTGTGGGGTGGGTGTATTGGCCAGCCCTCGAGGGAGTGGCTGGCAAAACACTAGACCATGTCCAGCAGGGCACAACATTCCTCCCAAATTTTATTAAAACAAAAAAAAGAACAACAAACAAAAGTCCAACCTGTGGGAAGGAATGAGAATACAACAAAAAATAACTGAAGTCGCACAGTTCAGAGTTGCAGTTCGCAGGACAGCGGTGGACAGGTGCAGCTGGGAGCACCCGGACATCTTGGCACATGTCCATACTTTAACCAGGTATATCTGGACACAAACACAGTGCTGATGAAGTCTGGACCTTTCAGCTGTGCGTCAGTTGAGTGACAGTCCACCTTTGTGATGTTCATCGGTCCAGCGTACTCTTGCTGTGAGGCAATTAGTGTCTTATAGTTCAAACATAGGTGCATCAGGAGCGTAGGTGGAGTCCATTGTAAACACCTGATGACGATGTTGCTTGATCTCTTGAAAACAGTCTTGACATTCTGTGACCTGTTGAAGCTTCTGTTGCCTGGCCCGGCTCCTTTCTGGAATCCATCGGTGGGTGGGGCAAAGTAAAGTCCATCTCTCACGCATGGGGGAGGCCCCTTGGATGAGTTGCCACGGGACTGCCTATGGGCTGCACTGGGTCTGCACGTGTCTGCATCTGGACAGCCGCAAGACTACCTCGGAGCCACCGCCTAGTCACACGTGCAACTTCAGGGGTGGATGTGTCCTGGTCAGAACATGCTCTCGCTACCGGGATCAGGGTGTACGCCAGTTAGACAACTGATCACTGGTTCTTCGGATCATCACTCTGTATGGCAATGGTGCAGAACTCCAGTCGTGTTATTTGATGCTCCAGGGATGGTGGTGATGCACATGGCAAATGATGTAGTGGCTGCCATGAGACGACTTGTACAACAGGTGGTGATGACTGGCAGTGAGTAGGAGTGACTGGCAAATCTTTGCAGTCATGAGACTCGTCGGACACTTGGTGCAGCTCTTCTTATTCGGCATGTGTGTAAGCAAAACAGGGATGCCCTTTCCTTTAAGCAGCCGGTGACAGGTGGCTGGACGGTCACTGTGAAGAATGGGGCAGATACACAGTTCGCGCATGTAGACGGCTTACGTTTGGTACTCCCACTGAACTATCTCCTGTGACGTCACCGCACCCCGGTGGCTGGCATGTATTAGTAGGTGCACTCAGGTGATTGTACGAGTACTCGCTCTTGTCCCCTTCTGTTGACTTCTCCTGCACACCTGTTGTCGCCTGCTTTCCTGGGATAGGATTGTCACCCTCCCATATCTCTCCACTCCTTTTCTTCTCTGCAAACGTGGCAACGTGCCACGCTCTCTTTTCCTTGGTTCTTGCTTCATGTGTAAAGTGGCGTCAGGCCACATGTCTTCTGTGTAACCGTTGCAAAGTGGCGACAGGCCACGCAAATGCATGTCTTTTCTACACATGCTCTGAAGAGTGTCGAAAAGCCACGCAATGCAGGTCTTTTCTACACCTGCTCTGAAGAGTGGCGAAAGGCCACGCAATGCATGTTTTTTCTACACATGCTCTGAAATGTGGCGACTGGCCACGCATTCTCACAGGGACCTCCTGCTCACTCCGTCGTGTCCTTTGGACTACGCATCTTCTCCCGTCACGGACCACTCACCGGTCCGGTCCTGTCAATAGTACTGTGCGTCTTCTCAGGTGCATCAGCCATTTCAGGGACGGCAGTGGAGGTAGGTGTACTTTGATGGATCCGTACTGTAGTGCCTTTCATACCCTTCTTCTCCTTGATAAAGTATTCCGGCGGCAACTCTGGATCGCTGTGGGAGGTACAGGTCTCCCTTCTCTTTTTGCAGTTGTGGCAGCCTGCCACTAGGAGTGTGGGAATCTCCTCATGCCTGTAATGGACCGATGCACACCACAGTAGTAAGGCAGTGTTGGAGGCACTCTCTGAATAATCTCTGGCCCACTCCAGGGCAGTGCAAGTGCAGGTAGGTTGAACACGATCTCTCTCCTTCCTGCATTCGGGCCACACGGGACCCCTCCTCTGTTCTCTCCTCTGTGCTACGTGTATGGCGGGTAGTCTCTCTTCCGCATCCTCTTTGTTTAAGGGAGTAGCTCTTGCGCCTCGTTGCTGCGCTGTCTTGACGTTGGATGAGGCCCAGGTTTGTGCATGCTTGACAGGGTTGGTCCCACTCCGTGCGACATCCTCATTGATGGATCAACCGGTAGCTCTGTGGTGCTGGTCGGCCAGCTGGTGCTGCTCCTTTCATGAAGGGGTGCATTGTCTGTATTCCCTCTTGGCATTGTCTCTGTATCCCTTGCATCTGGGCTCTCTCTGTATCTTCTTTTGGGGGCATGCGGCACCCTCCGCCATGGTGAGTTGACTTGCTGGGCCAGTGACTGTTGTTGCATGTTCCTGGCAGCATGTGTTGGTGGCTGGATACCACTAGGGGCGTGCAGTGTGTCCCTGCTGTCCCGGTTTCACTTTTCTCTCTACGGTGATGCAATTTAACCACAGGAGGAAAACACTCTGACAACCAGGAGGTGCTTGGGTAACGATTCACTATCTGCTGCCCAGCAGTCTGATTGGTATGGGAGGCAACAGGTCTCTTTTCCCTATTGTATGCGGTGGCCGTATACGGCCACCAGGTGGCGTTCCCCCAGCCAGACTCTGCTGTTTTCTTTCTTGTGTGTAGTGTTGCTGGCCAATGCAGCATGGCTGTTGTTTGAAGCACACAGTCTCTTCAGACAGCCACTGGGGGCACAGGTATACCATGGGCTGCTATAGGGGCAGGTGCAGTCTTTGTCTGGGTCAGTCTCTCTAGCTGTACTTGCTTCTCTCTTTCAGTGGTGGCCACTTGCCACCGGGGGTGTATGTGCCCTCTTCCTTCTTCACTGAGTGACAGCCGGCTGCTCTCTTCTCCCAAGGCAGTTTTCAGTGGCTGCCGTTCCCCACCAGGAGGTGTGCAGTGCAGGTCCCACTTGATCAGTCTCTTTTATGGTGGCAGCAGAACAGTAGTGGCCTATTGCCACTAGGGGGCTTGTGGTGCTTACCATATATGTCTCAGCTTTTCATTACAGACCCCAGCACTGAGGGTGAAACTGGGCTGCTGCTGTATGCATATGATAGTAAGTGAGGTATTGCGGGACACAGTTTTCTTTGCTTTGTCCAGCGAGGTAGTGGCGCTTCTGTTGTGCACACTTTCGTTGGGGTTCACAATCTCTCCCCATTTTCATGCAGCAACTGAAAGGTAGCAAACGTGGGGCCTGGGGTGCTCCTTGGCTGTTTTCTTCTACTGTTTATATTGGTGGGCTACTGCCACTAAGGGGCCTGTGGTGTCCTCAGCACTAGCCCTGGCTGCCTGTCTCTCAGTCGCCTTCTGCTTTTTTCTTTGTTGGCAGCCCACGGTGCTGTGTGGTATGGTGGCCACCAAGTGGCGCTGCAGACCCCCGGGAGGCCTTCTCCATGCTGCGGCCGTTCGGGTGAGCTGCTGATGGGGTGCTGCAGAGCCCCACTGGCTGGAAGCCTGTTAATGCATCGCCCAGGACAGGCCGCTGTGTAATCGCCCTGCACGGCGTTGCGGGAGCTGCAGGAGGGAAGGTGACTGCTCCTTTTCTCTTGGTGTTGCTGCTTGGGCGTGGTCGCGGGGGATTGCCGGCTTCCTAACTCATACCGGGCGGCACGTACCTCCTTCCACAGCCGGACTCATGACGGTTGCTGCAGGCAGGCCACTCTTCCCATTCGGTTGCAATGATGACGTCCAGTACAGCGCTGCAGCTACACCCTCCCTGTCCCGGCAGTGTTTCTTACCGACGGGTCGTGCTGGGGCTGAAGATGCAGCCATGGGGCCTCTGCATGTTCTTCACAAGAGCGGGGCAGCCTATGATTTCTCTCGTGTTTCTCCTTGCACGCCGAGGAGCGCTTCCGCCCAGGTGGGTGGCAGGGCCGCTGGCTTACTCACCGCTCCGGGTGAGGGTCGCAGGGCTCCTTTATCGTGACAGTGATCACCTGGGCGTGGCTGGCAGCTCTTTCAGGCGTAGCGGGGGTGCTCGCTCACACCCATACGAAGGCGGCTTCAGGCAGCTGTTGCACATGTTATGTGCGCTCTTCCTCACCTTTTCAGCCGGTTGTGATGGTGGCATGGGGCGTAGGAGGCGGCCAGTCTCCTTTCACTTCTCTTTGACGGCAGAAGGCTGCATTTGCAATACCGTCCCCGACCTCCACTGCAGGGCAGGCGATATCGGCAGTACTAATGGAGTTCTATTCTCCCCTTTTGCAGATGGTCGCAGGCAGTACGGTGGGGGCGCAGTCTAGAAAATGGGCTATATTCCCTCCAATAGGAATAGTGGCGCCTCATTCAGCAATCGCACGGGGTCAGACCCGCCTCGTCGCCATTGTTGAGTTGTGGGCCTGAGGCCCACATGTTGTTCATTAACAGCACAGACACTGCGGGGCAGATTTACGAGCCCCTTGCACCACTTTTGCGCCGCCCTTGTGTCACTTCTGTGACGCAGCGGCGGCGTAAACCATGCGCCACGTTGCGCCACGTTGCGCCCTATTTACAACGTGACACATCTAGGGAGATGCGTCACGTTGTAAAGCCCTGCGCCACATGAAACCTGTGTCAGGTTTCATGTGGGCATTCCGGCGCGGGGGGGGCGTTCCGGCGCAGTAAAGCCTCGGAAAAGTGCCTGAGTGAAATCTACAAGATTCCACTCAGTCACTTTTCCGACGCCGCTGCGTCAAAACCTTGCGCCTGCTTGAAGCAGGCGTAAGGCGTGACGCACCACGTTATGTATGGGCAGGCCACGGTCATTGCTGGAGTTGCGTCGCGCTTACGACATGACTCCAGCAATGCGCCACCCTTCCGACGGGAGATGCGTCACGCATCTGTTTATCCTTGCACCACGATGCGCCGCATTGTAAATGCGGCGCATCTGTGGTGGCGCATGGGTAAATTTGCGTGATGCATCTTACCTGGCGCATCCCTGCTGATTTGCAGGGATGCGCCAGTCGTCATAAATCTGCCCCTGCATGTGTAGTAACTAGAACTGGCCACGGGCACGTGCACTCGGGCTCCTTTATTCGCAGGGTCACCTGACTGGTGATGCCTGTGTTGGATGGGTGTATGGGCCAGCCCTCGAGGGAGTGGCTGGCAAAACACTAGACCGTGTCCAGCAGGACACAACACCCTCCACCGCACTCATCGCTGCTTGCATCGGCAGCTAACCTGTTTATGTTTATTTAAAATGCCTGCACTGACTAGAGTTGTGCTTGTGCATATCTGTCTGCACTTGTTTTTCGCTTTATATTTTGCACATATTTTGCGCTCTTTTCAAAGTTTCTTCTCCCCCTTCCATCTTTCTTCTCCCCCTCCCAACCCCCGCTTCAATTCATTCTCCCAACAGAAGGGGGGGAGGGAGCGTCATGATGCGGCCAGCGCTGGCTGCTTCATAGCGCTTTTCTTTATTCATCCCGTAATCCACCACTGCCGGTTACTAACCCCACACGCCCCCATTACCCACCCACACGTGCCCCCCCCCCACTTAACTTGATTTCCAAAGTCAGTAGCTCGCCCATGTGCGAGACCTATTGGCTTTGCCAAAGCCTGTTAATTTAGAGCAGTCTATCCTTAGTGGTGTAATGCTCTGATAGCCTTATAGCCGTTGTGCCTCGGGCTATACCGGTTGTTGAAGGTCCTCGCCCTCGTTATCGGGCCTCACCTGCTCCCCGAACTCTGGTTCAGGGCCGTTAACAACTAGTATATCCCTCGGCAGCGGACTATAAGGCTATTTTGTGCCAATCCCTTACCTGCAACCTTCATTATTCCTACTATCATTCCTCATCCTATTAGGTAACGAAGATTACCGGTAAGTAATCAGCATATTTTGGAGGACTACCTCATTATTAAAGCCGACCAGCGTGCAACCCTCACCGCTGTTTACACGAAAATGAAGTGGACCAGGCCTCCCGTTCGTGAGCCGTGTTAATAAAGCGCCGCTGCTCGGAAGCGCTTCCATCCTTCAAAGTCGCACGGCTAATGACCGCTGTCGTTTTATGTGTTTTTGGCAGATGCGCGCTCGGTGGGACACAAATCTGTTTTGTAATTTAATGTTCGAATAAAAAAGAAAAAAGAAAACCTTTGTGGAGAGGCCTGGGTGGAGCGGTGTTGTATTCCTGCTCCTCACATCCTGCTCTTTCTTTGAGAACTTGAAAAATGACATTGCGCGCAGGCCCCCGTTCCAGCCGGCAGCCCTCCCCCCGGGAATTTTTATTTATTTACCTGCGTGCCCTCCAAAGCGAGCATTTCTCTGCTGATGGACGCAATTCATCTTCTCAAAGTTGCCCTGAAGACAAATGAGTGTAATGGCTGAGCAGATGGGACCCGGGCTCTCTGTCAGCAGCCCAAGGCACCCCACCCCTGTGTGACAGCAGCTGACCACTGCTGGGGGGCCCTGGACCCTGCTGGACACAATGCCGCGTGATAAACGAGGGACTACTGGGAAAGTGCCAGTCTGAGGGAACGGCCATCCGTTACTTCTGACAGGAATAAATGACATGTCTGCCAGAGAGAGCCGTCAACTGGGAAGCCACATCCATTTGTACTGAGATGGACACAGCAGCAGGAGAAGGAGAAACCGAGGGACAAAAACATCAGCAACTTCGGTAGCTAGAATTGTAGTGCTGCTCCTAGTTACAGGAAAGATTAGCTGTTGGGCTTAATTCTAAAATTATAAATGTGACATCAAGGCTTATGGGTCACGTGAGTCAGAACCGTACTGAAAGGGCGCCCAAACACAGAAAGCGCTGCGAAGACAGACACATTTTACAAATGCGCTATGCGGATGATTAGATCAAAAGAAAGACTCCCAGACAATGTCCTCTTGTAAACATCTTGAAGAAGCCTTGATCCTTCTAGAGGAGTGTGCAGTGCTTCACTCATCCAGGAGGCACCTTGGACCGACGGATGGGTATCTCATGTGACAGCTGCGGTGAATGTGGTTTTAAGAAAGATAATTTTAACGTGAAGTGAGAAGTTAAAAAAATGTCAAAAAGGTCTGGGTACCTGTTTTATCGGAACACGAAGGACGGCAGCAGCACCTGCCGAGAAATCCCACATAGGAGGATCACAAGCCGCATTGCCGTCTTTACGGCAGAAGACTCCCTATAAACCTAAGTTATAGGCCAAGTTGGTGACTATAACATGCTGTCAGCCATCTGAACAATCTAATCTGCTGACGAAGAAGGGTGAGCGATTCTACTTACCTTCCCTCACCTACTGCCCACACAGCCTTCTGTAATCAGACACGCTTCCCTTGGTCCTGATGAAAGCCAACTGACTCCCAGGGGCAACACAGGCTGAAACATGTCAGCCGACCTCTCACCAGGTGCATTGGACCAATAAAGCATCCATATAAGCACCGGCTTTCATAGTTTTTAACCTTTTCCCTGCCCTGCAACAATAAAGACACATCATATAGGTGAGCAGATCATTTTATTTATTTTTTCACCAATCGCACTTTCTCTGTTCACGACTGTCGTACACCAGACAGTCTGCCTCCAGGTGGAGGATAATGGAACACCTGGAGAACGGGACACTCAGGTGCTAAGACCCAATGGTGACTCATTCCACCTAATCACACCAGCGGAGAACCAAGATATTCCGCCATTGAGATAGTGTGGTTTAGGGTCACAATTACAATTTTCTTAGAGACTCTGGAAAAACGATCTATGTGATTCATTCACCTTGATTATCAATTTCTTAATCTGAGCCTCAGGGACATAAAAGGCTCCCCATCATCCTGAGTCAGCCCCTGGATCCAGCTGCAGCAAGATCCTGACCCCTAAGTGGTGCCTCTCAGATCCTGGACCCTTGGTGTGGCTCACAGTGCTGAAATCAAGCGTTTGGGCTCTTCGTTACAGTGAATGGGCCTGCTCTCACCAAGACCTTGTTGCTTGCACTACAAATCAGTGCAAAGCTCCATCAGCCCGACTCTTCGCACTGCAGCATCCACCGCTCGTGAGGACCATCACTGCGTAGCTCCAGCAATGCCTGACCGCAACGCCTCCTGGCTCAGCCCGCTTCGCTTACAGCATACCGCAATGCTCCCCCTGCTCCTCATGGCCCTCTGTAATGCAAATGGGACTCTTGGCACAAATTTGAGCAGGTAAACCTTCAGCGGGACTAACCTGGTACTGTATCCGACCTGCAGTCCATCGTGGTCGAAATTACCTTTTGAATTTGACCCTGTCTAGTATGACCAGATATCCAGAGTTGGCGCTTTATGCTTTTTGGTGCTAATTTCACAAAATTCTTCAAAAATTCCTATCTCCGGTTCTACTGATTGGATTTTTGACATTTCAGTCATGTTTTATTTAGGCGTTGGTGGAACTCGGGGACCTTCACTCCCCAGAATTCCGCAGAGTTACCAAAAAAGTCCACAAGATTCCATGGAACTCCACCAATGGGCGTAACGATGCTCTTCCTGCCATTCGCGCTGTTTTGTTCACACCAGTAGCACATTCCTCACTGAAAATCAGTCCGAACTGCACCACGCGGTGCGCATGGGCGTGGCCACTTTATTTTACCTGCTTCTGCTTCTCCTCCTCGCTTTGATCACCCCCCTGTCATTTACTTATTTTTCTCACTGTGTGTCTTTCCGTGTGTGTATTAATGTTTGTCTGTGTTTTTTTACGTGACTTTTTGGTACTTTTGTTTTTTTTTCTTCTTTTCTTTCTGTCCTCCTCCTCCTGTTCCTTTCCTTTTCCACTATGGGAGAAGCAGGAAGCAGCAGTGCCAGTGCCACCCACACCCCCTGTGGGTGCCGCAGACATGAAGGAGTGCAGCCTATCCCATTTACAGTGAGAGGGGGGTGGCCGACTAGTCTTTTGTGTACAGCGCCACCTCCCCTGCATGTTGGCAGCAGGTGGTAGGCCCGGCAAGGGGTACGCCCTGCGGGAGCGTCGGCTGCTCTGGGGGAGAATGTGGTGGTGTGCAGTTGTCTGCGCGCTGCAGCATCAGGGTGCAGCGCACATAGCATCAACTGACCCTCCTCTGGGCCGACAACATAGGCCGGGAGCAGGACCTGCTCGACCTGCTAAGCGTCTGATTACGGGGCTCAGTGAGTAATATTTAATTTAGTTTTCTAAAAATTCTAATACCTAATTTTTCAAATAGCATACTCACACTCACAGGTAAGTTAAGTTTATGTGATGTGAGTGACTATATATATATATGTATGTATATCATTTTCTAATTGTAAAAATAAATATATTTCACATCAGTTAATAAGTGTGCATATTTTTCTCACAATGTAAGTATATATTAAAAATAAATTATATATATATGTATATATGCAAAAAATATCCTCCTCCTTCGAAAAAGACAAGGGGACACGGCAGGGCTTCAAGGAATCATTTATTCGAATTCTCTGGCATGACGCGTTTCGGCGGTTGCCTCTTCAGATGCCTCCGGTGTTACAAATTTCAAAGTTTCCTTTTATTTATTAAGCCCCTCCTTCTAAAGTAGCGTGGGGCACACCTACACCATATCTCATCAGAGAACACTCGGCCAGTTCATAGTTATGGACTGCAGATCCCATCATGCAGTTGGTTCGCAATCTGGACGAATGTCTCTTACAGCCGGATTTTCCCTCCTCAAAGTGAGTGGCTGAAGAATGGTTGGCTTGAGACTGTAGCACTGTGCTGGGCAACAAACGATTCCTGAGCCCTGCACTTCCAACCTCACAGTCCCGGTGTTGGCAAAGCTTGGAGACGATGGTAAAGTAACTCCGTCTCTCCGTGTGAATCACGGACTGTCAGCTGGCAGCAAAGACCTCTGCCTCCATCGGACGTGGGGCGGTCCGGGTTGAGCCACTACACCCTGAACACTTTTGGAAGGTCCCCTTTGCGTGGTACTGGCTTCACGCTAATATGCAAAAAATATCCTCCTCCTTCGAAAAGACAAGGGGACACGGCAGGGCTTCAAGGAATCATTTATTCGAATTCTCTGGCATGACGCGTTTCGGCGGTAGCCTCTTCAGATGCCTCCGGTGTTACAAATTTCAAAGTTTCCTTTTATTTATTAAGCCCCTCCTTCTAAAGTAGCATGGGGCACACCTACACCATATCTCATCAGAGAACACTTGGCCAGTTCATAGTTATGGACTGCAGATCCCATCATGCAGTTGGTTCCCAATCTGGACGAATGTCTCTTACAGCTGGATTTTTCCCTCCTCAAAGTGAGTGGCTGAAGAATGGTTGGCTTGAGATTGTAGCACTGTGCTGGGCAACAAACGATTCCTGAGCCCTGCACTTCCAACCTCACAGTCCCGGTGTTGGCAAAGCTTGGAGACGATGGTAAAGTAACTCCGTCTCTCCGTGTGAGTCACGGACTGTCAGCTGGCAGTAATGACCTCTGCCTCCATCGGACGTGGGGCGGTCCGGGTTGAGCCACTACACCATGAAAACTTTTAGAAGAGTCCCCTTTGCGTGGTACTGGCTTCACGCTAATATGCAAAAAATATCCTCCTCCTTCGAAAAAGACAAGGGGACACGGCAGGGCTTCAAGGAATCATTTATTCGAATTCTCTGGCATGACGCGTTTCGGCGGTAGCCTCTTCAGATCCCTCCGGTGTTACAAATTTCAAAGTTTCCTTTTATTTATTAAGCCCCTCCTTCTAAAGTAGCGTGGGGCACACCTACACCATATCTCATCAGAGAACACTCGGCCAGTTCATAGTTATGGACTGCAGATCCCATCATGCAGTTGGTTCGCAATCTGGACGAATGTCTCTTACAGCCGGATTTTTCCCTCCTCAAAGTGAGTGGCTGAAGAATGGTTGGCTTTAGATTGTAGCACTGTGCTGGGCAACAAACGATTCCTGAGCCCTGCACTTCCAACCTCACAGTCCCGGTGTTGGCAAAGCTTGGAGACGATGGTAAAGTAACTCCGTCTCTCCGTGTGAGTCACGGACTGTCAGCTGGCAGCAAAGACCTCTGCCTCCATCGGACGTGGGGCGGTCCGGGTTGAGCCACTACACCCTGAACACTTTTGGAAGGGTCCCCTTTGCGTAGTACTGGCTTCACGCTAATATGCAAAAATATCCTCCTCCTTCGAAAAGACAAGGGGACACGGCAGGGCTTCAAGGAATCATTTATTCGAATTCTCTGGCATGACGCGTTTCAGTGGTAGCCTCTTCAGATGCCTCCGGTGTTACAAATTTCAAAGTTTCCTTTTATTTATTAAGCCCCTCCTTCTAAAGTAGCGTGGGGGCACACCTACACCATATCTCATCAGAGAACACTCGGCCAGTTCATAGTTATGGACTGCAGATCCCATCATGCAGTTGGTTCGCAATCTGGACGAATGTCTCTTACAGCCGGATTTTTCCCTCCTCAAAGTGAGTGGCTGAAGAATGGTTGGCTTGAGATTGTAGCACTGTGCTGGCAACAAACGATTCCTGAGCCCTGCACTTCCAACCTCACAGTCCCGGTGTTGGCAAAGCTTGGAGACAATGGTAAAGTAACTCCGTCTCTCCGTGTGAGTCACGGACTGTCAGCTGGCAGCAAAGACCTCTGCCTCCATCGGACGTGGGGCGGTCCGGGTTGAGACACTACACCCTGAACACTTTTGGAAGGGTCCCCTTTGCGTGGTACTGGCTTCACGCTAATATGCAATATATGTATATATATATAATGTGAATTAGTTAATTACAACTGTAAACATGTGTTCATTGTGTTTATTTTATCTATCAATTTATCTATATTTTATTTGAAAACGGAAATTTGATTTTAGAGATGGTTTTGATAGAAACTCACTTGAAAAACATGACTTTAGACAATACAGTAATAAACCCTCAGTGTGTAAAATACTGTAATATGTGTGCATATTTGTGTTTTATACTTTATGAAAAAGGCACGATCGTTGCGGTTAACGACGTCGTCGTGTTGCCCTGAAACGGAGGTCCTCATCCTCGGGTCCACCCCCTCGGCTTGGGACGACTCCTGGTGGCCCTCCTCGCTAGGAACGGCCCCCACACCCACCGACCACGCACGCAACCTAGGGGTCATCCTCGATTCCACCCTCTCCATGACGAAGCAGGTCAACGCCGTCTCCTCCTCCTGCTTCAACACCCTCCGTATGCTTCGCAGGATCTACAAGTGGATCCCCACCGAAATCAGAAGGACGGTCACCCAGGCTCTCGTCAGCAGCAGACTGGATTACGGAAACGCCCTCTACGCCGGAGCCTCGGCGAAACTCCTCAAACGGCTCCAACGCATCTAGAACGCTTCAGCACGTCTGATCCTCGACATCCCGCGCCGCAGACACATCACACCCCGCCTGAAAGACCTGCACTGGCTCCCCGTCAACAAGAGGATAACCTTCAAGCTCCTCACCCACGCACACAAAGCACTCCACAACACCGGACCAGCGTACCTCAACTGCCGCCTCAACTTCTACACCCCCACCCGCCAACTCCGCTCCGCCGACCATGCCCTCGCCACCGTCCTCCGCATCCGAAGAGCAACCACCAGCGGCAGATCCTTCTCCCACCTCGCCGCCAAGACATGGAACACCCTCCCCCTCCACCTACGGCAGACACAGGACCTACTGACCTTCAGGAGACTCCTCAAGACCTGGCTATTCGAACAGTAGCAGCTCCCCCCCCTCCCCTCAGCGCCTTGAAACCCTCACGGGTAAGTAGCGCGCTTTACAAATATAATGATTGATTGATTGATTGATTGATTGAATAACTGTGAAAACAGGAAATAGGTTTTAAAGATGTTTTTTTAAAGAAACTTAGTACAAAAATATGAGTTTAAATATGTTTTTTAAAGAACCATGTAAATAGTAATATGTAGCTGCGGCCCGTGCAGGTTAGAGCAGTGGGGCCGGTTGGAGGAGGGGATTTCGACAGACGATGGCGAGGGAAAATTAATTATTTATTTAATTTTCCTCGTGGTTGATCTGCCAGAGACACTGCAACCCAGCCGCACCCCTCTTACCTGCACGGGCCGCTCCTGGTAATATGTGTAGTGCAATGTTTAGAATGTTTTTTTTTTAGTTATTATTTTTGCATGTGTTGGTGCCCGTTGAATGTCTGCTTTTGTTTTGCGATTTCATGACGTGTTCGCGACCATCGCAACGTTGTCGCGAAGATTCTCAAAAACAAAAAAAATGTATTTAAAAAAAAAAATAATTAACAATATTTCAGGTACTAGGTTGGCTTTGACAAGAGCCGTTGTGTTGATTGTGTGTATATGATAGCTCCACATAAAACCGGTTGCAGAGTTTCAGGGTACATAGAAACACCCTGTTGCCTTCGTCTGTAAAGTCCACTCCATCATTTCTATAAATTCCATGCATGTCAAAACGCAGGTGGTTGTTATTATAGATTGAGCCCATGTTATGGTCTCTGGGGAATGCAGAAACAGTTTTGTTAACATGTTTCCTGGCTTTGTCAAACTGTGGACAGAATTGATTAGACCACTTCCATTTTTGCCTTTGGCAAATGTTTGAGTACACCAAGGCAGTGTGAGGGAACAGCATTATCAATTCAGTAAAGGTATCCTTCATTAGGATTTCCAGGCCTACCCAAGTCAATGTGCTTAGGTCATTGCCACCACAGTGCACATTCATGAGGTCAGGGGCTGGTAAATCCACAACGCTTTTAACCAAAGGCAGAAAATGATGACACTCTAATCCTCAACACATTAGCTACACAGAGAGGAGAACCACCCTAGAGCCACGAAGGGAAGGAGAGGGGTTCCGGGTAGGGATACAACCTCCCGATAGAGACTAATAAACACAATAAGTATCCTACCAAAAATTACTGAGGAAGGGAAGGAGAGAGGCCTGTCTGGAATCACCACTCAATCATGTGGAAGGAAGCAATTCCTTTTGTTCATGTAACCCTCACACACTCTATTAGTGTCATGCTTCATCATCGGGTTCACCCTGACTCCTAAAGGTCAGGGTGGGCTCGATCGTATTTCAGGGAGCTCTTACAAGAATATGGCCAGAGGGTATAAAGATTAAAACTCCTCCTACAGGTCCAGGTATCCCTTTATTATGGAACTGTAGGGGAAACTAAAATATTAAAAAACAATAAGGGTCGTCAGGAGATTAGTGGTCCTATGACCCTAGTGCCAACATGTTTCAGTCCGTAAAAATGTTTGGCCCACAAGGGTCCCGGACTTTCTTCAGGGCAAAAAAGTGTAGTCCTCCCTGGTTAGAGTATCATAGGAATTACCTATTCATATATTTATTTTTCTAGGTCGCTGATAGCTGCTCCTAATTCACCACGGAAAACAGATACCTTGTCTTGTTCCTTTTCGCGAAAGCCCGGTACGCGGACCTAGTAGGTGGATCGCTGGCCAGGACCCTTGAGGGATACCTGGACCTGTAGGAGGAGTTTTAATCTTTATACCCCCTGGCCATATTCTTGTAAGAGCTCCCTGAATATGGTCGAGCCCACCCTGACCTTTAGGAGTCAGGGTGAACCCGATGATGAAGCATGACACTAATAGAGTGTGTGAGGTTTACATGAACAAAAGGAATTGCTTCCTTCCCCACGATTGAGTGGTGATTCCAGACAGGCCTCTCTCCTTCCCTTCCTCAGTAATTTTTGGTAGGATACTTATTGTGTTTATTGACACTTTAATCCTCTCTGCCCAATCGAAGTAATGTCCACATTAGCCAAACCCAAGTCCCTGTCAATATTTCTCTTTTTTGCAGCCTCACCAGCCCAATTGACATAGCTGTGTCCCACAATCCAAACTCTAAGCATTTTGAACTGAAGGAGCTATAGCACTCAGGAGAAGGCGGAGCTGAATGAGGCAGTTTTGCAAATGAAAAGGAGTTAAAATGGAGGTGCTTTCTTATTTAGTTAAAAACATATATTTGGTTGGATGCTGTCCGCATGTAGGTGAATAACATTAGGTAGTGTGTTGGATACATTAGCAAGAAGTCCTATTGTTGGCTGTTGTTTAAAAAAAGAAATTCAATACAAGCATGGATATGCTTTTGTAACCATGGAGTAAACCACACCTGCTGCACCTCATTTGGAAGTAGCATGGTCTTTCTAGAATGTGCTGTGAACGTGTGACCTACTGGTTCCACTGGGTTGCTACATACACTGAGCTAAGAGTGTATTGAGGGGAAAGGTGTTAAAGAGACAGAATTTGTTTTTTAAAGTCGAGGAGTTATGCCACAATTTAACTAATGATAAACTTTAATTTCCAACTCAGGACTATGTTATAAGCTGTTGTGCAGTATTTAAATTTAACAAAACTGAAGCTAAATATACAATTGACTCCCATTTTTTCTCGCGCGATTTTCCCGCGATTATCACGAAGACATCGCAAACATGCATAGAGAGGAATCTCTTCTTGAAAGAGAGGGAAAGGGTTAACAGGTAGTAACCATTCACAAGTGGACATAGAGTAGTCTAAAATGAAAGACATGATTTCATTTGCTGCCTTTTGCATTATCACAGAGTGCAAAGTTGAAGAGGTTGCCATTTTATGTTTGCTCTGTATGAGAGTGGTGTGCCATTCTTGTGCTTAGTTTCTACAAAACCTTACAGTGTCAAAACTATCCAAAAGAGCTAAAACAACAATCTACAAAATCAATTCACAGGTCTGTACATACGATTTTAATAATTAAAAAAAATTACATTAAAAATGAAGATGCACATGGAACTTTGATAAAAAAGAGTATCACAGTCATATGAAACAAATGTATAAGATGAACTGTGACTCGCATTGTGTGTGGTCTTATATATTTTAATATAGGTGACTTATATATGGTGTGTGTTACTTGTAGAGTATGTCTTTAAGATAGTAGTACTAAATGTCTTGGGAAATATTAGGAAAATGAATTTGTACCCCTTAATTCCATTGTGTACTATATAGAAAAAGAACAGTATAGTACTGTTGAAAGTTACAATGAGCAATGTCTTTAAAAATGACAGTGTTTTAAATGTCTAAGTATCATGTGCAGAACAAACAGAGCAATGTTATTCTCATTCTGGGGGTTGTAGTACTTTTAGTGACATTGCTAAACAGGAGTAGTGTAGCCACAAATAAAGGATAAGAAAATGTGCTGTACCTGTATATAAATTATGAAGTACTAATACTTGTTAGGTATGTATTAGGAAGTGTTTGTCAATGTAGTTTGTAACTTATATGACCGGTTTGCATATGCTTAGATGGTGAGATATGGTTTTTGTGGTTGCAGATATTTATATGTACGATGAGACTCTTGAGTTTACTTAAACATGCAGAGAACTATATATTTTTGGAAAGATGGCCTGAAGGTGTATATCTATTATGAAATCACACATATGCTTACATGTTACTCTATGTTCTTTAAGGCTGTTGAAAATGTAATGTGTATGGTGTGGGTGGTGCATTTCTTTAAACATGCCCTGTTTAAAATTGAGGAGGGTTAGTAGTGCATAGTGTCTTGAGAGAGTTCTTGCGCTAGTTTCACTTGTCCTGTAACTTTTCTTTGAGAAATGCTGAATACATATTTAAACACACAGCAAATATTTGAGAAATGATGTAGGTGTTGTGCTTTGAAAATGTGACAATTGTTTTCAGTTTTAGAAACTTACTGATGCATGTGCACACTGAGTAACAGAGCAGTGCTCTCGAAATAATCCAGCACATTTCATCCTCATCCTCATTTCAGACGCTCCTCCTCTCGCTTTCTTCAGGGGATTTCCATGGAAAGTTTTTAGATGGTACAACATTGATGTCGTCCCACAGGAGTACTTTTTACTGGTGCCTCTAGATAGAGTTTTATCACATAGTGTGCATTGCACAAACTTTGCTCCTGTTTTTGATTCTCCTGATGGGATTCTAAAAAAATCCCAGGCAATGCTGTATTTCTTTTGGGGAGCCTCCCCCTCTTCAGATTCCCCTGAAGCAATCTCCTGAACTACCTGCTCCTACTGCTGGACCACCTCTTCTCCCTCTCCATGCTAAGTTAGAAATGAAAGACTAGTTGTAACTGCGTGGAAAGGAATTTATAAAACATTACAGGACTACATTCTGTTACTACAGATAAAAACTAAATGGAGGTAACATAATACCAGTAGCCTTAAGTTGTATATAAGAAGTCTCTTCACCGTTAAAAAATGGACCCCTTTTGTTTCTGCTACAGCAACGTCTAGGTACTACTGTGTGTAATGTTATTTGTAAAAATGTACTGTGCACATTTGTTTTTAAAAAAAATCCATTGATTGTTTTTTCCCCCCTGTTAGATGATGATACTTCAGACAGACCTCTGTTAAAAGTGAAGAAGTATGAAAGCTGAAAACAGTAAAAACATTGTATTAAAGGTTTGGAGAAAAAAATATTGTATCTAGTTTTGGTTGCCTAATGTTGAAAATTAAATCCTAAAACATTTTTCTCTGTTTATAGTTTTTCACAGTGTTTGCAGATCGGGATATATTGCGTGTGTAAAATCACTAATCTAGTGATGGATTAATCAAGTTACTACTCATATAGTCCTTCCACCACCCAGAAACTACACTTGCATTCATGCAATGACCCAGGTAGAACCCACATACTCAACCAATCACCCACACACTACCTATGTACTTATTCAAGCACACAGACACTACCGATGCACTCATAAAATAACTCAGCACTACCCATGCACTCATCCAAACACCCAGCCACTACTCATGCACTCATCCAATCACCCAGACACAACAGTTGCACTCATGCATTCACCCAGATGCTACACTTACACTCATGCATTCACCCAGGCACTGCACTTGCATTCATTAAGGCACTCATCCAATCATCCTGGCATAACCCATGCACTCATCCAATCACCCAGACACTGCACTTGCACTCATCCAATCTCCCAACCACTGTTCAGACTAGGGGTGGCGCTCCATTTCAGACTTCCAATTAATAAAACAAAAACCTCATATACTTTTAGCAAAATAACAAGTATCTCTGTCTTTACATGCTAAAATGCATATAATCATTTCACAAAAGTGAAAATGAAAATTTAGCAAGCAGTGAGAGAGGTGATGATTTTGGGATCCTCCCTAACCTAGGGAGAGAACCAAGCAGATGCCTTGAAAACAAAGAGCACATCTTGCATAACGATTCGGTGGTGGTCCCATCCTCTTAGGACCACCCCAAGCACAGTTATGGGCAAAAATACAATCCCAACCAAAGGCCCTGCAAAGCATTATGGGACGAGATTAGCAGTGGGCAGGGAATATTATAGTATCCAATATCAAAATAATTCTGCAAAGAGCTGCAGTTCAACTAGTCGTTACTAGGTGTCCCTCACGAGTCAAATGCAAAAGCATTGAAATTATTACATCAAGCTGCAGTTCCCTAGTCGTTACTAGGTGTCCCTCACGAGTCAAATGCCTTGAAACCCTTTCATGAAGCTGCAGTTCCACTAGTCGTTACTAGGTGTCCCTCATGAGTCAAATGCAAAAGCATTTGACTTGAGGGACACCTAGCAACGAGTAGTTGAACTGCAGCTTGATGTAATAATTTCAATGCTTTTGCATTTTACTCGTGAGGGACACCTAGTAACGACTAGTTGAACTGCAGCTCTTTGTAGAATTATTTTGATATTGGATACTATAATATTCACTGCCCACTGCTAATCTCGTCCCATAATGCTTTGCAGGGCCTTTGATTGGATTGTATTTTTGCCCATAACTGTGCTTGGGGTGGTCCTAAGAGGATGAGACCACCACTGAATCGTTCAGCATGATATGCTCTTTGTGTTCAAGGCATCTGCTTGGTCCTCCCCCTAGGTTAGGGGGGACCCCAAAATCATCACCTCTCTCATTGCCTGATATTTTTCATTTTCAAAGTTCTCTTTTGTGAATTGGTTATATGCTTTTTAGCATCTAAAGATGCTTACTCAAAGCATTTGTGGGTGTAGTTTAATAGCTAACAGTCCGAATTAACAAATCTTGAGCGGAGTTCATTGCTCAGGCCGAGTTCAGACACTAATCCATTCACTCAGGCACTACCCATGCAGTCATGCCATCACCTAGGAAGGTACTTGCACTCATCCAGTTATCCAGGCACAGCACTTGCACTCATCCAATCATCCAGGCACTCCATTTGCACTAATACAATCGCACAGGCACTACCCATGCACTCATCCATTCACCCAGGCACTGCACTTGCATTCATTAAGTCACCCAGGCAATGCCGGAGGCACTCATCCAATCATCCTGGCATAACCCATGCACTCATCCAGTCACCCAGAAAGTATAATGCAATGACCCAGGTAGTACCCATATACTCAATCAATCACCCACACACTACCTATGCACTTATTTAAACACCCAGGCACTACCTATGCACTCATACAATCACCCAGCACTATCCATGCACTCATCCAAACACCCAGACACTACTCATGCACTCATTCAATCACCCAGGCACTACCCATGCACTCATCCAATTACCCAGGCACTACACTTGCACTCATTCACTCACCCAGGCACTGCACTTATCCATTCACCCAGACACTACACTTGCACTCATACAATCACTCACGCACTACCCATGCAATCATGGAATCACCTAGGCACTGCACTTGCACCCATCCATTTACCCAGGCACTGCACTTGCACTCATCCAATCATCCAGGCAATGTACTTGCACTCATACAATCACCCAGGCACTACCCATTCACTCATGCATTCACTCAGGCACTACCTATGCAGTCATACAATCACCCAGGCACTACACTTGCACTCATCCATTCACCCAGGCACTACACTTGCACTTATCCATTCACCCAGGCACTACACTTGCACTTATCCATTCACCCAGGCACTGCACTTGCTCTCATGCAATCATCCGAGCACTGCACTTGCACTCATACAATCACTCAGGCACTACTCATGCAGTCATGGAATCACCCAAGTCCTGCACTTGCACTCATGCAATCATCCAGACACTGCACTTGCACTCATACAATCACTCAGGCACTACCCAGGAAGACATGGAATCACCCAGGCACTGTACTTGCACTTGCACTGTACTTGTGATTATTCATTCACCCAGGCACTGCAGTTGCACTTATCCATTCACCCAGGCACTGCACTTGCACTTATTCAATCATCCGGGCAGTGCACTTGCACTCATTCAATCATCCAGGCAGTGCACCTGCACTCATACAATCACCCAGGCACTACCCATGCACATATTCATTCACCCAGACACTGCACTTGCACTCATCCATTCACCCAGGCACTACACTTGCACTCATCCATTCGCCCAGGCACTACACTTGCACTTATCCATTCACCCAGGCACTGTATTTGCTCTCATGCAATCATCCGAGCACTGCATTTGCACTCATACAATCACTCAGGCACTACCCATGCAGCAATAGAATCACCCAAGTCCTGCACTTGCACTCATGCAATCATCCAGACACTGCACTTGCACTCATACAATCACTCAGGCACTACCCATACAGTCATGGAATCACCCAGGCACTGCACTTGCACTCATTCATTCACCCAGGCAGTGCAGTTGCACTTATCCATTCACCCAGGCACTGCACTTGCACTTATTCAATCATCCAGGCAGTGCACCTGCTCTCATACAATCACCCAGGCACTACCCATGCACGTATTCATTCACCCAGACACTGCACTTGCACTCATCCATTCACCCAGGCACTACACTTGCACTCTTCCATTCCCCCAGGCACTACACTTGCACTTATCCATTCACCCAGACACTGCATTTGCTCTCATGCAATCATCCGAGCACTGCACTTGCACTCATACAATCACTCAGGCACTACCCATGCAGCAATGGAATCACCCAAGTCCTGCACTTGCACTCATGCAATCATCCAGACACTGCACTTGCACTCATACAATTTCTCAGGCACTACCCATGCAGTCATGGAATCACCCAGGCACTGCACTTGCACTCAAACAATCACCCAGGCACTACCCATGCACTTATTCATTCACCCAGACACTGCACTTGCACTCATCCATTCACCCAGCCACTACACTTGAACTCATCCATTCACCCAGGTGCTACACTTGCACTCACCCAATCACCCAGGCAATACACTTGCTCTCCTCCATTCCCCCAGGCACTACACTTGTACTCGTCCATTTACCCATGCCACTCATCCCATCTCGCAGGCACTACACTTGCACTCATCCAATCACCCAGGCACTACCTAGGCAGTCATCCAATCACCCAGGTTCTGAACATGCACTCATCCAATCACTCAGGCAGGACTGATGCATGCCTCCAACAACATACAGGCATTGCAGGTGCACTGATGCAATCACACAGGCATTACCCCCAGGTCCCTTATGTCCTCGTCCCATTCAGTAACATATTGGAGATAACCATCTCCCGACAGAAAAAAAGAGCAGAGGCATGCTGGGACCCTAATACTGCCCCTCCCACCGGGAGTACATAAGCAGTACTTACCCAGCATCCCGTCTGTTCTTTTTTTCTGTCTGTCGACAGAATGGACGTGGTGTGCTGTTTCACTGCTCCTGCTGGGCTGGTGTGGCGTCCTTTTCTTCCTCCCCCCGCCCGGCTGCCTGGCTGTGCGGGCGGGGAGGTTTTCCTGGTCTGTCCCCTGGCCTGCCGGGCTTGCTGGGGGTCATGACGGTGATGGCCGGTGAGCTGCCTGGCCTGCGGGCTCTTTGCGGCTGGGGCGCCTCCCGGGTGCTTCCGGGTCGCGTGCACGTCTTCCTGAAGCTGGGCTGGTTGGGAGACGTGCCGCGTTTGCTGTGTGCCGTGCCTTCCCGCTGTTGGGGTGGGGGCCTTGCTGCTGGTGGTGTCCGGCCTCTGCCCCGGGTGAGTCCCGCATAGCGTTTTGTTCTTCCACATTGGTGGCATGGATGGAAGCGTGGACCCATGAAGGAATTGATCCGAAGTTCTGGTAGTCATTACTCCGCACCCAGCTTCCAGTACATGCATTTGAATAAACAATGTTCACGTTGTTGGGGGCTGTTTCAGGATTCCGCAGGTTGTTTTTGGAATAACGCGGCTCCTGGCTCCTCCTTCGGCCCACTGTTGGGTGCTGGGGGTCCGTTTCCCACCGCAGCTGCTGGGTGTCACGCCTCCGGCGGTGGAACGCTCCTTCTGGCTGCTGCCTCTGGGTGCTGCGAGGGTTGGTTCCTTCCTGCCTTTTTCACCGTGTCCGCCACACTCTGTGCTGGCCCCGGTGTGTGGTGGAGTTCCGTTCCCGGGGTGCACGTGAGGGTCTCGGTTCGTGTGTGCACTGGGAATGCTGTGGGTGTAGCCTTCCGGCTAGTGCGGTCGCCCGCGCGGCTGGGGTATGTGGTTCGTGTCTCGGCTACGGCGACTCTCTCTCCGGTGATTCTGGACGCTTGGCTTCTTCTCCCCATGCCTGCCACCAGCGGTCCTTGCTTGCTGTTGCTGGCCTTCTGCTGCGGGGCTCCTGTGCCTCCTGGTGGTGGTCTTTTTTGTGTGCCTCCTGCGTGTGGGGCGGGCGTTCTGCCACTGCCTCTTGGCTGTTGGCCATCCTTTTTGGACGCTTCCTGCTCGTCCCACACTGCGGGCTGCTACTTTCTCCCCTGTACTTCTCTCGCTTGCTTCCCGGCCTCCTCTCACCTGCTGGGCTGGGGGGGGGGGCGGGTGCCCGGTGGTGTGTGGCTCGGTCCTGGTTCCTGGCATTTTTGGCGGGTTGGCCGTGACCATGTTGGGCAGCGGTGCCTCATGGGGTTGCCAGGGTTTGTACCTGGGGCCTCCTGCTTGCGCTGTTTGCGTTCTGCCGCTGCGCTGCATCCCCACTTCTGCCCTCGTATGTTGGTCTGCGGGGCTGGGGTGCTTGCCTGTTTGGGCTGTTCCTCGTCCTTGGGTCCTGCCCTCCAGGGTGTTCCGGGTGGCTGGGCTGGCGTGCTGGGGTGTGCAGTGCTGCCGGTGTTTTTGGTTCACTGTGTGCTGTCTTTTTGGGCTTGTCTCCCCTGCGGGGGCCTGGTCGCCGGCCTGGCTCTCTGCTTCGGCGGCCTCCTGCTCCCGGGCTGCTTTCGGGCGGCCGGGGCTGGCGCCGCACCTCCGCTGCCGCTTGCGGTGGGTCTGTGCCGGGTTGTCAGCTCGGCACTTTTTTCCCTCCTGGGCTCCTGTGTTGTGCTCCGCTGGGTGCCTGTGGGCTTTGTGGCTCGTCGCCGCATTGCCTCTGCGGTGCGTGGCCTCCCTGGGTGGTGTGGCTGGGGTTCGTGGTCCTCTCTTGGCCGTGGGCTCGCTTGTGATTGCCCTCTCTTGGGTTCCTGGTCCTGCCGGGGTCTGCCTGCTTTTCTGTTGTTCCTGCGCAGTCCTGCTCCTCGGGGTGTTGTTGGTGCCGGTGCTGTAGTCTGGCTTTGAGTGAGCTGGGTCCCTGGGTCGGCTCTCCTTCCCGGGGTCCTTGCCTGTGCTGCGGGCTCTGTTCCTCTGCTGGCGTCCGGTTCGGCTTGGTTGTGTGTCCTGCTTGACTGTGCCTTGGGTTCTCTTCTTTCTTCCGGTCCCCGTTGGGCGGTTCGGCAGTCTTTTGGGTGCCGCTTCCTGGCTTCTGCGGCCTTTCTTCGGGGTTGCTCCTTCTGTCCGTTGGAGTGCGGTGTCCCCTTCCTTTCTGGGGTCTGGCCTCCCTGGGGTTCAGGGGTTGGCGTTTGCTGGGGGACTTCTTTCCCTGTTGCTGACTCCTTTGCAGCGGTTGTGTTCTCCTTGCACCTGTCTGGAGCTTCCGGTGTGTGTTCCGGGCCCTCCTGTGTGCTTGGGTTGCTTTGTGGGGGGATGGCTGTGTGCTGTCTTCTGCTTCTTGCCTCTTCCGCGCTGGGTGCTGTTGTCTTTGGTTGCTCCTGGCGCTGGCTGTTCCTGGCTTCTGGGGTTTCCTTGGTGTGGCCTTGTGTTCCGCTGCTTCTGCGGCGCCCTGCTCTGTTTACTGGGCTTGCCTTTGGATTCTTTCGGTGGGTCCTGGTCGCCCCTCCTGATTCCGCCGGCGAGCCTGCTCTCGCCTGGTATCTGTGGTTCCGCTTGGTCGGGCCTGGTTTGTTCCTGGTCGGGGTTGCCTGTGGCTGTCGGCTTCTCGGCCTGGTGGGGTTGGGCCCTGCTCTCCCTTTCCTTTGCGTCCCCCCCCGGGTGGGTTTCCGGTGGTGGTTCGCGTTATGGGTCCCTGGGGTTCGTGCCTCTGCTGGTTGGGCCTGGCTCTCTTTCGCTGCTGCTGTGTCCTTGGCTTGGCGCCTGTTTTTTTCCCCTCTTTTGGTCTGCTGGGGTTTTCCGGCTTCTGCTGGTTTTGGGCGTCTGTTGGTCGCCTTTTTTTTCGGACTTGCGTCCTTGCCTGGGCTCTCTCTGTGGGTCTTGGCGGGGCGCTCTCTTGGTTTCCGGCCGTGTCCTGCTGGGTCCTTCTGGGCCTGCTCCTGCCGGCGATTCTCTTCACGGGCTTGGTTCGCCTCTGGTTCCCTTGTCCGGTCCTGTGTGGGGTCCTGGTGTTGGGTGCTTCTGGCCTGGGTTGCCTCCTGTGCTCCTGGTCTGCCGGCTTCCTGCTGGTTCGGCGTGGCCTCTGGCTGGGCCTCCTTGTCTTGATGGGTTCCGGGGTGTGTTTTGCTGGGCGTTCCTGGTTCTTCCTGGTTCCGGTGTCCTGGCTCGCTCCTGTTTTTTTTTTTTCCCTTGCTTCCCCGGGCTCTGTTCCCGGTGTATCTGTTTTGCTGCACCCCCTCTTTGGTTGGGGTGCGGTTCTGTGGGGTTCCTCTTCCCTGTGGGGTCCTCCCTCCTGGCTGCAGGTTCTCCGGGTTCTGCTGCTGCTTGGCCCTCTGCCTTCTTTGCTTCCCCCGGTGTCCATTTTGGCGGTTTCCTGTGTTTGTTTTTTCTTCCGGCCTTCTGTTTGGTCCGGCGTTGGGGTGCTGGGGGTCTCTGTCGGCCTCCCTGCCCTTTCCTTTGCCCTGGGCTCTGCATGGGCTCCTTCCGGGGGCTGGTTGAGCCTGTGGGTCCTCCTGCCTCGGTGGGTTGCTTGGCTCCGGTCCTGGCTTTCTGGTTCCTTGGGCGTTTGTTGCCCTGGTTTTTGCGGTCTCTTGACTCCTCTTCGGCGTTTGCTGGGGTCGGGCCTGGTGGGTTTCTGGTCTGGGTGCTGTGCGCCCTGGGGCCTTTTCCGTTGCTCCGGCCCTTGCTGAGTGCTGGGCCTGGGTGTTGGGTGCCTGTGCGGTCCTCCGCCTTGTTGGCTTCTGTTGTTGTCTGCCTTCTGTTTTGCGGTGCCTGTTCGGTTCCGGGTTCCCTCCTCTGCTCCGCCTGTTCTGGGTTTTTTGGTCGCCCTGTTCGGTTGGCGGTCTTCTTCCCTGTGGGGTTTTTGGCTTCCTGGAGTTTCGGGTCTTTGTCTCCTTCCCTGTCCTTTTCGGTTGGTTGGGGTCTGGCTCCTGTTCTGCTCCCAGGCTCTTGCTGCGGCTCCTCCCTCTGGGCTGGGTGCTTGGTGGTTGTCGTTTGGTGGCCCTGGTGGTGCTGGTTTTCCTTCGCGGTCCTGGCCTCCTCTGCGGGGTTTTGTTGGCTTCCCCTCTGTGCTCTCTGGGGGCCGGGTCTTTCAGTTTGGTGGGGTGGGCCGGTTTCTGGCCTGTGCCTTCCTCCTTCCTTGTTGGTCTGGGTGCTTAGGCCTGCGCCCTGTTGCCTGGGCTGGGCTTCTTTCTTTGTCCTTCTCCAGGACGGTCGAGGTTTGCTCGGTGTCTATGCGGCTGCCGGGTCCTGGGTGCCTTCCTGGGGGTTCTGGGCTGTGCGGGCTTGTCCGGTGGGTCCCTTCGTCGTGTCCTTTTGGGCCTGGTTGCCCTGTTTCTCTGGTTGGCGGCCTCCTTTTTGTGGCTCTGGCCTTCTGTTTTTACTTGGTTGTCTCCGGTCCTTGTTTGGCCCTGCTGTCCTCTTCTGGGTTGCTGGCTGGTTGCTTCCTGCAGTCCCTCCTTCCCTCCTTCTCGGTGCTCTCTTGGGTTGCTGCGTTTGGTGTGGTTTCCTGGGTGCGCTTGTGGGTTCGGAAGGCCGGTTTTCTGCTTTGGTATTCTCCAATATGTTACTGAATGGGACGAGGACATAAGGGACCTGGGGGTAATGCTCTATTACTTACCGGTAATCTTCATTACTCCGGGTCCCGTTGTCCTCGTCCGATTCATACGCCCTCCCTCCCTCCCGGGCGGCCGGCCTTCCTGTCTGGGCTTGGTTGTACAGACGGGATGCTGGGTAAGTACTGCTTATGTACTCCCGGTGGGAGGGGCAGTATTAGGGTCCCAGCATGCCTCTGCTCTTTTTTTCTGTCGGGAGATGGTTATCTCCAATATGTTACTGAATGGGACGAGGACAACGGGACCCGGAGTAATGAAGATTACCGGTAAGTAATAGAGCATATACTCATACAGCATATTTTTTCTTTTTTTAACTGTGAAATTTGGTTCTAACAGGAACCTCTTTTTTAAATTATTTTTTATGAGTATTAAATGTTTGTATATATTTTTTCACTATTTGGATGCTGAGGAAAATGACAACTTGGAGAGGGAAACCTTGAAAAATGTGCACTCACAAAAGGTGCAAAAACTATAATGTTCATTAAATGTTTTTAGCATTTGTGATTCTTAGCAGCATTGCGAAGACCTGTGATAGATTGCTCTCCCACACTCAATACTATTCTGCAGTCTATGCTGTAGATTTCTGTTGTGTTGCTTGGTTATCAGAAATGCTTTGACTAGCAAGCATTCCTGGATGGTTTATGTTCAACTGGAAGATGTTCTTTGGGGGAGTTGAAGGAGGGTCACTGGAGATGGTGGCTGTGTCCTTCAGTGCTCCTCAGCCAATAAACACTTTTCTTAATGGGAGGATTCTGTGTATCTGTGTGACACTGGCGGCGAGTGCTGAGGAGCCGCAGGAACCTATGCGTGCTTTTGGGAATTACACATAACCAGAATCGTGTATTCTGCTTTACATTGGATTTACTTCATTATTTAATTTCATTGATGGGCATCGTTCGCACACCTAAGGAAGATTAAGGACTCTACGTACACTATCGGATTGCGGTAGTCATCTCAGTTCTGTTTTACTTTTGGGATTTACCTGGGAACAAGTCTGCCACTTCAACGGTCTCACATTTCTTGACATTTTTAGCAGTGTGGCGTTGCAACCGACATCTCTCCAGTAGGCGTCTGCGTGCGCTACTGCAAGAAGCTTCCTTCTCACCTGTGGACTTCAGGAAGTTCCAGCGGTGTTTCCTGGAAGTGACATCATCACACGGGGTCACGCTGTGTGACCTCACTTGGCAGCCATCTTGGTTTTACCTACCAGAACTTCTGGAATAAGACATAGCAACGGCTGCATTTTCAACTTCTTAGTTTTTTTTCCTCTGAAGATCAGAAAAGAGAAGAAAAAAAGAAAAACATCGGATCGGCAGAATTTATCTTCACAGTGTGCTTCTTATCTGGAGGGTATTTAATCCAGTTTTGCTGATTTATTTATTTGTTTTTTATTGTTTATTGGTTGTTGCTTTGTCCATTTTAAATTTCAACTCTACGTTGCAAAAGCCTGCTTTTGGTTCTAAGTGCTCATTGTGGTGGTGAAGTGCAGGACAGTGAACTAGTCCTCAGGTGAAGTGTGGACACTGGACAAGTCCATTCAGCATCAGCACACAAAGCTACAATATTATTCTTCAGGCATTTTGGGCGGCTGGTTCGGAGCCTTCAATTAAATGGCTGAAATGGAAGGCATACTTCGCGAATTATTTTGAAGCAGTGTATGAAGCGGGCAAGATGGCTGCAGCGCAGAAGAAAAGACTACTTTTACACTCTTTAGGGCCAGCTGGTTTGAAAGTTTATAATCAAATGACTAAGGGTAGTGTCTCTGGTGATATCAATGCGTATGGTTTAGCCTTGTTGCATCTTGATAACTATTTTGCGCCTAAAGTGTGCATTTCTATAACAAGATTTAAATTCTTTCAGAGGAAACAGGGTAAGTAGGATTTGGTGGATACCTATGTTTCTGAGTTAAAAAAAATTCTTGTATCTTTGAATGATGATCTAATCAGAGATCAGGTTGTCATGCATACATGTAATACAGTTATACAAGAGAAACTCTGGGTTAATGGTGACGCTTCCTTGGAGGAGGTCCTCGTCATAGCACGTAAGGCGGAAAGTTCATGCAGATGTGCAGTAGCTTTGAAAGAGAGTGTGCAAGATTCCGTGATGGTTGGTAAAGTAAATGTTGGTGGGGACAGACAAGGCATTTCCAGATTTGGTTGTGATAAACTTAGAACAGGTGAGGTGCTACAGGTGTGATAGTCTTGACCATTTAGCATACAGCAAAAATTACCAAGCTGCCAAACAAAAATGCAGCAATTGTGGTATTTTGGGTCAGTTTGCTATGGTGTGTAGGAGAAAAAACTCTAGAGTCAAATATTTGGGAGATTTTGAGGTGGACTCTGGTGTGTTAGGAAATGGTCGCAATGATCAGGAAGTGACACACCTGTAAGCAACCTGGTTATGAATATTAGGAATAATCTGGTTTTAAACATAAATGATGCCATGTTTAAAAACAAACCAGAATGCTGGATGGTGATTGGAGGTGTTAAACTAAAATCTTTTGCAGACCCTGGTTCGCCACACACTATTATTAATGAAGACTTATGGAGATCATCCATTGTGCAAAAAGTGGGGGAATGATTGTTGGAACCTGATATACACCCAGAAGGTTACAGTGAGGAGAACATTGATGTATTAGGTTACAGATGGTTCACATTCCAATTCAAAAATAGGGAAAATTGAGGTAAACTGTATGTTGCCACAACTGATCCACCAGTTTTAGGTTGGTTTGACCAGAAAATGTTGTATATCATTCTGGATCCTAATAGCAAGGAATAGGTTTTGGTGGTTGACGAAAGCAGTACATTGGGGGAGAGAATGTTAAAACAGTTTCCCACCATGTTCAATAAGGAGTTAGAAAATCTTCATGGATTTGAACACTTGATTCGTATTAAGGACAATGCTGTACCTAAGGTGCATAGATGTCGTAATGTTCCCTTATTAGTAAGAGACGAAGCTTCTAGAGAGCTGGAGAAGTTAGTGGCTTCCAAGGTAATTGAACCTATTGAGGCCTCGGAATGATTTTTCCAGTGGTAATTGCTAGATGGAGCAATGGCAAGATTAGACTTTGTGCGGACTTGAACCATTTAAATAGCAATATTGGGATTGACAAGTTTCCATTGCCAAAAATCAATGAAATGGTAACTTGTTTAAAAGGTGCGAAGTGGTTTTTCACTATTGACCTTTCTTCTGCTTACCACCAGAACTCCATGTCACCATAATCTATGAAACTTACATCCTTCACAACCCCCTTTGGATGCTACCAGTTTAGGCGCATGCCTTTTGGCCTAGCTTCGGCCGCTGCCGTGTTTCAGCGCCAAATGTTTAAACTTTTTAATAAAGAAGAGGGGGTTACCTTCTTTCAGGATGATATTTTGGTATTTGGTGCCAACAGAGCAGAACATGAGTCTAGGCTTCTTAAGGTTTTGAGGCTTTTGGAGGGAACACTTGAAGTGCAATTTTGCAAGTAAAAGTGTTATGTATTTGGGACATGTGATAGATGAGCGAGGCGTTAAGCTCAAACCCACTCTGGTGACAGCTATTGAAAATGCACCCACACCCACTAGTAAAGAGGATGTGAGGTAATTCCTGGGGATGGCGGAGTTTTGTGCAAAATATATCCCTAATTTTGCTGACAAAACATACAATATTCGTCAGTTGCTCATGAAGGATTGTGTTTTCCGTTGGTCCCCTGACTGTGAGAATGAGTTTAAGGATATCAAAGCAGCGATTGCTAAGGCTAATGCTATGAGCAGCTTTGATCCTGCCGCAGATAGCATTATTACTACAGATGCGAGTAATAAGGGTTTGGGGGCTGTGTTGTCCCAGAAGGACGACAGAGGTAAGGAATATATAATTGTGTAGGCTTCTAGGTCCTTGTCTCCCTGTGATGATAAATACCCTATCATTGAGAAGGAGGTGCTATCTTGTGCATGGGCCTTGGAGCATTTTAAAGCTTTCATTTGGGGGTAAAGCTTGTACTTTGCAATGTGACCATAAACCATTGATTAAGATTTTGACTGTGGAAGGTTCAGCCAATGCTTCATGGTTGGCAAGAATATCCATGTGTATGCAAAACTTCACATACACAATTCTATACACTGCTGGCAAAGACAATGTAGTGGCAGATTTCCTATCAAGAATGCCAGTCATGTTAGATATATGTGAGGATGACATGTGGAACGGGTACCAAGTGGCATTAATTTACGATCAGGGTCGCTCTGCCATTAACAAGAGTGAGTGGGAATTAGAGTATTGTAAGACCAGGTATTGCAGGAGGTTTTACCATGTGTGATGAGTGAATGGCCAAGAAAGCAGTTACTTAGTGTGGCTGTGAGACCTTTTTGGGAAGTGAGATCTGATTTGACTGTGAATGATGGAGTTTTGTTAAGAGGAGAGAGAATCATTCCCCCTGAAGGTTTATGTGCAATGATTGTGGAGTTATGTCACGAGGGGCATTCAGGCATTGTCATAACCAAATCAGTTCTTGAGAATCTATTCTGGTGGCCTAGGATGGATATGGCTGTGGAAAGAGTGGTAAGGGAATGCAGTGCGTGCTTCCAGGCAGATAAGTCTTTACAAACCTTGCGGCCTCCTATGTGTGATCGATTCCTTCCTAAGGAACCATGGGAGACAGTGGCGATTGATATTATGGGGCCCGTATGTGGCCCACTACATGTGTCCTAGAAATATTTGTTGATTGATTTATTTTTGCCTGGCCTGTGGTCAAGGTGGTGGACAGGGCAGATACAGATGCAGTGTTGGAATATTTGGACAAAACCTTCACGTCTGAGGGCATTCCTGTGTCTATTGTGAGTGACAATGGTGTTCAGTAGTTGTCTAACAGAGCCAAAATGTATTTTGAAAGGCTTGGTATTAAGCATAGGACCACATCCTTATATAAACCAAGCGGTAATGGAATGTTGGAGAGATTTAGCCACGTATTGAAGGGCACCATCCAGTTAGCCATGAGTGGAAGTGAAGATTGGAGTACGCAAGTAGGGAAAACGGTTTGGGCTTACCGTGTCACTTGTACTGATGCAACAGGTTTGCCACCATTTGTGCTAATGCATGGATGCAACCCAAGATCTAAATATAACCCTGGTTGGTTGTGTTCCTCTGGTGTGGAATCTTGGTCAAAGGAGGAAGTACTGAACAGAATGGAATGGGTGCATAGTAGGAGTAAGTAATATTGTGATGTAAAACATGGGGTGAGACCAGCTGAGACTGAAGTTGGTGACTGTGTGCATGTTAAAAAACCTGGTTTTGTTGGTAAGGGAGAGAGTTGTTTTGTTGATGCTAAAGAAGAAGTGGAAGTATTGAAGAATGCTGTAAGACTCAGGAATAGTAAGGTTTGGAATCTTAAGAGGATTGCCAAGGGGAGGAAAATGGACGGTGGTGTTGTAGATGGTAAGAGAATTGATTTTGAATAGCGTGTAGATGAAGGTACCGTGGATGAGCCAGGTCAGGGTTCTGAAGAGTGTGAGCTACCTTGCAAGAGAATGCTACTGACAATGATATAATGGATGACTTCATGTAGCAGGAGGGTGTGGGAATAGCTGTTATGTCAAAGGAGCCAGCCAGTGTAAGTGCATCTACGGTTGCTAATGATGCAGTTACTGAGTCGGATATGACAACTAACCAGGACACTAAGCAAAGGTTGGTAAGGGAAAGGAAGGCTCCTGGTTGGCTGAAGACTATGATGTGAACAATTCGTAGATTACAATGCTTGTGCATTCTGTTTAAGCTGTTATCATTCTGCTTAAGTTATTATCTAAGTTCTCTATATGGTATATTATTTTTTTCATTTGTTTTTCTCCCTTTTCCTTCTTTGTTTTTTTTAATATATCTCACAATTTTTATGTTTCTCTTTAGGGTATTGTTTCTATATTGTGATGGAAAAGGGGGGGAAGTGTTGCGTTACTTGGTTACCAGGAATGCCTTGACTAGCAAGAATTCCTGGAATGTTTATGTTCATCTGGAGGATGTTCTTTGGGGAGTTGAAGGAGGGACACTGGAGATAGTGGCTGTGTCCTCCATGCGCCTCAGCCAATAAACCCTTTTCTTAATTGGAGGATTCTGTGTATCTTTGTGACAGTTGCAACATGATTTAATTCAGGAATTTCTTTTGGGGAGCTTCCTCCTCTTCAGATTCCCCTGAAGCAATCTTCTGAACTTCCTGCTGCTCCTGCTGAGTTGCCATTTTTTCCTTAAAACACACCCAAAAATGACTCTCCTAAATGTAGCCACGGGCTCTCTATCAATTGTGCTGATAGAAAAATCAGGAAAGGTAATGGGTGTGTACTTCCTGTCCACATACATGAAAAGTGTAGTATCCAATCATATTCCTTTGTGACGCGGTCACATGATATTCGCGCCATCTGATGTTATTGCGCATACCGGAAATTAGAAAGAAAAAAGTTTTACTATAAAATTAGTACACAAAAATAAGTGTAAATGATATAGCAATAAACCCTTACTGCTCACAACTCAATATAAAATGTCTTAATATGCATTAAACACTTTCCCAAAAACACGTGGTGGTCGCAACTACCGAATGCTTCGTGGCGTCTGTGGACATTGCGAATTCTGGAAAATATATTAAACAACATTTTGAAATTAAAAGGAATGTAAAACATAATTATTCTTTCTTTCTTTTTTTAACCTCTAGGATACAGCAAAGTCCAGGGTATCTTAATATATGCAAATCTCAAATAATGAAAATGGCGCAAGCGTCGTGGATGACGATGTCACTGCGACGGCCGGCAAAACCGTGGAGTGAAAAAAAAATTAGGAGCTCATTTGAAATGAAAATCTTTAAGATACACTACTTTATAGGGTGAACTACAAAACCCCAAGTGATCATTACTGTGTCTGAAGTTGCTAAATGTATGTTTTACACTGTTGATAAATTCACTACGTTTCATGATGTTGCCGCAACACTCATGACGGGGTCGCGAATATTTAAAAAACATATAAGAACAAATAGAAATAAAAAACTAGAGTCATACAAAAGAAATAAAAGAGGGTAATTTACAAATGTTCCATTATGAAATTCATGCACATGTTCGCCCCAAGATCTAGCCACATACAGACCCTGTTGCCAGTAATCTGCTATGAATAAAGAAAAAATAAAACATTTGTAAAGTAATCAAATGTTATAATGAACAATACAAATAAAAAAAATAAAAAAATAAAAAAATTACTGGAAAAAAAAGTTACACAGACTTTAAAGTTAGAAGATATAAGTTTATAAACCTTAGAAATTCACTGAAAAAACCAAAGGGTACAAGGATGTTACAGTTAGGTATTAGCATTTAAAAAACCTTTAAAATTCACAGAAAAACAAAGGTTACAGGGACGTTATAGTTAGGAAATGGAATAAAACAAAACTTAGAAATTCACTGAAAAAAACAAAGATTACAGGGACGTTATAGTTAGGCTCAGAATTTACTCGTACAAAACCAGTGAAATTCGGCCGTTATAGTTAGTGAGCTAACTATAACTCGCGCCTACGCAATGCACTGCTTATGACCTCACATATTACATCACTCATGACATGGTCAGTGACATCACTGATGGCATCACTGATGACATCTCAAATGACACATATATATATCTAAATATAGTTAAAAAAACAAAATATTGTATAACTTTTTTCAGTCTTCCACCTTCAGGTATGTACATATAAAATAGCACACAGATTAAATATAAAAAAAAAATGCAAGTTAAGTGAGTCAATGGAAAATACACCATCGTACTTTATGAAACCTCTATTAGAGGTCTATGTCTGTAACCAGAGAGTCACAGAATTGAATCCTGGTTGGAGTAGTGGAGAATAGTTAGGGCTGTAACACAAGCCCCTGCAGCCCCTGCAACACAGGGGCCTGTGTTATGTGCCTTTAAAAAGCACACACTTCACAGCTCAGCTAGTAACTCCTTTCCAAAACCTCTAAAAAATAATAAATCTATGTCATCAGGAATTGTCAAGTGGTTCCATTAATTAAAGCCAATGCAGGCATTCGAGCGAGGTCCCTTTACAGTTTCAGATTGACCTGCTGGGCAAATTTACATTTCTTTCAGGTAAGCAGGCACCCTGGCAAGAAGACTTGTTTAGTTGTCTGCCCGCCTTCCATTTCATAGCACAGAGGACTCACTGCCTTATACTGCAGTTGAAGTATTTCAGCTGTCGGAATTAATCAACCTGGTACGATTATCTTTTCACAGAAAGTAGGGGAACTGTTTACCTTATATTAAGAAAGTATGGGCACTTCGTGCCCCTCCGATTCTGCCCACTTTGGCCACTGTTCACAGTGCCCACTCAGTCAACTACTACTAGTATTTCACTTCATCATTCTTTGCTTCTGTCCCAGCCTACCAAAAAATTGTAAATTCCATTCTCGGCATGTGCCACATTTTTCTGCTCAAGTAACTTATATTTCACTGCTTCCATGATGGATTTATGCCTGTTCCAATGCCTTTTGTCATTCATCAATCAAAGTGACTGACTAAGCAAAAGCGTAGCACATGATCAGTGACACCCCACTATTCTATAGATAAGCCTCTACCTAGCTTAATCCCTCTAACTTACCTTTCAGCAGAGTAACTTTCCCTACTGCTAAGTGAAGGTATTTGTTGAAAATAATTTCATAGTGGAGGGAGAGGCCATGGTGTAATGTGTGACGAAGTGCCTGTTTTAGAATTTGGTAGATGGGATGCTCTGTGACAAATGTGGCGAATAAAATATATCCCATTCTCTTGCCTGTACTACAGTGCATTGTTTATAATAAGTGCACTTTCTACTTTTGGCACACAGCATACCCGGTAAATGTCATTGGTGTGACAGAGTATTCAATCTGTCTCTTCTAAGTTTGGAGTCAGGGTAGAATTGAAGAGGCAGTTGTGGAAGAGCAGGGCCATTGGATTTAATTATAATAAGTTAGTAAATGATTCACTAGAGCTGCCCCAAAACATGCTGCAGAGTAGCAGACCCACTAGCATGCCTGCATTAATGTTGCACATATATTATCAAGTATACTAATAACTGTGCAACATATACCCCTTACTCATTAATGAGAGGTAATTGACATACAGAGTGTCTGTTTAGTTTAAATGAAAAAAAAAACACTTTTTGATTATGGTGGTATTCTGACTTAATTCCTTGCTGTCAGTGCTATTGTTTTGTGATGCGTATGTGGAGAAGCTTGGCCCTGTGATTAATCACATCAAAAATTCCAATGGCCCTAGGGGACCAGCAATGTTCTGCGACTGTGCCACTATAAACCAGTGTTTGCACTGAGCATTACAATTTGAATTTGAGTTTTTCATTTTTCTTTCTTTCTTGATATAGCTACTCCTGCTGCTTGATGGTCACCCATCCTGGCACGAGATAGCCTCCCAGCTGCGGTGCCAGAGAATGGAGGCCATCATGGCCAAAAACTGCCAGCTGGTGACCTTGGAGGAGGAGGCACGTGCCTCTAGTTCCTCCTGCCAGCCTGGCCCAACTGCAGCCCAGCCACACCAATACCAGCGCCATAGGCAGCCAGGGTACACTGCTGCCCAGCAGAGCACCCCCCTCATTGTCCAAATCGACGATGGACTGCCTCCTCCGCCACTCCCTCCGTGAGCTGGTGCAGCTTCAGTGTGGCCAAAAGAACCTGGCTCAGGGAGTGGCCCACCTACACGCCTGTATGGATGCTCTCTGAGCCCTTTTTTAAATTGACTTTTTTGGTGGAAAGGACTGTGCTGTTGCGGGTGGAGAGGGTGGTAATTGGGAAGGGAAGTTGGGGAAAGGGCCAGATGTGATGGGACATTTGGGGTATTTGCTTGGGGAGAGGGGTGGGCCTGTTGTGGATGAAGAGTGTGGGTTTCCTTTGTAAAAAAATAATGTGTTTTTTCTTTCTAATCCATATCATTCACAATCTGTCTTTTGTCTTTGCACTGTTTGATGAAAAAAGCTGTCCTCTGAAATAGTCACATACTGTACATTGACTTTTCCCCCTAGACTTTCCCTACTTGAAGTCCCTTTCCATATATTTCTTTGCTAGGTTACTTTACTTGCATCCTGCAAGTCTAGTATACCCAATACCCCACTATCAGAGTGGGAACAGACTTGGTCTGTTTGATTTATGGCTTGAGGAGTTTTTGCCACTTTTGCAGCACCCACCCACTTATCATAGAGTATACTAGTTAGTTAATAATACCTTTGTCCTACTAATCTCTGTAACAATTACCTGTAACATCTAAGGGGGTATTCCTATAACTTAAATATACACAAAAATCTTAATCTTAATTTTCTAGCTCATCTTGCCAAAAAACACAACTTCAGTATAAGTTACTAACTAGTTCACTTCTTAGTTCTCTTACGTGAATAGGTGTAGCGATGGCTGTTACCTCTCTCAATCTTCCAAAACCTTATTGCAGAGTTTCCCCCAGGGCCTTCTTAATGGTGGTGGTAGTAGTGGGCTAGCGCTAACAGGGAAGACATCGCAAGCAAGGCCCCACTCCCACCTATTCTGAATGAGGTAACCTCCAACAGTAGGATTATTCGGAAGGATTATCCATCACAGACAACTATACTGAAAAAAACACAGAGTTAGTGGGTTATTATCATAATTTATTAAAGACTGAGACCAGACCACCACCATGACAAAAACTCATATTACAAAAATTTGCAGTAGTAATCTAAGCAATAGGAAGCTAGTATTTCCTTAAAACCAAACTTTCGAAATCCTCGAGTTAGGAGTTAGGACTCAGGAGAAGGTTAAGCATTTTAAGCAACACAGGCCTGATTCAGAAAAGTAAAATATGTTACACTTTTTGGTGTTAGTTTACTCTTGCAGTGTAAGTTTATGACTAGTTGACTAGTAATTTTTCCATCAGTATCTTTACGAGTAGTAACTTTATGAGTAGTAAGCAATCCCTATCACTTTAAAAAGAGTTACTATTACTTACTACTAATTACTTACTGCTAAGGTTATTTATTACTTGTGAAGGTGCTGGTAGTTCAGTTAAACTGCAATAGTGAACTTACACCAAAAGCGTAACTTTATCTGAATCAGGCCATATAGTGCACTCTCGTACAACCTATGATGGGAACAGATATTGTTCAACTAAGACTCTGTACCATGATGATGTTGTTGTCCCTGTCAAGACTGTGTGGGTAAGTGGGGCTGGCGCGGGCTATTCTATTGTTCAGGTAAGAGATCCCACAGTTAGTTTGTGTCACTTTCACCACATCTGCCCCACCAAGTGTGTGATCCATTTAGGTGTAAATTAGTAAGTCACACCTCAATATATCACACAACCTGTGGGAAGAGGGTTGGGCATTTGATGAATGGATGGGAGTGGGGAGTTGGGGAGATGGGGAAAGGTGTGACAAAGACAAACACAACAACAATATTCATCAGGTCGATAAGCAGCATGTCATCATCAAATCTGTTATGGGAGGAAATGAAGAAAGGACACAGTTTAGTTAATAAATGCATTGCAAACAGTCCTTCAGCCCCAGAGACCCAAGTTATTATCTGATTGTTCTGTCAGCGAGGTTTAAAGAAAACAAATTAGGGAGGAGTGGCCCCACACAGTTCTAAAAATTGTGATTGTTAAGAAAAGAAAATGATACTGTATATAAATGCCAAATTGGGTGGTGCATCAGCGTTCTTCACGGAATGTCCATCTTGGTTGCATGTCTGAACCGGTCCGGAGTGATATGAAGCTTTTGTGCAGAAGAAGAGAAGGCCTGTGATTTGCAAACAGTAAATGTCGATATTGTAGAGTCAAGGAGAAGGTAAGCTTCATGAGGACCAAAAGGCAGAGTAAGAACATAGGCTGGTGCAAACAATACTTATGTGCAATTAACAGAAGTGAGAACAATTTTACAAGTAATCCCAGAAAAGTAGTACATGTACCTGGCTGATCAATTTCACAACTGTCATAACATTAAGCCGAGTGCGTCCATCATTTGACATGTCGCCAGTTACAGTCCCCCAGACCACTTAATTAGAGGAGTTTGACATTTGAGCCAAGCACACTACTCAGCATTTCTCAAATCAACACACCTCTCTACAGTCCACAGGGCTGAGTAGGCCTCTTTGAGTCATGTTGTTTTCCCTTTGAAGTAGATAGTATTGTTAATAACTTCCTTCTTCTGGCTGTTGAGGTGGTCCCGCCCTGAGTCCTAAATCCATGTCCCGACTGCCAACCCAAATGAGATTGAGGGAGTTGGACCTGTAGTTCACTGCTGTTGATGAACAAGAACAGCAAAATAATTTGAGCATTTTATGTAGATTTGTTAACTAAACTGACTGGTCTGGTCTCCGAAGAACCCGAAAAAAAGTAGAGCAAAGATCTTTACTGGGGCAGCCCAGCTAGGGAATGAAAAAACAGAAGCATAGGGATGGGAGGCACTGTCTTCATGTTCTTTAAGCAAATGGGGAGGCTTCTTCTGTGCACACTGGTCCAACTCTATTCCAGTTCATACATATGAATAAATAGTGGGGTTGCATAAGTCAGATACCAAATATATAAATGTTCCTCTAGCTATATCCATTTTGTTTGTGTAAAGCAGTTCGACGATAATGTAAAAGTTCTATTGTGGCCTACTCAGTCAGGGAAGTAGAGCTCACCCTCAAACTCAGGGGATTCATCTAGAAGTTGGTCAGCTAATGCATTTGAGTCTGACCAATCACCCTCGTCCTCCTCCTGTGCTGTTTCAGGAACTGTGTAATCTTGTGGTATGAAGTGTTGGTTTGTTTTAATCATGGTCAGTCTCTCCATATTTTGAGAAGCTAGGTTGGTCCTTCTGACTCTGACAGCTGCACTAGCTACACCGAACAACCGCTCAGAAGACACACTGGCAACCGGACAAGCCAGATACTTTGTTGCCAGCCTGCTGAGCTCTGGCCATTAGCGCATCTTCCCATACTAATAGACCAATGGGTTTTGATCCAGGTCGACCTCTTTTGGGTCACCCAGATAGTCTTGGACCATCCCCTGAATGGTCATTGGTCTTGCCACTTGCTTAACCTCTGTTGCCTTCGCCTCTGCATTTGACTCAAGCCCTGCCACTTGAAACCAAGCCGTTGAGAGGTTGGGTCCAATTCTTCTGTTGCTGGTGTTGTTGCTGGTGTTGGCTGCTGTGAGACAAAAGTATTGCCGTGTCTGGAGGTTGAAGGCTGCACAACAGTACTTCTGCCCAGGCCTCTAACTTCCAGCCATTCTTCCTCCAGGTCTCTCGCTTGGTCAACAATCCAAGCCTTGTATTGTGAAACATCACCTTCTGAAGAAGGAATGAAAGTGACCAGTATTTATTTGGACCGTGGATCAAATAGTGTGGCACAGATGTACTTTATGGAGGACAGAATCTCTCTTTTAAGCCTTGTATTCATAGCCAAGTGAAGGATTAAGCTCTGAACAAACTCATATGCTTTTTCATTTTCACCAGCAAACCTTTGCAACAACTTATTTTAACTGTTCCTGTAGCAGATACAACAACAAGATTACCTGGCTCATTGCTGACTTCCCATGTGAAAACCTCAAAAGGAAGTAGCATTTATGTCAGACATTTGACTAGTCCCCATTTGTTCACCTCCATGGTCATGATTTTCCCAGTTGCATTACCTCCTCTTTGAAGGAAATAGTCAGTGATTGGTCTGTACTGCTCAAACTTTTGTTGCAACATGCAAAAAGTCGAATTCCAACATGTTGGCACCTCCTGTATGAGAGCTTTAAACGATACATTATTAGCATGCTGAATGATCCTCAGCTGCTTCTGGGCCTTAAAAGAATGACTGAAATGAGTGAAGATTCTTCTGTAGGTGGCGAGTATGTTCCTGACTCTCTTCTTTTTTAAAAAGTCCTGCACAATCGGGTTGACGCATTGCGCCAAATACATGGACCCTCAAATATCCACCATCAACCATGGCCTTGACTTTAATACTGTCATTATCCGTGGCAACAAATCCAATTCTGAGACCTCTGGGTCAAAGCTATTCAAACACCTTGCTGTTAAAGTCTTCCAAGATGTTTGCAGCTGTATGGGATTTCTCCATGGGAAACATTGCTACTGTTGTATGATGCCAAATTCCTTAAATCTTTCTTCAGCACCAAGACCTGCAGATAGCTGTTGCCTAACTCCCACAAAAGAGATCCAATGTGCAGTGATACACATATAATCAGTTGCTTGACAACTGGTCTACATGTCTGTCGTCAGGCAGATAGTGTGAACAGCACTCTGCTGTATAGATTGTCCATCCAAATGTAGCGCATCATGAAGGAGCACTGGAACAGCAACTCTGACAAAATAGGTCCGGCTGGGAACCTTCCAATTTGGGCAGGTGGCCGCCATAAATTCTAAAACTCCTACTCCTTTAACAAAAGGAAAAGGGAGGAGGTCCAGCAATAACATTTTAGCCAGTTTCCTTTTGTATAAATGTGCCCTTGCGTTAGTTGGGTCACTCCAGCCTAAACATGCCCGTAATAGGAGAAACAACCTTTACAACGCTGTCATTACCACACAATACCTTTACCACACGTCCATTACCACGCATATGCCTTTATCACGCACGTTTTTACCAAGCATATGACTTCACCACGCATACCTTTACAACAAAAATGTAAGTATATCGCAGGTGATTTATCGTGAACAAGGGTGCAGCAGGCAACCGAAACACATTGATTTGATCTTTTCAGATCAAATAAATTTCATGTAAGCAACAGCATCTGGAATGCTGTGCTCTTTCCTAACATTGGAAGAAGGAATATATACATATATTAACTATCATGATGACATCATCCACAGAACCACTCACACACCCACTCACACCCCCATACTACCTCTCGTACACCCACTCAAACACTCATGCAACCACTCACATACCCATTCACAGACCCATACCAGTACTCACATCCCACACACTCCTCCACAGAGGCACTCACATACCCACTCACTCACTCATACAGCCACCCATACAACTAGTCACTCACCCATACAGCCACTCACATAGCCACACACCCATACAGCTACTCACACACCCACTTATTTACCTACACAATCACTCACACACCCACTCACTCACCCATACAACCTTTCAACACAGCCATTCACTTACTCATGCAAGCACTCACACACTCACACATACCCCCACACAACCACTTACATGCCCATTCACACATCCATACACATATGCGCTAATACAGCAACTCACACACCAACTCACTTAACTAAACACCCACTCGAACAGCTACTCGCTCACCCATACAGCCACTTACACACCAAGTCACTCACTCACTCATACAACCATTCAGACACCCACTCACTCACCCATACAGCCACTGACACATCCACTCACTCACCAATACAGCCACTCACACGGCATCTCACTCACCCACACAGCTGTTCACGCATCCACTTATACACCCATAGAGCCACTTACACACCCATACACACAAGGATACAGTCACACAGCCACTCACACAATATATGTTAGAAGTAATATCACTCAGTAGTAGTGCACATATTATACTAAGTTAACTTTTGTAGTAGGTTACTGTCAGGAATCTTACCTGCGTGCCAGAATCCACAGGAGCAGACGGCTAACTCCCAAGTCCCTACCGCAGCTGCCAGTGGGAACAACTAATCCGCACTCCCCCCCATAGGGGGGAAAGGGGAATGGGAGTAGAAAAGAGAGACTGCCTCCAGAATTCAGGAATCTTCCAGCCTCCCACTTCCTTTCTGTTCTTCTATGTGAGTAGATGCTGTTGTGTTCAATGTGGGAAGAAGTGATGGTGAATCCTGTAGAAGGAAGGATTAGACAAAATTACTTCTATGCCCTGCCCTATTCACACCTATCAGACTCATACCACTCACCTCTCATATACCTGAAAACTCTCGTAGGCTAGCTACTCTCTAAGAACAATTTGTGTAAGTATCTCTTAACTCGCGTTGGCTTATTTTCATACGAGTTAGAAGAAGCTGATTTTAGTCACAACTGTCAGGGTAGAGTTCGTTCTCTTGACGGGCATAAGATTTTCTGCAGAGTTTTTTAAATGAACAAACACAAATTTCTAAAGAGGAAGACTAAGTTCACAGTTCACAATGTAAGCTCTAATCTTACTGTCCTTAAAACGTTCTCTCAGCCATGAACACTTTCTCTGGGTTTCTGTTCTTCACAAATGAGTTTCTCCTCAGGAATTCTTGAGACACTACTCTCCTTCAAAAAAGGGTGTGCACACTGCTCCGCGAAGGCGGAGACCAAAAATGAGGAATATACAGCAAAGGTCGCACTTGTTGAGCGAGGGCATTGACAGAACACTGCTCTTCCTCCTCAGACTACAGTTGAAGTGCGCAGCTCACAGAGCGAGCGCGCCAGAGGAACACTGCTTCTCGAGGAAAAAGGCAAAAGACTAGAGCGCCGATGTCGGGCACAATGGCGGCCGCCATCTTGGATCGTCTCTTGCCCGGTAAGAGCGATTGCAAGCAGCAGTCTCCGTAACAGAAGCCAGAGATGGGGACGTCGCCGCAACCACCGGGGATAACAAGAATTTCTGCATCTTCTCAGCTCTGGTAGACTTTCTGAGAAGCAGGCAACCGTATTCCTGACAGTACCCCCCTCCAGAGAATGCTCCCAAAAAGAGGGTTTGTTGGGATAAATGTTGTGAAATTGTTTAACTAGTTGTGGAGCATGCACATTTTGAGAGGGCTCCCAGGATCTCTCCTCTGGACCAAAGCCTTTCCAATCTATAAGGTAATATAACCTTCCCTTCTTGATTTTTGAATCTAAGATTCTGTTAACTTCATACTCCGAATGTGAATCTATAGTGATTGGGTCTGGAGGTGTGGTGATTCTGACATTAGAGGGGCTCTTCTTAAGTAAATATACATGGAAAACTGGGTGAATCCTCATCTGAGGAGGCAAAATGAGTTTTACAGCTACTGGGTTCACGATCTTACTCACTGTAAAGGGGCCCAAAAATCTGGGTTGGAATTTTTTGTTTCCCTTAAGGTGTAAATGTCTAGTGGAAAACCAGACCTTATCTCCCGTTGAGTAATTAGGATTGTTCCTTCTTTTAGTGTCAGCGTACTTTTTATAGGAGGCTTTAGCTTGAACAAGGTGTTACCTAGCAGATTGATAAGTTCTTTGGATTCTTTCACTCAAGTTTGCCACTGTAGAGACTGAATCATCAGACCTTCCCAAGATGATGTTCGGGTGCCTACCTGTATTTAAGTAGAATGGGGAATAACCTGTGGAGGCATGAACCACATTTTTATAGGCAAATTAAATCAGGTCAGGCCATTCTCCATCCTGAGCAAGGAGATACAGATGGAGATACTGTTCTATCTCCTGATTGACTCTTTCAGTCTGGCCATCCGTTTCTGGATGGTAGCTGGTGGAGAATCGTGAGTCTATCCCCAATTGCTGCATGAAGGACTTCCAAAATTGAGAAACAAACTGGGTATCTCTGTCTGAGATTACAACTACTGGTATACCATGTACCCTGACTATGTGTTGTGAAAATAACTGGGCTAATTGAGGAGCCTTTGGGATCTTTTTGAGTGGGATAAAATGCCTCATCTTCGAGAATGTATCTACAAAGACCAATATGGTGTCATAACCTTGACTTGAAGGTAAGTCTACAATGAGATCCATACTTATGGTGTGCCAGGGATAAGGAGCAGTGGGGAGGGGTTGGAGTTTCCCTTCTGGAGCCTGTCTGTTGGTCTTTCCTCGTATGCACTTATCACAGGTGTGAATGTATTGTCTTACTTGAGGAGTCATTGCTGGCCACCAAAAATATCTCTTCAACAATTCTGTGGTCTTTTGAATCCCTTTGTAAACAGCTAGAGGGTCATCATGACACGCCTGTAAAGCAGATTCTTGTAACTCTTGAGTAGGTAGGTACAAGGCCTCTTTGAAGTAAGGTAGGTTCTCATAGATCTTTCTGTCCTTATCTTCCTTAACCCAATTCAAGATTTCTTCTTCCGACATGGCTTCTCGAATTTTCTCCTTTATTTCTGAGAATTGCAAGGCACAAGCAAATTTGTCTGCAGGTATTATTGGAATTTCCTTTATTTCTCCGCCTTTAGACCCAGTATCCAACCTTGACAAGACGTCAGCCTTACCGTTCACAGAACCAGGTCGGTAGGAAATGGTGAAATTGTAGTCAGCAAAGAACAGTGACCATCTTAATTGTCTGGCAGTAAGAGTTTTCGCAGACTTCAAAAACTGGAGGTTCTTGTGATCGGTAAATACTGTGACAACGTGGCGAGCTCCCAGTAAATAATGTCGCCATTCCTGGAAGGCATCCTTCACTGCCAGCAACTCCTTGTCTGCAATAGAATAGTTGACCTCTGGGGGCGTCAGCTTTCTAGATCGGAAGGCCACCGGATGAAGTTGACCTGTTTCCTTGTGCCATTGGGACAGAATACCTCCTATGGCCAGGTCTGAGGCATCCGCCTCCACAAAGAAAGGTTCCTCTGAATCTGGATGAAGAAGAACTGGTGCTGAGGTAAAGGATCTTTTGAGAAACATAAATGCCTCTTCTGCTTCGCTGGACCAGTTAAAAGGTACTCCTTTCTTCAATAGTTTAGTAATAGGAACAATCTTTTTGGAGAATTCTTGGATGAAGCGACGGTAGAAATTGGCAAAGCCAATGAAACTTTGTACCTCCTTCAAATTCCGGGGAGAGGGCCAATCCAGGATTGCTTGAATCTTGCCAGTATCCATAGAAATTCCTTCCTCAGACAAAACGAATCCTAAGAACTCCACCTTTTTCACATGAAATGTGCATTTCTCTAGTTTAACATACAGATTATTTTCCAAAAGCTTCTTAAGGATTGCTCTCACATGTTCCACATGCTCCTGCAGATTCTTGGAAAAAATCAGGATGTCATCGATGTAAACCACGGGCACGCGATCCAAGAACTCTCTTAGTACATCATTTACAAAATGTTGAAAAGCGGCCGGAGCATTGCATAAGCCATAGGGCATAACTTGGTATTCATACAATCCAAATCGGTTTTCCATTCGTCACCTTTTGCTACACGTATTAAGTGGTAAGCACCACGAAGATCCAATTTTGTAAAAATCTTTGCCTCTTTTACTTGATCTAGTAAGACCGAGATCAATGGCAGGGGATAGCGGGTTTTTTACCATCACTTGATTGAGTGCTCGATAATCGATGCACGTTCTTAATTCTTCTTTTTTGGGACAAAGAAAAGAGGGGACGAGACTGGGGATTGGGAAGGACGGATGAAACCATTGGCCAAATATTGATCCAGATATTCTTTAAGGAATTTATTCTCTTTTTTCCGTAAGGGCGTAAATCCTGCTACAAGGCAAATTTGCTCCAGGTTCCAGTTCGATTTTACAGTCGTAGGGTCTGTGCGGAGGAAGCTTCTCTGTTTTTGCCTTGTCAAGCACAGCTAAAAGCTTCTCGTATTCTGGAGGATTAGCCACAGTTTCTAAGGCACAGACTACTCTTGGCCTGGTTGCTAGAGCTTGAGCGGTTTCGAAGACTTTATCAGGAGGACCATTACAGTGTTTCTGGCAGTAATTTGAATTCAACTGGATTGTTCTTCTTTCCCAGTTTATTTCTGGATTGTGCTCAGTTAACCATGGCAGCCCCAGGATCAATCGAAATTGGGGTGCATCAATAAGATTGAAGGAAATTATTTCTCGATGACCATGATAATCCTTTAGCTCAATAGGTTCTGTTTCGTCTGTGATGGGACCTGAAGCTAGATTTGTGCCATCCACGGCATGCACAGGTTCTGCAATCTTTTTCTTGACAAATCTTATTCCACTCCTCTTTGCATACTGGATGTCGTAAAAATATCCAGTTGCCCCAGAATCAATCATAACCGAAGTCTCCTTTAATTTATTTTCTCCAAAACTTATTTCAAAAGAAACTGTTAGATGAGGAGAGGCGGACTGTAAGGTATTAGCCACCTGTTGGTGATTTGGGGTTGACTCTCATTGAACATCCATCAGGGCAACCCTCTTCACTGATAGTGTTTCTCTTTTACCGAATTATTCACTTTGGGCTTCTTCAGACACTCTTTTACAAAGTGTCCCGATTGACCGCAATACAAACATAAATTCCCAGATCTTCTTTTCTCCTTCTCTTCCTTTGAGAGGGGACTTCTACCGCTGCATATTTGCATGGGCTCTTCGGTAGAGTGAGGATCTGTAATCTTGATGCCTTCTACCTTACTTCTGTCAAATCGTGGCGGAATTGGGCGAAATTCTCATTTCCGTTCTGATCTCTTTTCAAATAGCCTTTGATCTATTTGCAAAACTAAGTCAATTAGTTTCAACACTTCTGTGGGACGGTCCGGAATTTGAGCCAAAGCATCTTTCAACTCTTCTTGCAGACCTCTGTAGAAGATTGCTGCTCTTTTGCTTTCTGGCCACTCTGTCTCCACTATTAACTTGTTAGATTGAGCCAAATAAGAAATCAGATCTCTGTTTCCTTGCTTTAGGTCTAGAATCTCATTATCTGTTGCTTGGGAGATTGCCCGACGATCAAAAATTCGAAGAACTTCTGCCTGAAATCTCTCAAATCCATATAGCACTGGATCGTTTCGTGGCATGGACCAAGAAGCTGCGTCCCCACTCAAGTAAGACAATACAAAGGCTGTTTTTGACTGATCATCAGCAAAAATGACTGGTCTGCAAAGGAAGTGTAAAGAACATTGGGTTAGAAATACCTGCACCTTATGGGGTCCCCATGGAAGCGTTCTGGAGGGGCAAGAGGTATAATAGGGGAGATTGAATGAATAACTTGAGTGGTAATCTCTGAGGTCGGGGGAGAGGGAGTATTCCCTGTTGCTCCACCAGTCTGGGAAGGGGTTCCCAAGGTAAGTTCACTTAACTTTTGCATAAGCTGACGACTTTAAATTTGGGATCTTTTTATTTCTTCTCTTAATTTTTTCTCTATGGTATGAGTTAGTTGGTTTTGCATATTATCAATCAGAGTTGCCAGAGCGTTGACATCTAACCCCTCAGCCATTCTGCTCAGGTGGATTTAGAAAAAGGCACTTCATTCTGTCAGGAATCTTACCTGTGTGCCAGAATCCACAGGAGCAGATGACTAACTCCCAAGTCCCTACCGCAGCTGCCAGTGGGAACAACTAGTACGCACTCACACCCACAGGGGGAAAAGGGGAATGGGAATAGAAAAGAGAGACTGCCTCCCGAATTCAGGAATCTTTCAACCTCCCACTTCCTTTCTGTTCTTCTATGTGAGTAGATGCTGTTGTGTTCAACGTGGGAAGAAGTGATGGTGAGTCCTGTAGAAGGAAGGATTAGACAAAATTACTTCTATGCCCTACCCTACCCACACCTATCAGACTCATACCTTTCACCTCTCATATACCTGAAAACTCTTGTATGCTAGGTACTCTCTAAGAACGATTTGGGTAAGTATCTCTTAACTTGCGTTGGTTTATTTTCATATGAGTTAGAAGAAGCTGATTTTAGTCACAACTGTAGGAGTAGAGTTCGTTCTCTTGACGGGCATAAGATTTTCTGCAGAGTTTTTAAATGTAAAAACACAAATTTCTAAAGAGGAAGACTAAGTTCACAGTTCACAATGTAAGCTCTAATCTTACTGTCCTTAAAACGTTCTCGCAGTCATGAACACTTTCTCTGGGTTTCTGTTCTTCACATATGAGTTTCTCCTCAGGAATTCTTGAGACACTACTCTCCTTCAAAAAAGGGGTGTGCACACCGCTCCGCGAAGGCGGAGACCAAAAATTAGGAATATACAACAAAGGTCGCACTCGTTGAGCGAGCGCATTGACGGAACACTGCTCATCCTCCTGACTACAGTTGAAGTGCGCAGCTCACAGAGCGAGCGCGCCAGAGGAACACTGCTTCTCGAGGGCAAGGGCAAAAGACTAGAGAGCCGGTGTCGGGCACAATGGTGGCTGCCATCTTGGTTCGTCTCTTGCCCGGTAAGAGCGATTGCAAGCAGCAGTCTCCATAACAGAAGCCAGAGATGGGGACGTCGCCGCAACTATCGGGGATAACAAGAATTTCTGCGTCTTCTCAGCTCAGGTAGACATTCAGAGAAGCAGGCAACCGTATTCCTGACAGTTACACTATATGTTTAACACCCATAAACTCTTAAAACACTTACACTCACTTGATGATGTCATCATTGATGTAATCAATTATGTCATTTGAGATGTCATCAGTGTTGTCACTGACCATGTCATGAGTGATGTAATATGTGAGGTCATAAGCAGTGCATTGCAGGGGCGTAAGTTATAGTTAGCTCAGGTTACTATAACTGCTGAATTTCACTGGTTTTGTACGAGGGAAATCTGAGCCTCCGACCAGCTCTCAGGAGTACTGCCGTAAGGGACTTACTGGAGGTACCAGGAGGGCTTCTTGGCCCCCAAGGTCCCTCAGCGTTCAAGAGGACTTCATCCCCCTACCAGTATTTCACCAAAAGGTGCATTTGCAGAGTGGTGGAGCAAGGGGGCGCAGTGTCCGAAGTCCTCATAGCAATTGCGCTCTGTGGAACTTACTGAGGTAACAGGAGGGGTAGTTGGCCCCCAAAGACCCTCAGCAGCAAAGGGGACTTCAGCCCCCAACCAGCAGTGTGCCAGGAGGCACATTTGCAGAGTAGTGAAGAAAGGGGGCAAAGCCTCTAGTGACTTGCAGGTCATTTTGTTTTGGGCCCCCCCCTTCCCTGAGCCATTTTCGGCCCCAGGGATCCCATCCCCCCGGGCCAGCCCTTTTTTCAATGTGGAAGGGGACCATGCTCCCCCCCTCCCTGGGCATCCCCCGGGGCCCGTCCTCTTTTTTAATTAAAAAAGTAATAATAATAATAATGGGTGGGGACCACGCGGTCCTCCTCCCAGGCTGATTTCAGCCCCAGGGACCCCATACCCCGGATACCGGCATCTGTTGTGGATGTCCTGGTTCCACCCACCCATCTCAAGGTCCCCCGCAGTCCCTGAGGGCTCCCCGCCTCCTGCAGGAGCTGGCATTGCTTTTACACATAGGGAGCTGCTAACATGTGTAAAAGCAATTGTGCTTCGCTTTGAGAAGAGAGAGCAAAATGTTTCTTTTGCTCAAAGCAGAGCACAGTTTGCCGTGGTGTGGCAGGAGCGGTAAACCTCACGTCAAGTCATAGCAAACAGCTATGTCCCGGGGGTGGGCATCCAGGGACATAGCAGAAGCCGGCCCAGGGGGGTGTCTGTCCCCAGGGCCATCTTTAGCTCTAGGAGGGGGCCGCGCAGCCCTTCTGCTTTTTTTAGAACTTCCCAGGAAGGTGGTGTTCCCTGGGGCTGCAGGGGGTGTCCACGTGGCCCTCCGCATTGAATGTCACAACAGGCCTGGGGAGGTGGCGGCCCTCTGGAGCTGCGGGTGTTGCACACGGCTCACCCTCATTTTTGCTTGTAAAGCCTCAGGGAGGTGGTGGTCCCTGGCTCTTGGGAGGTCTGAGAGGCCTCCCATTTAATAATTAAAGAAGCCCCGGAGAGGTGGTGGTCCCCAGGGTGTGGGGGGTGCTGTGCGGGCATGCCGCATAATTTAAATCAAAAACCCTGGGGAGGTGGTGGTCCACGGGATTGGATTAACCCCATTAGCCCCCCTCCTTCATTTTTCATATACCCTCGGGATTTGTCCCAACCGGGGGCTTCCTCTAAAACAATCGCAGGAACCCCCTCTGTTTCTTTTTTCAATGTTGCTGCAAATCCGCAGATCCACCCTAGAATTCATGGCAAAATTTAAATCTTTTTAATGCCCACAGTATCCCTGTGGGGCCTCTCCACCATATCTGGGGGTAAGGGTATTCCTACCCTGCCACCTTTCCATTATTTTTTACTTTTTTTGTGGGACTCGGCTTCAAACCAAGTCCCAAGATGGCTGCCAACAAATTTCAGTAGGAAAGGGTTCGTGTCCCCAGATATCTATATTTTTTCAACTTAAATAGCTCTGAAACTACTCAACATATTTACACCAAATCACAAAAAGCATGCTTTCTGGACCAACATCTAGCTTTCTGCTAAATTTGGTGTAATTCCATTCAGTGGTTCGGTCTGTAGTCATTTTAAAAAATGAAAAATCCCCATAGACATAACATGGGGAAAACATGTTTTGGGCCCCCCCCTTTTTCTTGGCCCTCACTTGACGAATCACCCCAAAACTTTAAACAAAGCAGTGGCACCCAAAAAGGGAAGTTTGTGGAAATATTCGTAAAGATTCATCAAGCGGCGCCAAAGTTAATGGCAAAACAAAAAACGCTTTTCCTATGGAAACTTTGGTCCTAACTATAACTACCTACTGGCTATCGCCCGTCGGTAGTATAGATATATGTATGTATATATGTATGTATGTATAGATATATATTCACTGAAAAAAACAAAGGTTACAGGGATGCCATAGTTTGGGTCAGATTTCACTCGTACAAAACCAGTGACATTCGGCGTTATAGTTACCTGAGCTAACTATAACTTACGCCCCGCAATGCACTGCTTATGACCTCACATATTACATCACTCATCACATGGTCAGTGACATCACTGATGACATCTCAAATGACGGCGCACTGTTTGCTATGAGCCGGTGCTCCCACCATGCCATGGCAAACAACAATGTCCCGGAGGTGGGTATCCTGGGACATTGCTGGATCCAGCCCTGGGGGTTGGCGGTCCCCAGGGCCATGTACGGCTCCATGGGGGGGTGCATGGGGGCCTGCCCAGGGGAAGTGGCGGGCCCCGGGTTGAGAACAGCCCAGGAGGGGGGCCATGCGGCCCCCTCCAATTTCTTTATAATTCACTTTGGCCCCGGGGAGGTGGTGGTCCCCAGGAGCTGGAGGGGACCGCAAGGCCCCCCACATGAAAATTTCAAAGCCCCGGGCCGGTGATGGTCCCCGGGGCAGGGGGGTCCTTTAGGCCCCCGTGCATTAGCCCAGGGAGGTGGCGGTCCCCGGGCCATAGGGCCTCCCCTGCACTTATTTATTAATTAGTCCCAGGGAGGTGGTGGTCCCTGGGGCTGTGGGAGGCCGAGCAGGCCCCCTGCATCTCTTTCAGTATGTTTGCCCCAGGGAGGTGGTGGTCCCTGGGGCTGTGGGGACCCGAGTGGGCCCCCTGCATCTCTTTCAGTATGTTTGCCCCAGGGAGGCCGCATGGGCACCCCCGCATTACTATATAAACTTGCCCCCAGGACCTGGCCCACCCGGAGGCCAATAATTAACGAACCACAATAGACCACGCTTCATTTTATTTTTTATTTCGGCGGGAGTCGTGGATTCAGAATGACTCCCGCTGAAATTTTTTTAAAACAATGCTTTTTTGGCCCTGGGGTCTGGGACCCCCAAGAGGCCTAGGGGGTCAGGGTATTTCTACCCTGCCCCCTTTTCTTTTTTTAACATTTTTTCCTGTGACTCAGTTCAACTGAATCACAAGATGGCGGCCAACACTTCCTGGTTTGAAGTGTTGGCAGCCAATCAGATCTTAGAAGAAGATTGGGAGGGGTCGCAGAGCCACCGCGTCCCTATATATGCAACTGGGAATTCCTTTAAATTTCTCAGCAACTGCTGAAAGGATTTACACCAAATCACAAAAAGGCACTTTCTTGAACCAACATCTACCTTGCTGTCAAAATTGATGTAATTCTGTTCAGCAGTTGGGGCTGTAGCCGTGTCTAAAGGTACTATGGGAATTATTTTTGGGGAAAACGCGCTTTTAAGCACCCCCTGGTTATTTGTCCCTGCTTGACGGATCATCCCGAAACTTTCAAGTTAGCAGCTGAAGTGAGCGTTGTATACGCCTTGAAAAGTTCGTGAAGATTCGTCAAACGGCACCAAAGTTATTGGCAAAAATAAAATGTTTTTTCTATGGAAACTAGGTCCTAACTATAACTACCTACTGGCGACTGCCAGTAGTTTAGATATATATATATATATATATATATTGTCCAAACTGATCTCACTATGTCTCAATTGGTAGCTAATCTACCTCAGGTTACCTTCAGGCGGGCACCCTCTATGAGGGATGCCCTGGTTAGAACTAGTCCTGAGATAACTAAGATCGATACTTGGCTGTCTAAGCGCACAGGGTTTTTTAAATGTAGCACGTGTAGGGCCTGTAAATTTGGCACCACAACATTTGAATTTACAAATGCCTTTGAAACCAATCCCACGAAAATAAAAGGTTTTTTTACTTGTAAAACGGACCATGCAGTGTACATACTTGAGTGCTCCTGCAAGTTGAAATATGTGGGTAGCACTAAGTTACAGGTATTCACGTGCATTTTACAACACCTGCGGGCCATTGTGAATTCTGACCCAAGTTACCCTGTGGCGCGACATTTTAAATTAGTCCACCACAATAACCTAAATGAATTAAGATACTTTGTTATTGATGCGGTACCTAAACGATCAAGAGGTGGTAACAGAGAAAAAAGATTAAGGCAACTGGAATCACACTATATATTGCTGCTAGATACCAAGATGCCCCATGGGCTCAATACAGGAGAGGATTTGCACAATTTCTTATGAGCACCCTCTGTTGTGTCGTGTAATGACTATTCAGCTATACTTTTACAGATGAATTTTAGTGTGTGCGATCTTTGGGCCGGTTCATGCTCTAGTTTTAACCTGATTTTAACCTTTTGGTTTTGTTAGGTTTTTTTTGGGGCTGTTTTACTGGTTTTTTAGACGGTTTTTATGATGCGGCACTAATATTTTATTCTACTCTATCATCTGCGACTTTAATCTATGTCTTATATGTGAGATGTGTTTCCCTCATGCTGCTAGTTTCTTGCTATTTTGCACAGTTTTGCTATTTTGCACATACATTATTGTTAGTTTGGTTGTGTTTGGATTGTTCTCTTTGTGTTGCTCATAAACTGCCTTTTTGCATAAAGCTAAAAAATGTTAGTACATATAGTATCCATGAGTACATATTACGAGTCCATATACTGCCAAGACTTATCGGTGCTAGTGCACTTGCACTTTATACAATTACTATTCAAATGTAATGCTGAACTTGGATTGTTTTACCACCCTTCAGGGTACATTATTTAGTTTATACATTGGTTTTAGTGATATATATTTATTTGTGTCATTTATGTTGTGATATTTTGCACTTGCACTTTAATATCCATCAGCAACATTATCATGTATAAATAGAGTGATAACAGATATATCTCTGGAAAAAACGTATTAAGCAATGAATAGAAGTAGTATAGGCATTTAGAAATTTTCTGATCTTTGAGTTAGTTACAGTGGATTAAGTAATATAACTTCAATGTGTACTGGTGCTATTGGATTCTATTTCTATCTCTAGTTTTTGATTGTATTAATATTATCTCATACTATTAATTTTAATGGGTGGTTCTTGATCTTCTCCACTTGAGGGTGTCTGCTTTATAATATGATTTGCATAATAGTATTGTCTATATAGGTTAATTCGCTATAGAGTTTCTCTGTCTCTTTTTTTTTATTTTTTTCACATATTTGTAATTGTACCTACTGGCCTATCTATGATTTGAATAGCGGCCGAGATATAAGTGGGTTAAACCCTGTTTCTTTGTTTATTATCATTACTATTTTATTTTTTAATTTTTAAGCACTTGCACTTTAAATTTATGGTGTTTATTTGGATTTAGCCTCCAGTGCTGTCAGCCATAACCGCACCACGATATTCTGTAGGATCAGGAAATTTTAGGATGTATTATGAACCATTGCGGTAATTATTTATAACATGTGCATAATAATTATTTACTTAATTCCATTTGTAAATATATATGTTTTTTCCCTGATTTCCAATAATATGTTGTTTAGTTTTATTGTGTGAGGTTATTGGCTAAGTAGGGAGGAGGGTACTTTGTGTGACTATTTAAAGGAAAAACTGTTTCCAGCGTGTCATGTGATCAAGGTCGTGGTGACACGGCCGAAACGCGTCATGCCGATTTGCACGGAATAAAGTTGCACTAAAATATCTACTAGCAGCACGTTGTGGTCTGTACCTGCGTTTCTTCATCTAATGTGAAGTTGGGACTGTGTTCTCATATATATATATATATATCAAAGGTTGCAGGGATGTTATAGTTAGGCTAACATTTCTCTCGTACAAAATCAATGATATTTAGCAGCTATAATTAGCAGCGCTAATTATAACTTATGCCCCTGAAATGCACCGCTTATGACCTCACTTATTAATTCACTCATGACATGGTCAGTGACATCTCAAATGACATCACTGATGACATCATCCAGTGAATGTGGGTGTTTTGTAAATGCTTATGAGTGTTGAACATATATACCAAGGTACTATAAAAGTTAAAATAGCATACTTTCTGTACTACTGATTAGTGATAATATTTCTAACATATATTATGTGAGTGGCTGTGTGACTGTGTGTATCTGTGTGTGAGTGGGTGTCTGAGTGCCTGTATGGGTGTGTGAGTGGGTGTGAGAGTGTGTGTATGGGTATTAGTAGGTATTTGAGTAGCTGTATTGGGGTGGGTGAGTGGTGTGTAAGTGACAGTATGGGTGAATGAATGGGCGTCTGGCAGTATGAGTGAGTGACTGGCTGTTTAAGTGGCTGTATGGGTGAGTGAGTGACTGTTTGAGTGGGTGTTAAGTGAGTTGATGTGTGAGCAGCTGTATTGTAGAGTAAGTGTCTGTGTGAGTGGATGTGTGGGTGTTGATGTGGATGTGTGAATGGGTATGTAAGTGATTGTGTAGGTGTGTGAGTTCTAGTATGGGCAAGTGAGTGGCAGTATTGAGAGGCTGTATGGGTGAGTGAGTAGATGTGTGAGTAGCTGTATTAGTGAGTGTGTGACTGTGTGAGTGGCTGTATGGATAAGTGACTAGTTGCATGAGTATCTGTATAGATGAGTGAGTAGGTGTGTGAGTGGCTCTATGAATGAGTGAGTAGTTGTGTGAATACTTGTGTGGGTCTGTGAATGAGTTTGTGAGTGGTTGTGTGAGTGAGTGTATAATCAGTTGAATAGGGGTTTGAGAGTGCTTCTATGGATGATGTCATCAGTGATGTTATTTGAGATATCATCAACGATATCATCAGTGTTGTCACTGGCTATGTCATGAGTGATGTAATATGTGAGGTCATAAGCAGTGCATTGCGGGGGCGTAAGTTATAGTTATAACTGTTGAATTTCACTGGTTTTGTACGAGTGAAATGTGAGCCTAAGTATAACGTTCCGGTGACCTCTGGTTTTTTCAGTGAAGTTCTAAGATTTTTTAAATTCTATTTCCTAACTATAACACCCCTGTAACCTTTGTTATTTTCAGTTAATTTCTAAGTTTTTTTAATGTTGTTTTCTAACAATAACGCCCCTGTTACCTTTGGTTTTTTAAGTGAATTTCTAAGGTTTTTTGAATTTTATTTTTTAACTGTAACCACTAACCTTTGACAGTGAGTGTGTGAGTACATGAGTGTTTTAGTAGTGAGTGGGTGTGAGAGTGTCTGAGTGGGTCTGTCAGTGGGTGCATCAGTCTCTGAGTAGGTCTGTGAGTAGGTGTGTGAGTATCTAAGTGGGTCTGTGAGTGGGTGCGTGAGTGAGTAGGTCTGTGAGTGAGTGCACAAGTTTCTGAGTGGGTTTGTGAGTGAGTGCATGAGTCTCTGAGTGGGTCTGTGAGTGAGTGTGTGAGTCTCAGGGTCTGTGAATGGGTGCGTGAGTCTCTGAGTGGGTCTATGAGTGGGTGCGTGAGTCTCTGCATGGGTCTGTGAGTTTCTAGTGGGTCTGTGAATGGGTGCATGAGTGAGTGGGTCTGTGGGTGCATGAGTCTCTGAGTGAGTGCATGAGTCTCTGAGTAGATCTGTGAGTGAGTGCATGAGAATCTGAGTGGGTCTATGAGTGGGTGCGTGAGTCTCTGAGTGGGTCTGTGAGTGGGTGCATGAGTCTCTGAGTGGGTCTGTGAGTGGGTGTGTGAGGGTCTAAGTAGGTATGGGAGTAGGTATGTCAGTCTCTGAGTGGGTCTGTGAGTGGGTGCTTGTGTCTCTGAGTGGTTCTATGAGTGGGTGTGTGAGTCTCCGACACGGTCTGTGAGTGTACACGTGAGTCTCTCAGTGAGTCTCTGAGTGGGTGTATGAGTGTCTGAGTGGTTCTGTGAGTGGGTGTCTGAGTCTCTGACATGGTCTGTGAGTGGATGCGTGAGTCTCTCAGTGAGTCTCTGAGTGGGTGTATGAGTGTCTGAGTGGTTTTGCGACTGACTGTCAGAATATCAATGGGTGTGTGAATGAGTGCATGAGTGTCTTTATGGGTCTCTGAGTGAGTGCATGAGAATATCAGTGGGTGTGAGAGTGTCTTAGCGGGTCTGTCAGTGGGTATGGGAGTGTCTGAGTAGATCTGTGAGTGGGTGCATCAGTCTCTGAGTGGGTGTGTGAGTGTTTGAGTGGGTGCATGAGTTGCTGAGTGGGTCTGTGAGTGGGTTCATGAGTGTATCAGTGAGTCTGTGAGTAGGTACATGAGTCTGTGAGTCTGTATGTGGGTCTGTGAGGGGGTGCATGAATCTGAGTGGGTCTGTGAGTGGGTGCATCATTTTCTGAGTGGGTCTGTGAATTAATTTTTAAAAAATAATTTCACCAATATTCGTGAATTCTCCACGACATTAGACGGGCCATGCTGATCACAATGTATGGGTCGCAATGTATTTGCGAATATTGGTGTAGAAAAAAAACCTGTTTAGCAACATATTATACACATGTGGATTCCCTGAAAGATCCTTATATTTCTCCTATGGGGTCAGGACACATCCAATCTGACCCCTTATGTCAAGTTCTGCCATTTAATTTCAGCCCCAGGGACTGTCCTGATAAACTCTCTGCTCAGGTTGTGGTCAGCCAGTCACAGCATTCCTATTGGAGTCAGTCAGTCATCGCGAATTAGCTGCAATCGCAGATATATAAATTTGGATTTCCTTAAATTTCTCAACAACTGCTGAACGGATTTAGACCAAATAACAAAAAGCACAATCTGAAGACCAAAAGCTAGCTTTCTGACAAATGTGGTGTAATTCCGTTCAGCGGTTCGAGCTGCAACCGTGTCTAATGAGTCTATTAGAATTAACATAGGAAATCTACTTTTTTGACCCCCCTCTTTTTCTCAGCCCGCTTGATGGATCACCCTGATACTTTCCATGCACAAGACTCACTATGACACTTTTTGGGGGAAATTTCGTGAAGGCACCAAAGATGTAGGTAAGTCAAAAAACACATTTCCTATGGAAACATGGTCCTAACTATAAATACCTACTTGTAAAGGTGTGCATGGTAAAGGCATATGCGTGCGTGGTAATGACTTGTGAGGTAAAGGCATGTGTGGTAAAGGCATATGCATGGTAATGAACACGTGGTAAAGCATGTGTGGTAATGACATGTGTGGTCCCATCATACATCCCCGTAACAGTAGCTAGGATTTGTTTCTTTTGTGGTGCCACTGACACAGTCAACGTCTGGAGAGAACCAGAAGGTGGTAGACTCAATGTGTGTCTTGGGGGAATCATTGTATGTGGTGGTGTCTGCATCTTGTGCCATTTGGAGGTTGCTGATGCGGGTAATGCTGACACACTGTAGGGGACAGGGCTGCTTTTGCTAAAGCTGTCATCCTACTCTTCCTCATAACCTCCTTTTATCACCATGATCAGAGCTGCTTCCCCTCTCTCATCACCAGCAGCAGCAGCAACAGCTACCTTTTTAAGGTGCTCCTCCTACCTGATTGTGTGATTTTTTTCTCATATGGGACATTTGCCCTTCCGCATCATAGTGTGAAGCTAGCTTACCTCGAGAAATTCTTGTGTGTCAAATAGAGCATATTGCAATGCTGTCCTCCTGCTTGCTAATTGTGAAGGAATCCCAAACTGGGGAAGAGAACTTTTTTACTCTCTGTACTGTGTACTTCGACTGAGGTAGTGGTGGGTGCAGGTCACAGGGGGCCTTACAAATATGGAGGCTGGTGGTGGTGGAACCAGTGCCACATTCTTCTGAGCAGGTTGAATAGGAAGGCGTCATCTCGGTGTCCTCTGAGCCGCCTTGCATATTGGCAATCACTGTCTCGTCCTCATCACTGTCACTTTCCATAATTCTAAGACTTTCTGGGACTTTTTTTCCCCTTGTCTCTCTTGGCAATACTCAAACTCGGCCGGGGGCCAATCCATGTCCAGATCATCAGAAGGGGGGCTTGGAGAAGATGATGGATTACCCTTTCTTTTTCTTGCTGGAGATCGTGAAGTCAGTGGCTCAAGAGCTACATCTTGCTCAGCAGGAAGCTCAAACTCCTTTTCTACTCCTACTTCAGGAAGAACTTTTGCTGGCTGTGGTTCCTGTTGTCCTCTGTGTTTGGTTTCCTGAGATGAATGGATGCTTTGCAGCTGAGACAGATCCAATTCAGACTCACTGCTAGTTGCGATGACTGGTGGCTGCCTCGCCGAGAGACATGGACTTAGGCTTAGGTTGGGGTGGTGCTGTTGATGCAGGAGTGCTGCTCCCAGCTTGCTACCCAGAGGATGGTACAGCAGGCATATCATGTTTCCTGAAAAAGGTGGAGGGCATCACACCAGTGATGGCAATCTGCTTCTTCTTATGCTCCTCAATGGCCACTTTCTTGGCAGGAACATCTTTCTTTGGGGACAACTTTGAACTCTGCCAGTTGGTACATAGCTTCAAAGCGGAAGCAAGCAGAGGAAGACTCAGGTGGTGTGGTGTAGTGTCACTTTGTGCCAGCCTTCTGTCTGGCAGTACTGTGGGTGATGTCTCTTGTGCACCTTAAAGCAAACAAACAAGAAAACATTCAGTGAAATGCGTCATTTTTGCGTTTGAATTATGTAGACAGACAATATAATTTAGTGAGGTTATCCCAAATAATTTACAATAGATAATATCCATTCCTATCTGAACCATAACATAATATTTCAATTAGAATAACAACATACATGTTTAAAAGTTTGTTTTATGTGCCTATGAGACACCTGTGGCAGGTTGGGGGTGCAGAGGAAATGGAATAATCTTTAAAAAAAAATGAATGCTGGTGTGTGCCTATGGCAGAAAAGGGATGCAGGAGATATTGGAATAATCTGTAAAAAAAATGAATGCTGGTGTACGCCACTGGCAGGCAGGAGGTGCAGGAGAAAATGGAATAATCTGTAAAAATTAATGCTGGTGTGTGCCTATGGCCTAAGAGACCAATGGCAGGCAGGGGGTGCAGGGAAAAATTTAATAATCCTTACAAATGCTGGGGTGTGCGTATGGCCTAGGAGTCCTATGACAGGCTGGGGGTATGGAAAAATGGAATAATCCTTAAAAAATTAATGCTGGTGTGTGCCTATGGCATAAGAGACCTTTGTCAGCAAAGGGGTGCAGGGGAAATGAAATAAAATATTGCAAAAATGAAGAACCCCCTGCTTAGGATTAGTCAACGGGGAAGGAAACACCAGATAAAATATACAAAAGAGAACCCCCGTCTGACCTTATTCACTAATCGCCATACATCTTCAATTTAGCATGAATGTGTTAAAAGCTCAGAACCATTTTGATTAGCATTAATACATATGTATTTCATCACTTCAAATAATACATCCATTTATTGTTCACAATAAGATAATCTTTCCCTTTCCATCATATTCATTACTGCAGCAGATCTTTGGAAAATATCAAAACTGTAAAAACATTAAAATATATGCAACAAGTTACTTTCATGCTCACACATTCATTCATCTTTCTCCCAAGTCATCACTCAATAGTATCACGTGCAAAAAAACAACTTTACTGATCAATTTTTACGGGTCTGGCTTAGCACAATTTTGCTAAGTAATATCATTGCTGATGTTCAGTGTTCGACTTTTTCTTCTGTATGTATCTAATAAAGCAATGAAAGCCTACAAAACATCATATGAAATTTTTGTTTATACAGATTTATGATTACAACTTCTTAATTCTACTGTTTTTGCAGTAATTTCCTGATGTGGCTTAACCAATCATCCTCAACGCATGTTTCGGCTAAAACACCTTCCTCAGGAGCGTCACAGCAATGAGCCCATGAAACATCCAACACCTGCAATCACATAATTTAAAAATATCACTGAGCCACACATTAAAATAAAAATATTTTAGGTTTTATTTAGTTTAAAACCATCAAAGGAGGTAGTGGTGGACACTTTGTGGTGTATTTGGTGTACCTGGTGACCTGATTGACGGTTTTAAACTAAGAAGCACTTAATTTATAGTGCATTTTTTAAATGTATGCTGGTCCTTCATTTTGCAGGGCTTTGTATGCATGGGTCAATATCTTGAACTGGCATTTCTTCTGGATTGGGCGTCAGTGTAGCTTCTTGAGGTGGGGTGTGATGTGGGTCCATCTGAGGAGTAGGCCTGAGTGGAGCTAGCGGAGTTTCACTCCACAGAATTCCGCTGAGTTACTGGAAAACTCCATTGAATTTCGCAGAGTTCCGGTAGCGGGCGGAGAATGTTGGGCCACCCTGAATTTTGTTATCAGTACACATACCCTTCAAAATGTTGCCAGCAACTGCGAGCGATGGCTAAACTACACCTTAATAAAAACAATTGTACTGACAGGAGACCTACACTTACAGTTTACCCTTCGATCATATGGTAGCAACCAAACTTATACACAGGGGTATTGTCAGAACGACTGCAAGTATTTTTGGTGAAGGTCAAACTGTGCAAAACTGCAGAGTAAATGTTTGACTTTCGGAAATGGCACTGTTGTGTGAGCGGCAGCGGCAGTGCTAGATTTACATGAGTGTTTCCAATGCGGCAATCTGTTACAGTGAAGTTCAAACTATTACAGTGGCAGTCCATAAACTTGTCGTTTTCATGAGAGACTGCGCCTGCAGGGAGGGGATGGAGGAGCCCCCACAAAAGATCGGGGGTGAGGAAGAAACTGCGATGATGCCAATAAAGTGTGGCGAGCGGAGGCCCTGGGGATGCAGGGACTGCCCACAGCATGACAGGTAACAAGTTTGGGAATGTGCCCCCGAAAGGCTGCGGCAGGGTACGGGTGGTCAGGGGCTGCGGCGAAGCAGGTGGGAATCGGCTGTGTCTGTGCCACGCTAATGAAAAGCATAACGGACAGTCCAGAAGAGGAAGCTGCTAGGTGGAAAGGGAGCAGGTAACGGTACAGCAGCAGCACTGCATGAGAAGCAATCACTTTATGGTCACTTTCCCTCACTCTGGCCGGGCCAGCCCCTCAAAAGCAACACCCGAGCCCCCAGCTGCCCTCGAGCAATCACCCCACTCTCCGTTATTCTGCCGGGGGTTTGCCTGCCTTTCTCTGCTTACCCCTGGGGCCATCCGCCATGATGCTCTAGCTGGTGTCTAATGCTGTCGGAGTCACCTTCCTCCTTCCCTCCGCCCCCTCCCTCCCACCCACCACCGCACCTGGCTTATGTCAGTGGTTTTACAACATCACCTACCCTACACATAGCCAGACGTGCCTGCCTGGGAAGCCTGTTGCCAGGGGAGATGCTAATTTTCCGCGGTGACTGTGGGAGTGATGGCCAAGGGAGGCTGTCCATGTGGGGCTGGCAGGGGCCGACAACAGCAGTACCGCAGCATTAGCGCCTCTGGCTTGTGACAGATGCACGTTCATCTCAAGGCAGGATGACACATGGACAAGGTATGTGAACGGCATGCAGGCCAGCGGTTGGTGGAGCTCTGCTGAACTCCACGCTCCAAGCGCAGTGCGGAGTGGGCAAAACTTCGCAAATTCCACCGGCAGAGCAGAGTTCAACGTCCATCCCTGCTGGAGAGGTTGAAGATGAGTCTTGCCACTGAATTTTGTATTCTCTGTAGTTTCTACAAGAGGCGTGCGGTGATTCCTGCATACAGTATTTTCCCATAATCCAACCTGCTGGTGACGAGGGCCTGCATGATGGTCCTTCTGGTGTTGATTGGGAGCCACCTAAATATCTTGTGGAGCATGCGTAGGGTGTTGAAGAAGGTGGATGAAACTGCGTTTACCTTTTTTTTCTTAGATAACTTGCTGTCCAAGATGATGCTGAGTTTGCAGGCATGGTCTGTTGGGGCGGGGGATGGGCCGAATTCAGCAGGCCCCCATGGCGAAGTGTTGTTCCCAAAGATGAGGAGGGGACCCCTTCTGGAGCCCTAGAGGTCTCTTCGGGATCCAAGGGCATTAGATGAGATCCCAGCCATCTTCTTCAGATCTATCGATGTCAGAGTCCACCTTTAGTAGGCATGCGGCACAGTACATGAAGAGAAGTCGTCAGAACCCAAGCCATTGATTCCTATGCAGGCAGTTAAGGGAGCGATGTGCTGCGAGTCACCAATGTTAGAGCTATCAACCCAGGTGGGTATGTCCTAATCCATCATGCTTCACTGCTCATAATTTATACTGTTCATGAAACACGCTCACAACCATTTAGAGAAGCCTCAGGCTTTCCAGAAGGGAATTCAATGCATAACCTATTACCAGTTGAATCAGCGAGGAACTCACCTCTCATTTAATGTCCTTATGGCTGCCTTAACAGTTATTGCTTTACTACCCCATAACAGATGCATGATACCTTAGTACTTATGGCTGCCTTATCATTTATTGCACTATTACCCCTCAACATGTGCATGGTATCTTTGTCCTTATGGCTCCCTTATCATTTATTGGGCTACTACCCCTCAACAGGTGCATGATACCTTCATCCTTATGGATGCCTTATCATTTACTAAGCTACTACCTCTCAACAGGTGCATGAAATCTTTGTGCTTATGGCTGCCTTATCTGTATTGTGCTACTACCCCTCAACAGGAGCTTGATACCTTTGTCCTTTTGGCTGCTTTATCATTTATTGCACTACTACGAGTCACCAGATGCATGATATTTTAGTCCTTATGGATGCCTGATCAATTATTGTGCTACCACCCCTCAATGGGTACATGATACCTTTGGGGTATCAGAAACCATAAGAGCGTGCTGTTCCTTGACGGAGAAGTAGAGAGAGGGTCAGTCTGTCTGTCAGAAAGAGCTTATCAACTGGATCCAGGGGATTTGATTGATCAGAAGCAATAGCCCTCACACACCCAGATGGGTGTCATCCTTCATCATCGGGCAGCTCCTCGTTGGGCCGGTGCTGCAATGTCCAAGGGGTCTCCCAAGGGCGCTCCTTGCTGGACATCTTTAAAATAAGATGCTGTGATAAAGTACGTGAGTGAGGGTGCCGTGAGTGTAGATTGGTTAGTTAGTGATTAGAAAATGACTAAAGGTACCTTATTAAATATATTATATAGGTCTAATTGACGAGAATGACAATAAAAGAAGGCTCTATTGGGAACTATGATCCTTGACAGCTCAAGCAGTGATGTAATTAGAGGTCAGCAGGTTTATTGCCTTACATGGTCCAACAGGATCTTAGGCAATTCGTCAGGACTGAATGTTAAACCTAACCTACACCTGATTGGGAATAGAGATGTAGTATTACCATAGGTACCCAATCATATCAAATCATCTGTATGGTGTCAACTATACCTTATACGGTAAAGAACAAATTTACGGTACCAATATACGGTACCATAGGTACCCAATCATATCAAATCATCTGTATGGTATCAACTATGCCTTATACGGTAAAGAACAAATAATCTGACCTGTAAGAGTCCCATATTGGTATCACCGACATGGGAAGTAGGGTGATACCTGCTCTCATTACATGAATATGCATTAGGCCATAATAGATAAAAACATGGCATCATTTAAATCACACTTATCCGTGATGAGTGCATATATGAGAAAGGAAAAGTACACAAGCAGGTGACACACGGGTGACTTTACAAACACAAATCCAAGACCCACGCATGGAACGTGATACATCTGTAAATTCCTAAATGCAAATAAGAGGGATCTTACCCGATTAGAGTCTAACTTTTGCCCCTCAGGTTTGGGCAGAGGACTGCTTTATGCTGCGGGTAACACTGGTAGCAAAAACATCCGTATTAGCAAGTGGTCAGTTTAAAAATAAAAGGCATTAAATGAGAATTCGCCTCTGTACTCACAGTGTCCTGCACGGAGAAGTACCGGTGACCTACCCTCTTCTGTCGGCCTGGAGGTCAAGAGGCAACCTGAGGGGTGTTTAAATACCTGTTTGTAATTGCAATTGTGTTTATATGGTGCTTACTACCCCTGATGAAGCATCAAAGTGATTTTCGGCGAGGCGCATGCTGCTCCAGAACCCAAAAAGGATTAGTGGTGAATTAGTTTAGGGAAATATGAATTAATTTGAGCGGTGGACATATGATTCTGTTAGTTGGATTAAAAAGGATAATGGAGGAATAGAAGAGGGAAGAGTCTAGAAAGTGTTTACTGGGAGATCATAGTAGTAGGAGGAGGTATGGGAAGAGTAAAGGAGAGTTGGAGGAGGGTAGAGTCTCTAGAAATGGATTCAGGGAGATCATAGTAGTAAAATGAGGTGTCGGATAAGTCTAAGGAGGGGTACATGAGGGAAGAATTCAGAAAGGGTTGTTTGGAAGATCTTAGTAGTAAAATGAGTTTTGGGGTGATGCAAGGAGGGATAGAGGAGGGTAGAGTCTAGAAAGGGTTATTTTGGAGATCATAGTAGTAAATGAGGTTTGGAATGAGTCAAAAAGTAGAGGTAGAGAATATATTGAAAGAGGTATGGGTGAAGCATAGGGTAGTGCATTGGAGACTCTCAAATGTGTTTTTAGCTTATTTTTATTTTCTTTACAGTAGGAGTAAAGTAATAAATATATAGACACACAAGTACATGGAAGGTATACATGTATAAGGATGGTCCTATATCATGATTTAAGTTGTATTTAATAAACTCAGACTTTGAAGTGTTGCTGTAGTATAAGCTAATCCATTTGTGTGTGTTTTTTTTGTAATTCAATAGTGAAGTAATTGTAGATAGTTATGATAAAATGTACATATTGTGATAGATAAATAAATGGAGAACCAAAAGCATCTAATTAAATAACTTATATGAAAACTATGCAGTGACCTATATTCATGTTAAGCATAGAATAATATAACCATAAGTAATATGTACATTTGTCAAGCAGACCTAAAGAATCTCTCTCTCTCTCTCTCTCTCTCTATATATATATATATATATATATATATATATATATATATATATATATATAATTATACATATTTATAGAAATAAATACACATATCTAGATGCATACATATAATTAAATTAAATGCTTATATACACAGGGATATGCTGTACATTTGTGTTTGAGTATGGTGGTTATGTAACGAAGAGCTAACGTTTGAGTAGTCTTCTGAAGATAAGATAGTTATCTGTGGATCTTATGTTTGGAGGTAGTGAGTTCCATAGTATGGCTGCTAGAACAGAAAAGGATGTGCCACCAATGGTTTTTTTCTTGTATGGTGGGATTTTGAGGCGAGGTGCCAATCTGGAGCGGAGGTTCCTATGTTGAATGTATTTGGTGATTTTATTCCTGATGAACTGTGGCCCTGTTTCATGTATTGCTTTGTGGGTGATAAAAAGCACCTTGAGCGTGGATCTTCTGGCAACCAGTAACCAATGTAGGGCCCTCAAGGCAGGGGAGATGTGGACTTGTTACTTTACATGTAGGAATAGTCTGGCAGCAGAGTTCTTAATCCCTGTAGTCTTTTTATAGTTGATTAAGATGATCCATGGTTCAGGCCATTGGCGTAAACAAGTTTAGACAGTACAAGAGAGATAGTAGCCTGGACCTTGTAAGGAAATCCAAGGTGGGAAAAGATGCACCGCAGAGTTTTCATAGTAATAAAGCTTGATTTTGCTAATTTGTCCACTTGGGCATTCATAGATAGATTGGAGTCCATGGTAATTGCAAGGTTTCTTACTTCCTTAGATACTTCAGGAGGTGGTCCCAGATCGTCAGGCCAGGTGGCGAGTGCAAAACAGATGCGCGGAGCGCGTGGGTCAAAGTACGTGCAGAGACAGGTTGGAGGCACTTGAATGGGCATTGTACGCCACCGCCATGTTGATTAGGCTGCCGTAATAGCATTGAAAAAAAATAAACAAAAATGAAACATATGATTAGCTTGCAGCATATTGGTTTAAGAAACAATGTAAATTGGCAATCTACTCGTCATGACTGGTAAACACATTAAGAAAAGCTATGGTGGCGTAACCGGAGAACGCAGTAACAGTAACACACAGCCGAGGTGGAGCGCGGTCAAGAACTGTAAAAAGTAAGTGGCATGGACTAACTTGCTCGAAGGAGATATTGTGTAACAATGTTGTTGTACAGAAATATGTGACGTGCATTGACAGAAAGTCAATTTAAACTATAGCGGTCGCAACAATTGATATTTTACAGATAAAAACAATGTTACTGCTAAAGCGGTGAGACGCAATGAAAAAATGTGGAAAGGAAGTTGAAATGAGTGTCATGGATTAACCTGCTCTAAGTAGATACAATGTTGCTAGTTGCATAGAATGAAGCGATGTGCATTGACAGAGAGACAGATAAAACTAAAGCAGTCGCTATGAACGATGTTGTGTTATGTTTCATATAGAGGCCCTAATATAGACATGTTCATATATGCCCTAATATAGACATAATCGTATATGCCCTATTATGGTCATAATCGTATATGCCCTATTATAGTCATGATCTCCTATGTCCTTATATAGGCATGATCTTTCACCTACAATAGTTCCCTACAGTACACAACGAACACTGAGGGTTGAACGTTATCTAGTCTGTGGTTTGAACACTGAAGGGTTTTTCCCGAACACAGGCCTACAATGTACTCATAAATTATGCATGAGCATTCACCAGCTACATCTCCTGCATAATGTGTTGGTACAAAGTTCACCCCTTACGTCTTCCTCATGTCTAACAAAGACCAATACACACCATACTGAGGGGCAGACACTTTAGGGTATAAATACACCGCATCTTGCCACGGTAAGACAGTGGGAACCGAGACTTCCATGCCAACACACTGACCAGAGACGCTGAGGCTCCTGCATGCAGTCGCTCCAGCTGACAGCGGTCTAACACAACCCTTGCGGGGTGTCCAACTCGAGACCAGGATGGGGTCCCACACTCTCTCTATTCAGGTAATGGGGTTCGACTAAATCCTAGAGGGATTCTTGGCTCTTAGGCTTTTAGATCTACACACATGCTAGGTACACTTAGGTACATCTAGTTAGGCATCGTAGGAGTATGCGCACTTTTATAATGCATTTTATATATTCATGTATGTAACCATTATTATTGCAATATGGTAGAACTGTACTATCCTTTCACTTTTATCGTACTGCTGATAATATATCTCTGCTACTGTCTGCTGGTTGTTACTGCACATATATTCTACACTAGAATAACAACTGTTCAATAAATACTTATTGAAACGCCCAGACCGTTTATTCTGTGTAACTCGCTGAGACAAACCGAACAAGTAAGCACGAGTGACTGAGCGAAAAGTAGTACATTGTTTCCACGATTCTGAGGGATCAGGGTTGTCATGATCTAAGGTTGCCAGAAACTAATCTCTCCCCGATAAGAGGAGATTCTAGTGGCACTGTGAGCTAGCTAATGCAAAACAGGCTAACATACGCAGTGGGGGTGCACAGAGCCAGTCTGCCACCAAGCCCACAGTTTATGTTATCCAAACGAGCAAGTCCTGCATGGGTACTATAGGAACTACATGACATGGCACCACCAACGTTGGTTAGGTATTTATTTAACAGTAGAATCTGAGTAGTTCAGTCGTGCTATTCCCAGAGAACCTACTCACAAAACCCCAGAGACGTCTGGAGTGGGTGGGCACAAAATCCGCCGCAGCTGAGTAGTACAAAAATACTATTTATTGGCTGTTGGTTATTCAAGCTTGAAAGGACATAGTGTTCCTAAAATTGTGCATAACACCTTATCTTAGTTCCCTTGGAATACTTCTTCCTCTAAACATGACTGATGCCGAAGTAAGGGCAGAGAGAGTTGAACTGAATTTTTCAGAAGAAGAAGATCCAACGGATGCAATACAGACTGCACCAAAATTCAGAATGACAGTCACCCTAAGACTATTAGAAAATGGTTTACAAGCTAGGGGTGCCATGGTAGTTTTCGTGATTGAGGCACACGAATCAAACAAAACAGAGGTATTCTATTCATGGGTTACATTCCCAGCAGCAAATGCAATAACAAAGACATTTCACTACTATATAGAAGGAGATGCACCACCGGAATATTGTCCGTTTGAGGACATAGAGATTCCACTCACTTACCAGGAATATTATTACTGGTTTAATGGCGCCCTACCCCACGTACGAAGAAGAGTAAGGTTAGGCCCACTCGGAGGAGAAGGAGCCACATGGCCAATATTAGCGGCCTACACACCACATCCTGACATTGCCACAATGCCACCAGGAGACTTACTCGTACAACACACAGATTTAATTAAAATCTACAGAAACCTGACACAATTTGTCATGAGGACTTTAACAATCCAACCTGCACCAGGTGCAGCAAATAGTACTCCAGCTCAGGATACAGGAAATAAAATGACTCCTCAAACATTACACACGGTAATGGGCAAAATGCCCGCAAAACGCGAACAAATACCATTCTGGATAGCTCAGAAAATAACTCAGCTTGAGGCAGTATTCCCGAATACTACCACCTGTGATAAACACAGAATACTAACAATCTGTTTGCCCATGGGGATCACACCACAAATAGAGGACTGCACCTCTTGGGGTACAGTCTTTGCTGCCATATATACCAGAACGCATGGTATCCCGTCATTAGCAGTAGTACCTGATGTATTGAGACAGATACAAAATGAGTACGGAGCAGAGCCTGCCCTTAACTTAGGGATGAAGTTACTAGGTAACTACGAACAGGTATCAGCCATAATACTAGCTAACATTAAGGGGGAAGCAGCTTCAGTGGCGATCCGCCAACGCCTAAGGGAGTTCAGTCCAGTAGATCAACAACACGAACTACCCAAAATAATTGAAACTGCACATGCAGAATTAGGCAGAGACAGTTTAGGTGGGAAAGCACTAAAACCACAACTAGTGGGCAGTTCTGAAAAGGACCCTACAAAGCAGACACCTACTTCTTCTAAAAAGAAGTGGGAGAATAAAAAGCAACAAAAGTCTAAAGACAGCAGATCTCAATCCCGAGGCAGGTCTCCTCAACAGGAGCCCTCTGAAAGGAGGTATAACCTCAGGAATAGGGATAATATTAGGAAACCTGACAGGTATCAGGATACTGATACACGTTCCTCTCGTTCCTTTCAGGGTTCATCAAAAAATTCCGAGAGGGAAGGACGGTCAGAACAAAGACAAGAGGAGCGTACAAAGTCCAGAGACACGCAACGCGCTGCGGACTACGCACCTAAAAAAGAAGATAAACAGAAACCAAAACCTCAGTTCAAAAAGAACAAGGTAGCAGGTCTCAAGATCAGACATGCCCAGAATTCTGAGGACACAGCTTCTGAACGGGGAATGGGCTCTGACGATGCTAGACAGCGTGGCAGAAGTAACAATAGCTCACCAGAACCTGAAGGAATTTCTGGTGACAGCGGAGTTGAGTGAGTATATCACGGTGGAAACCCCTGATACTCAGGTAAGCGTCCCACATAAGTTACATGAAATAACACTCCGGATGGAGGGGGACAGACCCAGAAAAATAAAAAGTCTCTTTTGGAAAAATCTGTCATCAGGTTATGACATTCTATTAGCAGAACAAGACGGGCCGCCAGCATTTATCATGGAGTGCCCCAGGGGAGAAGAGATAATTTTTCCAGCCTTTTCCGACCTCGTTCCCATACATTTAAAACATGCATATGCGCAGGAGTGGGCGGTTGCCATAGCTCCGGTATTGTACAAAAATCATGCTGGTTGGAATGAGGATTCAACCCACCACGTGATCCCGTTAAAAGCTTCACCAAATGCTCAAAGGCAATATCCTATAAAGCAAGAAGCTAAAAAACAGGTCAGGGAGATCTTAGATCAACTTGAATACCAAGGGGTGATACAAAATTGCACCTCACCAATGAACAATCCTTTGTTCCCCGTATCAAAACCAGACAACAAATATCATCTAGTTTTAGATTACAGACATTTAAACACTTGCACAAAGACATTCGCTGTCCAAAATGCACACAGTGCCGCATTAATGAATAACATTGTGCGGAAAAAATACAAAACTACACTTGACATCTCAAATGGATTTTTCTGCCAAAATATAGCACCTGAAAGCAGGTATTTGACCGCATTCCCAGCGCTAGGGTTCCAACGGCAATTTTGTCGACTCCCCCAAGGGTGTAAGAATAGTCCGGGGTTGTTTTTAGCAAGGGTAACAGAGTTACTCCAAAATTTGGATGAAGAAGCAGTGTCCTATGTGGATGATATTTATCTGACGGACGATGACTTACCAAGGCACTTGACCAGGGTGGGCACCATTATTATGGGATTCACCTCTGAGGGCTATAAATTTAATTAAAAAAAATCAGAAATTGCCCATCTCAATGTCCTGTTCTTAGGTTATGAGCTGTCAAGTGAAGGAAAAAGCCTAGCAGCTAACTTTTTAGAAAAGTGTGCGCTGCTCCAACCTCCAAAATCGTTAAAGAATTTACAATCAAGTCTGGGATTCCTAAATTTTGGTCGAACATACATTTTGGATTACGCAGAAATTCGTAAAACCTTTCTACGACTTAATAAAACCTGATTTTTCAGTCAGACAATGGACACAGGAACATACAAACATCCTACGTTCACTACAAGAAGACATGATAGCTTCAAAACACTTACAGACACGCGTAAATGTACGCAACTTAGTGATCCGAGTAATAGCGGGTCAATGCAGGTACACTTACTTAACCTTCAATGAAGGTGAAACGGTACCAATCGCATACAAATCACACCTGTACACAAACGCAGAGATGCGTTTCACTTCAACAGAAAAAATCCTGACAGCAGTCCGCTGTAGCAAGAGAAAGAGCTCTGGCTCAGGGAAAGCACATAATAGTCGTGACCCCAGTACCAGCCTTAGAGGCTGTTACAAAGGCTAGCATTCCAAATGCGAAAGCCTTACATCCCAGATGGATACAATGGGCTAATTCTCTTACTGCAACAGATGTTGAATACAGATTTGATCCAAGTTTAAAAACACAAGCATTTCTGCAATACGAACAAGAATATCCTCTACCAAATAAGATTTTGCCTCTAGATCAGTATGAATACATTATTTACACTGACGGATCTGCTCAACCGGCCATAGGGAGTAAGCAAGCTTACAGCGCAGCGTGTTGAATCGTTAAAGGTCTCATGCGCGATGGAAAGTTCCATCCAAGTTGCACTAATACGCAATCTCTAGGAGACTGCACCGCTCAGTTGGCAGAATTAAAAGCACTGATACTGGCACTTGTAAATACGGATCACAAATTCCCCACAATAATTGTGTGTGATTCCTTTTACTGTGTTCAGTCATACAATGAATACTTGTATCATTGGGAACAAAACGGGTTTAAAGATGCAATAGGTGGCACAATTAAGCATAAAATGCTATGGGAACAGGTAGTGGAGTTGAAAAATGACCTACCAAGGGCTCACGTGATACATACACTGAGTCATCAGCGTGATGGTGTTCACGTTGAAGGGAATTCATTGGCTGATGAAGCCACAAAGGGAGCTGTATGCACAGCGTCCGTAGCTGCAATCACTCATTCAAAAACGAGGATAGACGGTGAGATTATGGTAGCTGTCATTGCTTCACGCAAAGGCAGCACAGCAGTACCTAAAAATTTTCCCACTCAAGTACTCCTACAAGTTAGATGCACACAACATTCCATATGCTCAGATTCCTGGAGTGGGGGATAGAGTAATACCAAATATGGATCGTAGGCAAGGTTTAATTCTAGCAGCACATGAGGGTTTGGGCTCTGCGCATACAGGCGTTACAGCGACTATTTCTTTATTGAAACAGCGCTATTGGTGGCCAGGGCTAACAAAACAAACTAAAGACTACGTCTTGAAATGTGACATCTGCCAGCAGATGAAAGGCTCCACCGTAGCACGCCCAGTGCAGACACCATTGTTGAAATCAGACAAACCTCTCGCTTGTGTATATTTGGACCACTGAGGCCCCTTACAGTCAGATGGGGCCAAGAAATATATCATGGTTGCAGTGGATTCCTGCTCTAGATTCCTATGGGTCTGGCCTCAGCGCTCGGCTGATGCTCAAACTGTTATAAAAGATTAGCGAGTCTTTATTGGCACATACGCAGTTGGCACGTTACATTCTGACCGTGGCCCAGCGTTTAGCTCTCGGGCTTACAAAGAGGCCATGGAAGGAATGGGTGTATCATTGCGGTACTCCTCTCCATACCATCCTGAGGGAAATTCGGTTGTGGAGAGGAAAAACCTTGACTTAAAGCAATCTTTAACAGCTAGGGTATTAGGCAAGTGCGGTAGTTGGGTCAGTCACCTTTATGGGGTCCAAAGAGCAATTAACAACCAGCCAAGCAGCTCTCTAGGGGGTGTCACTCCTTACGAGGTCCTATTTGGGACAAGAATGTGGGTACCTGATCTTGATTGTGAAGGCGCAGTGGTGGATGAAAAACAATTTGATATCCATGATCGTTTGGCTGTTTTACAGGATCTGAATGAATCCAGGACACAACAAAGTAACGTCCACTTATAACAGACCGCCACTGAGGAAGTCAAGGCAGTAACGGCAAGACCTGTCTGGATCCCAAAAGTCGGGGATCTTTTCAGAGAGAAGATTGCAGACAAGAAAGAATTTGGGCCATCTTACAGAACAGCTGTACCGGTCCTAACAATCCAAGGCACAAGAACTGTACTTCTGCCGCCTCTTGCCGGAAAAAAGGAGAAAAGATTTGTCTCAATCGACTTAATCAAACCACACTATGTGGCCGATACTAAACAGTAGGCCACGTGCACTCCACAGTAGCAGACGCCCTCCTCTCGCTACAATCCAAGAAGTTCAAACAGAAAGACTCGTCACGTTTGAAGAGCCACCTGTACTGAATGAAGGACTAAGCAACAATGCTATGGAACTCGTTCCACTTCAACAAGAAGTTCGACTTCAAAATGAAAATCAACTTAACCACCAAGTTGCAATCAGACCGACTACAGACGTCTTCGTCAACATGCCTCGTCAAGAGCAAAATCCGATTTCAACAAATCCCGATGCGATTCCAACAATTGATCGAACTGCTTCTGGCTACTTCATGAACTTTGATATGTTTTCACTGGATCCAAGCAATGCCGGAACCGACGCCAGCCAAAAAATCACACAAAGAAAAACTCATTGACTTTCTGAACTTTTTTAAAAAGACTTACCTAGTGTCACCTTGGATAGAACTATGGTATATCACTGGGATTCTATTTTTCATTTTCTGGCTAGGTTTAATTATAACTTTTAGTATGCTTATTAATGGACGATACCTTCAACAGAGCTCTACAGCCCAAAAGGTTAATTTAATTTTAAAGCCACACCAATCTTCACATCGTGAACCAAGAGACTTGCCTTCAGTGAATATCACAGCAGTTCCTATACCGGACGGTATAGTATGGGACAAGATTGATTTCGATATATTCGGTCCGACTGAACTTTTAAAGCTTAAACATGTATTTAAAATTTCTTTAAGTGATATCATTGCCTCCAGTACATTTTCTGATGATTGGGACTCTGAAACTGTGAATAACATAATGTCTGATTTAGAAAAAACTGCAGCATTTCCGAGCAATGAAATGTTAGAAGGTACTTCAGACTATGATGCATTGTACTGTTACCAGCATTATGGTCATCATTTCTTACACAAATCTATAACACCTAGAAATGTATTTGAGTACCACCAGTGGGAACACTGCCCAACACCACCAAAAGGTAGCTCGCAAACCTTTGCACAGAAATGTACATATTTTTCAGGGTTCAACACATCTGACCCAACGCCATTTTATTACAAAGTGGCAAAAACATCAGCTCAGAAAATTATGTTGACAAACACCAAACAGATTTACTCTGCTTCCTTCATGGCCCAGTTGTCTACACAGGGTTTTGACCTATGGAAGGACACAATAGATTTAAAAACAGTCTGGGTTTCTAGGGACTGGCAAGTCCAGGGAACAGAAGCGCTTTTAAGAGCATGTCTCATTCCGCAGCAGATGATATTTCTAAATGAAACTGTGCAACAAGCATCCTGTCTTGGACTAGCCAAGAACAAGGAACTAAACTCGCCTGGGTTTCCAACACCATCACAGATGGGCGGGGGGCAGAATTCAACTACACATGGGGTAAGACTATATGACATCATCCAGTACAACAGATCAGACCCTGATTGGACAGAATGGCTGATTTGGCTTATTGACACAAACAAATGTCAGCAGAGATTTATGAATACATCCAAAGGGTTTAGTATCCATAGGCCAGATCCACGCTATGTACAAAGACAACACCCAGGGGTAGTGACATCCTATAGTGTTGGGAAGTTGTGCCTTGATTGGCTAGAAACCTCAACACTCACAGAAGTGAAACATCCCTTGACCTTACTCACACCTGACATGGATCTTAGGGATTTCTTATTAGGCCCTAGGAAATCACGTCCGAAATGTTTCATATATGCTGGCATTTATGCATATTACAATGAAAACTGGAAAATATCCCAACAAGAGGCCGCAGAGAGGATACGGGAAATAGACCGTATTAACTTAGAAAAGGCATTAGCTGTGGTAGATAATGGGTTAACGACTCTGACCTCCAGGATTTACTCCTTAGGCAACATTGTATCTTCGGCAATCGACATATTAGAACAAGATTTGGCCTTGTTACAACACGGGCAATCTCAGTTGCGTTCTATTATGATGTTAAGCTGGTCCTACAATCTTTGCGTGCAGGCTATGTGCCCTGGCGTTTTATAAACACCACGTCCCTGTTTTCAGAATACAATCTAACAGATAAACAGGCAGAAATGGCACAAAGGGGAGCCAAATATACAATGCTACGTATTGAGAAACTGGACAGATTACCATTCACTGTAGCAGAATCGCCATCGACCGAATGGCTAATTCATGGCCAAATTACTCTACCGGTCACTACTTTTCAGTTTCAATATTGCCTTGAGAAAAAGCAGGCAGGCAGATATGAAAAGATGGGTAAGGGATACATCAAGGAAACTTGGGAGTTACCATATAGATATCGATGCCGGAGTGGAGATCGAGAAGTGTATCTGAGTGGTACAAACTGCAAGAACGCTTTAAGCGGTTCTCTCATGTGTCAGGATATTTCTCTGCATGGAGCAAGTAGTGGTTCAGTAGTGAACTTGTCTTGTCACATGTCAGAGACCCCAGCGGCCATGATCATGCCGGTTTTCCAGCTGCTCTCGAATGGGAGTTACTTGATGCTAAATGATCAAGGTTGCTGCAGGATGCTTCCGGGCGTCGCCTATCTGGTCACCGTTAACTCCAGGGTTACTTGCTGTATGCAAGTATTGTTTCCGCCACTGAACACAGTCAGGGAGGCGCCGCTTTGGCCTTCGTTGAATGTTTCCTTTAAACGATTTGATGCTTTGAGCAGACTGAAAGCCATGCTTTTACAGCAACCCGTGCCCTTAGCCTCCGCTCGAGAAACCTTTGAACTTCAAGTTGCAAGGACCTCGACTGAGATACAAGCGCTTATACGTACAAACTGCCCCTTTCATTTCGCAGAAATGGTGGGTCGTATCTTCAATATGTCCGATACTAGCGGTATTGTACACCTATTTAAGACCATCGGGTCAGGACTATTAAACACCTTTCAGACAGTCCTCGGAGTTATCCCAAATTTTATACACTCCGTATTGGGAAGCGTCTTTGGAGGTCTCCTGCTTATCCTGTTCCTAATTGCAGGAGTCCTGATTGTAATTTTACTGCTACGCAATGGACGGCCCAATTTCCGAGGAAATGGCGAACGCGCTCATGGAGCGGAAATACCGTGAACGCATGGTACAGCTTCTGGGCATACCTTGCCTAAGAGAATTGAACGCCTCTTGGTTTCTATCGTTTAGACCAGTCTGGGTGGACTGCATCTTACCTGTTCTTCGATGCCTGTTTTGCGGAGAAGAATGGGCGTTGGATCTCTGTCTAACGTTTCCATCAGATACGCCTCTGTACATGGATGCTATGCTGGACCCCCTAAAGGCCCATGCTCTGCGTTGTCCCCTGCGCCTACCAATTCTGATGAAGGCATTCCTTGAGAATCCACAGGTGCCGTTTGCTCCTGCTGGGTTAGGTGATTCCTCCACAGGCACCCAGGTAACAACTGCTGCACAAACTGCCACAGCTACGACTGTTGGCAGTGCTGAATTCCATCTATGTGCGATTGACGTTCTCTGTGAGGCTTTGGGCTCGTCGTCTGCAGTGGCTAACACCGATAATGCTGTATTTTCCAGCCAGGACACTTAATCTCAAATTGGCTCATCGCGTCCTGGAAAAGAATTCGACCTCTTCACTCGTTTCATAAATAAATTAACAACATTTGGAACATTTCCTAGATTGACACTTTCGCTTGAAAAAGCATGGCCTTATTCTGCTTGTAGTGATGCAACTTTTATAAATGGGACAGAATTGACTTTTTTCAAGTGGCGACTATGAATAGCTAATTTGTAACATTGTTTAATATATTTTTTTTAAACGATTTTTAACACCATGTTTTTGGCTGCTTTTAAACAATGTTTTTTAAATTTGTCCAGATTTTAAGTATGGTCATTGTCATCCAATTCGAAAGAGGTGTGGGTGTTATGTTTCATATAGAGGCCCTAATATAGACATGTTCATATATGCCCTAATATAGACATAATCGTATATGCACTATTATGGTCATAATCGTATATGCCCTATTATAGTCATGATCTCCTATGTCCTTATATAGGCATGATCTTTCACCTACTTTAGTTCCCTACAGTACACAACGAACACTGAGGGTTGAACGTTATCTAGTCTGTGGTTTGAACACTGAAGGGATTTTCCTGAACACAGGCCTACAATGTACTCATAAATTATGCATGAGCATTCACCAGCTACATCTCCTGCATAATGTGTATGTACAAAGTTCACGCCTGACGTCTTCCTCATGTCTAACAAAGACCAATACACACCATACTGAGGGGCAGACACTTTAGGGTATAAATACACCGCATCTTGCCACGGTAAGACAGAGGGAACCGAGACTTCCATGCCGACACACTGACCAGAGACGCTGAGGCTCCTGCATGCAGTCGCTCCAGCTGACAGTGGTCTAACACAACCCTTGCGGGGTGTCCAACTCGAGACCCGGACGGGGTCCCACACTCTGTCTATTCAGGTAATGGGGTTCGACTAAATCCTAGAGGGATTCTTGGCTCTTAGGCTTTTAGTCCTACACACATGCTAGGTACACTTAGGTACATCTAGTTAGGCATCGTAGGAGTACGCGCACTTTTATAATGCATTTGATATATTCATGTATGCAACCATTATTATTGCAATATGGTAGAACTGTACTATCCTTTCACTTTTATCGTACTGCTAATAATATATCTCTGCTTCTGTCTGCTGGTTGTTGCAGCACATATATTCTACACTAGAATAACAACTGTTCAATAAATACTTATTGAAACGCCCAGACCGTTTATTCTGTGTAACTCTCTGAGACAAACCGAACAAGTAAGCACGAGTGACTGAGCGAAAAGTAGTACATTGTTTCCACGATTCTGAGGGTTGTCATGATCTAAGGTTGCCAGAAACAAATCTCTCCCCGATAAGAGGAGATTCTAGTGGCACTGTGAGCTAGCGAATGCAAAACAGGCTAACATACGCAGTGGGGGTGCACAGAGCCAGTCTGCCACCAAGCCCACAGTTTATGTTATCCAAACGTGCAGGTCCTGCATGGGTACTATAGGAACTACACGACAGTTGTACAGATTAAAACAATGTTGCAGGTGAGGCAGAATGCTATGAGACATATTTGAAAAAAAGAGGACAGGAATTTGCAGCTATAACGAGAGTGCACAGGCAAGTGAAACAACTGAGTATATGATTAAAGAGATATATATAAAAATGTAAAAATAGCCTGGGATGCTGATCATGTACTTTCATTTTAAAACAGTGAGGTAAACAAAACAAAAATGCAGGAAGCCACTTTATGACCCTAATTGAAAAAAAAAATTCAACCTAACATGGAATTCCCGAAATAGTGTGTATTTGGAAAAAAGATATGGAAGAGAAAAAACACGGTCCTGTTGAGAAGTTCTCAATATTTTGCATAGTTGTGTCAACTGAAACGGTTTTTATTTTCTTTATATTTTCAGTAAAAAATGGCCTTGGTCCTGAGGAGACCTCGAATTGAAGAGGTTGAAAAGTGTCGACTTTCTCCACAAAATAAAGGAAGTTGTATAATTTGATAACTCCTCTACCAAAGGGAAATGTGAATATTCATCAATGACTACCATCAGATAATGAGATCAAAAAACGGGGGAGGTAGAGGTCTATGCTAGGTCCACCCTCCTAATACAATAGTAGACCTACAAAATCCGAGATGTCGGATGAAGAACCTAGCAAAAAGGGAATGATTTTCGCACAATCTGATTCGGAAAATCTGCAGGAAAGAAAAAATGTTCTTTCTTGAGTCCCCTCACTCACCAGGGTTTACCCTTGGTGACATGCCATATGCGGTCTCGAGGGGAACAAATAGGTAGTGTGCCAACGAGGAGAGCTCACATCAAAATTCGAATACGAGCCCCTCATCCCCTCATCCCCTCCAGATCATGGGGCACAATTTTTCCTTCTAATGAATACTACGTGACTATTGGTTTATCGTATGTATTAATTAACGCATGCTTATTAGTTGCAGCGTTTTTGATTATTTTCACAATTTACCTCAATTTATGTCATTTTTGGAGTGGTACATACAGGGCGGGACCCTGTGTAGTCCTGAAGAAGAGCTCTGGGGAGGCTCGAAACATGTTGACGCATACTAGGGACCCCTAACCCATTATAGCTAGGTTTCTCCCAGTATCTTACCCCGGGTTTAAACATACCGACTAGGAGCCAGAATAAAGTTATTTCACCCACTAGTTAGGTATTTTTTAACTCACCTCTCCCACTCCACAACACCACTGCACTACACATAGTTTTCACAAAAGTGCTCCTATGTAACTTCGCAAGTCGCAGCACGCCTCAGTCCGCAGCGGATTGAGATGGTCCCTATGATGAAGCATGTCACCAAGGGGAAACCCTGGTGAGTGAGGGGACTCAAGAAAGAAAATGTTTTCTTTCCTGCAGATTTTCCGACTCAGACTGAGCGAAAATCATTCCGTTTTTGCTTGGTTCTTCATCCAACATCTCGGATTTTGTAGGTCTACTATTGTATTAGGAGGGTGGACCTAGCATAGACCTCTACCTCCCCCCGTTTTTTGATCTCATTATCTGATGGTAGTCATTGATGAATATTCACATTTCCCTTTGGTAGAGGAGTTATCATCAACAACCCATGACAAGGTCATTGAGCGGCTGGACAACAACTTTGCAGCGTGTGGTATCCCAGCCATTTTCAAATCTGACAATAGTCCACCACTCAACAGCAAGGATTTCAGAGAATTCCTAATCAGAATGAATATCAAGCATCAAAAAAGTACCCCTCTGTAGCCCCAAACAAATGGTGTTGTGGAATGATGTATGGGTACACTCAAAAGAGTAATCCAGCGAGCATCAATCAAGGGGACTGAATTAAAGCAAGCCCTGTGTCAAGACCTCTATACTTATCTGTCAACTCCCCACTCCACAACAGGTGAAAGTCTAGCTACCTTGCTATTTAGGAGAGCCATCGGAGCCAAGCTGCCACAATGGACTGTAGACCGATCGTTGAGTGCTGACAAAGTTTGTGTCACTGACACTTCTTGAAAGTGCAAAATGAAGACTTATGCCGATCAGCATCAGAGAGCCCAAGAGACAGCCTTCATTGAAGGTGACTTATTCCTAGTCAAGCAGAAGCGAAAGCGGAAAACAGACACTCAATTTGCTGTCGATCCTCTGAGAGTTGTGACATGCAAAGGACACATGATGACTGCCCATCATCCCGGACAGTCCATTACACTGGACTAGTCACATTTTATACATTTACCTCTGCGATCGTCAGCTCCTTTACCTACAAATGAGGCCGTCCCGCCTGACAGTCCAGATCAAGCCGCAGTACCTGTACCATCGATAGATGAACAGAGTGAATCTCAACCACTTCATGCTACTCGATCTGTCCGACTAGTGCGAGCGCCTTGACAACTCATCAAAGAAATATAATGTAACTGTTGTTGGTACTTTCTATTTAACAAAGGGGGGGATGTAGTGTTGGGAAACTATGTGCGCTAGGACCCTTGTGGTTCTGGATGGACTTAATAGAGGAGGTACATAACTTGCTGGGAGGTGTTAAGGCATGATCAGAGAGCAGAGTGTGATTGTATGTGAAGGAATAAAGACGCACAATCCAGAGGTCCATATGTGGCATATTCATTTGCCTGCTCCCGGGCTGGGGAGGACGCTACAATAGCCACACTGGTGGCATCATGAAGCCCGGTGTTCTGTCACACAAATGCAGATTGTGATACTACTGAAGATGCTGCTTTGACACAGGTGCAGCCACAACACTTGACTGGACAAAGGATAGACAATTTACACAATCTCATCTAAGCAGCAGATCTGTGAAGTGATCCATGAGACTGACACTCCTAATTATATAAATCGTATGGGCTACAAGTGACAACACTTCTGGCTAAACTATAGATAGACACAAAAAGAACAAAGGTTCCTTGTGGCTCAACCAATTAAAAATACATACATGAGCAGTAATTTATGAATGTATACTTCAGTAATTGACAAAGGGCAATTGAATAAATGATATGGGAGCCACTTGCCGACTTTCATTTTTATTTATTTATTTAGTGTTTTCTATAGCATGAACATGACCCAATCCTGGGTGTCAGAGCGCTTTACAATTCAACAGCATTCAGTTTCGTTCACAGTTTACAAATTTACAACTAATAAACATATTAAGTTTTATTAGGCGACCACTCGGGTTATAGTAGTACATGTCATGACATACTTGCATATAAAATGTAATATCCTTCCTAAAGAAAACATTGATTCAGAACTGGACACACTGTTACAAGAACAGACCAATAATCATGTGGCTTGATAGAGGTACTTTCATTAGCCATCGTCCCTGAATCTTGCCTATGGACTTGGGTATCCAAACAGGTCTGACTGAGGTCCAAAGGTGAGACTCAATGAAAACACACTGACTTGTGCTATCCCCGGAGTCATTACTCTGATATTAGCAGTACAATCATCCTGTTTATCTTCACCTATTAGCACATATGAAAATAGTAGATTCAGGAATGAATAAAGGTCTCAAAGGAGCCGCAAGAGGACCGTAGTTAGTTAAGGGAGGAATTTACTCATGAGAACGGACTTAGCCTCTTTTTTGAATTGCGAGACAGAGGTGATTCCTCTGATATTCGGTGGAAGCGCATTCCAGATTCTTGGTGCAGCTCCCGAGAATGCTCTATCGTAGGTTCTCTTCTTACAGAAAATTGCTAGTTTCAGTAGGAAATCTGCGGCCCCCCTCAAAGATCTAAGGCCTCCAAAAATCGTAATTTTCTGGGCAGGGTAAAGTGGTATTTTGTAGTGTACAGCTTTGTGTGTAATACACGCCATCTTTAGCTGAATTCTTGCCTCGTACGGTACCCATTTGAGTGCTTTCAGATGTGGAGTGATGTGGTCAAATTTTCTTGCACCCATTACGAGTCTCGCTGCAGCATTGAGGCAGGCTTTTAGAGGAGCTGTTGAAATCTTAGGAAACCCTGCTAGAGTTGTGCATCCATACTCAATCCTTGAGATAACCAAAGCTTGGATAGCCCTTTTCAGGTCAGCAGTGTCGATGAACGGTTTCAATTTTCTGAAATAGCTCAGATGGAATCGGGCATTTTTTGCCATAGTGTTGATGTGAGCTTGCATGTTTAAATCCTTATCCAGCGTTATTACAAGTGACTTGGTAGAATCAACTAGAATCGGAGTACCATTTAGCACTGTGATCAATTTGTTCCATACCTTGATCATCGTGGAGGATTTAAGAGGGGGAGATCAGAAGGAATTCTGTTTTCTGTGAGTTGAGTTTAAGATGATTGCTAGAAAGCCAGTGGGCGGTCTTTTGTAGTGCTTGGTTCATTATGTTGATCTCTTCAAGCGATGTGATCTTCATATACAGCTGAGTGTTGTCTGCATACATGTGGAAGGAGACGTTAGCCTGCTGCAGTACTTCAGTGAGTGGCTCACTGTACAGATTGAATAGGGATGGGGATAGAGTTGAACCTTGAGGGATTCCAATATGACTCGGGGATAGAAGGGATAGATTGAGGTTCACCAAGAATCTTTGCGATCTGTTCTCTAAGAAAGAATGAAACCATTTTAGGACTGTCCCCGAGAAAGCCATCCTATTCTCCAATCGGTCTAACAATTTGCCATGATTTACGGTGTCAAATGCTGAAGATAGGTCGAGGAGGACTAGTAGACAGGTTACGTTACTGTCTAGAGCAAGTAGAGCGTCACCAGCTATGTGCATAATTGATGTTTCCGTGCTGTGGTCTGGTCTAAACCCTGATTGGCAGTCGTTTAGTAGCTCATATTCTGTGATGTGAAGGTTCAGTTGTTGTTGAGAACATTTTTCCAACACCTTAGCCAGTAAGGGAATGTTTCTTACCGGCCTAAAGTTGTTTGGGTCCGAAGGATTCTCTGTAGGTTTTTTCAGTAGAGGGATGACCTGGCCTGTTTTTAGGCAGTCCGGAAAGGAAGCTTGGGAAAGCGAGGCATTAATTATCTTTGTCCAAGCTAGGAATGACCATGTGGTTGACCGTAGGCAAACATTTTGCGGGAAGAGATTCGTTGTAATGGTTGTTCGGTTTTAAGGCCAATAAGGTTTTAGCAATGTCTTCCTGATCATAAAGTTTCATCTTTGTATTTTCAGATCGGTAATGGTGCCCGGTGTCAAGTGACCACACAGTGCGTGAAAAGATACTCACCACTGTTTAAGGGGGTCAGTTCCGAGAGAGTGCAGACCAAGTGTGACTGATATACAGTTGCAGTCCCACCTCCTGCTTGATGGAAATGGTCCCTCGTAAGGCTAGAGTAAACTCTTAAGTTTTAATGAGAAAGTTTATTAAAGAGTGATACAATAATAGCAGTTTACAATGTAAGATATTAAATAACATAATAAGTAAAGTAAGATAGCCACTAATAGTATAATAATTCACTCAGATAATTAAAGAATGGGTGTAAAGAGTAAGACAGAGGGAGAAAAGAATAGCATAAAAATTAGATATATAACACATGCGAGGATATAATATAATCATGAAAATAGTAACATTGTAGAGTAAATTAATGATGTTCTGATTAAGTAAGAGAAGCAAATAACGGGTACAATATGTAAGCAGTAAATATGTGATTCAAGGAGGTTTAGCAACTTCTTCAATTGAGGGTTGATGTAGGTTAGCTTGAAAAGAGCACAGAGTAAAGTAGAGGGAAAGCAGCCAAGATATCAGTACGGGAGTTTTCATTAAGCCATATCTCTGTAAAAGTAGGCTTATATGAGCTAATACATTTTAAATTCTCCGGTTGGTGCTTGTGTTATGTTTGTACATTAATACGACAATATTCAGTAAAGTGTGTGAGCATAGAAGTACCTAGTATGTGCCCAGTCCATTGATGAGGCACATACTAGGTTGGGACATGCTTTGGGCTCTTGCGGACTCTGAAATAATGTTTACACTATCTTTCCCTGTCCGCAAGAAAGGTAGTGATTCAGCCACTGATAACATTAAGACTGATCTATGGAAATGCCCTATGCCTAGGACTCCCACACTATCTGGTTAACAAACTTCAAAATGTCCAAAACATGGCAGCTCGTATAATTGCCCCCAAGAACACATGTGTCTTCGCACCTACATGCACTACACTGGCTGCTGATAAAGATTGGAATTCTTTCAAAATGCTAGTCCTAGTCCATAGAGCACTGTGCCATTCTGGGGCAGGCTATCTTAGGGCAAGATTTAGCTTTTATGTTACCTCCAGAAATCTACGGTCAACCCATGGCCACCTGGCAAGCATCCCTAAGGTCCGGCGCACAAGACTGTGCGGAAGAACTGTTTCCTATCTTGGATCGGTGGCCTGGAATAAACTCCCTTTGGAGCCATGTTCAGTTGCATCCTCTGACCTGTTGAAGAAAAGACTGAAGACATGGTTCTTTCACCAAGTAAAGCTGTTGTGGTGTCTTTTCGCTGTCAACTGAATGTGTAGCGCCGGGACACTTCGAGGAGTAGCCGTGTGCTTTAGAAGTCTCATTTCATTCATTCTTTCATGAGACGTAGATATAGGGCTCTCAAGTAAAGTCACAATTCAAACAATCAATACAGGACCTTAGAGCTGAGAAGGGCTTTTGTAATTGTGCTCACAGAGGTTGCCATATAAGAAAAAGTGTCGAGCTGGTCAGATAATTAAATGGTGCTTTGAAACGCCCAAGAAGTGACTAGACAGGAAGTAAAGTGGGCCACTCATCCGACTGCATGGTGTGCCCTGGGGTCCCCTGTGCACAAGCGATTCTATTCCTTACAATTGGATACCAACCAAATGGCTATTCAAGAAGTAAGTAACGAAGGGCAACCTTTAGGTCTCAGCAAGTAGGTTGCCAGGCCACTGTGGAGGCAAGGCCCCACCTTCTCCGACCCAGCAGATGCTGGGCCAATGTGCAGGGCCAGACTGGGAACTTAAAACAGCCCTGGCAAAAATGATAAATTCAGCCCCCATGTGCAGACGCCCTAATTTGTGCTAGAACCAGAGCAACGCCTTTAAGTTGCCGCCGGGATCCCATAATGTGCACCACCGCTCCTGAAGGCTGAAACAATCCTTCAAATGTAGAAACCAGCCTCCTGGGGCTCCAGCCACCCAGGAAGATTGCCCGCTTGCCCAGCTGGCCAGTCTGGCCATGCCAATGATTTTAAAGATTCCCAACACACAGGAGGGGCATTTTCACTGAAAGGTTTCCTGCTGATGCAGTGAGAGCAGTTCAGGGAATCTCATAGCATCCAGGGAAGCATTTTTTGTTCAGCAGAAGCAAACCCCCCAGAGTGAAGTATTATTTCTGAAAAAACATTGTCCCTACTGCAATGGGTGGTTTCTCCCAGAGCGCGAGGGGCCTTATTTTTCTTTCTGTTTGTGACTGCCATATCCTACATACTGGTTGCGAACAGAAAACTAGAAAACAGTGTCAGAAGTCCAATCCTAAAGGGATTTCTGGTGGCAGAGCCGGCTGATGTTTTACTATCACAAATGAAACAGTTAAGCTACCTCTTGAGGAGAACTGAGGGCCTAATTTATCGGGAATTGGCGGAGGGCAGCGCCACAAGTCTTCTTGCAGCGCTGCCCTATGCCAATGTGAAAGGGCAGGAATGCACCGCATTTAAGAAATACGCTGCATTCCTATCCTTTCCCCATGCGCTTGGGCACAATTTGCTGCTTAGCGCCAATGCAGGCACCCTTTCACCATGGTGCAAGGGTGTCAGCGTTGCGTGCAGGATTGTTTATGTGCAGTAAGGGGCACCTTCCTGCACAAAAACAATCCTGAGAGTTGTTTTCCTCTTTACATGTGTGCTGCAGAATGGAAAGAGGAAAAAACAAGAAGAAATACAACTATTTCTCCTCATTACACCTGCTCTGGGGAGGCGTAAGGTTTTGGCGCTGCACCAGGTTTATGTGATTGAGTGAATCTGGGGCAGCATCAAAATCGTTTGGGGAAACCCACTGTAACGCCCATGGAAGGCCTCCCTGGCACACAGAAAGTTGTGCGTTCTTGCCTTACTCCATATCTATGAGGCCACGCATAAAAAGTGATGCTCCAGGCGCAAGCCTCTCGTAAAAAAGCCCCTGAGAGTCTGTCAGACGGGGCATCCGTCAGCTTGTGGGAGATGATCTGCTACTGAAGACTCTCAAGAGAGGCATGTAGCGCTACTATAACCACACCTCGCGGCATATGAAATAACCCCACTGACTCATGCCCCTCTTAGCATGATACATATGATATAGGGTAGGCTACTGTTATTAGTAACAAAATCCCCTGCAAGTTGAGATACATTAGCAATACTTGAATAGTGTAATTGATGGAAGGGGACACAGGAGCTGTGTCTTTAGTACACTAGTCTGACCCAGTTGGTTTATAAAGAGGTACAAAGGAGTTTAAACTACCTACTGCAGTCTATAGTGCTTAGCGTTGATACAGCTTTGGTAAACACTGACGGGTTACACATCATAGGCCCAACTCCAAATGTACATGCGTAAGTTTGATTTACACCAGTGGCTGTGTTTCTGACTGAAAACTATTCACCATAGCTGACCTTGCAGTTCGAAACCCTTTTACTCCTGTGTAATACTACCCCACGATAGTACGGTGTTGCGCAGGAGTAAGTTCAGCACAAAAGTTGTGGGCGTAAGGATTCTATCGTGTGGTGTGCCTTCAACGTTTATGAAAACCCATAAACATGTGACGTCGCAGGTCACAAGCTCTTGTCTGACTCCACCCACCCTAAAAATAGCAGGACATTTACTTCTATCAATGGAAGGAATACATCCGTTTTCACAGTGGGAAGGGGAACGGAAAGTCCCCAAAATGTGCGAGGGTGCAGATGCAGACGGTTCTCCATGGGGGGAATATTTTACTTGTGGAGAAAAAACATAGGCGTTGCAATTGCATAGCACGTAAGTGTCCAATGTGCTATGCTTTTCATAAAATTTTTCCAGGATTATGTATAGAATACTGCCCCTGGCTCAGCTTTCCATGAAAAACCTGAGGAAGTTGTGTGCACTACTAAAATACCTACAACTGTGTCCATGCAAGAGCAAAAAAGGTCAAGCATATATGTCTGCATGATTTAATAGCCCCCTCTGTACACGCAGAGTTCCCTACAGGGTGTTTTTATGATGTAGACGTCTAAGAGATGAATGTGATATAATAAATGCAAAGAAATGTAGAAACCACTGTCTGTGTGCGATGAAAACGGAGTAGGTCTGGCTATTGAAGGAAGAGAGGAAGAGGCTGCGGCAAACTTCGTCGGACCAGCGAATGCCCGGCTGGGCCTCAAAGGTGCACGTTTTGAACTCCCTCGGGCAAGAAAGGTTGCCCTCAGTAAATCGAGATCATCTGAAGATTGTGATGATGTCACCGTGAAGACTTTCCTGTCACAATGGCTCCTGGAAACATTTTACGAGCAATAAAACGTCTAGACAGGAGACTGTTTACTTATACACCATGACAATCACTTTTATGGCATCTTAAACTTAAAAGGGTTTCTTGGTGCTAAATATTTATGTCCAGGCTGCCATCACATCTACAACACAAAGGGCCTGAGATAGAGAGATTTAGAGAAGGCCTGTCACATGTAATCATCCTGAAAATCCCCAGTGACGTAATTTCCCCCATGCGGTAGCTTCCATTAGAAGAGTCTCCTAGGATGAACTACCAGGTCCATGCTCGAATGTTCAGTTCAGCTTCAAACGTTCCCCGAGGGAAGAGGTTGTGGCGCAACGTACAGAGATGCCGACTCGGGAGCGGGGAGAGGGGAGCGGGGATCCGGGTGCGCGTCTCGGCGTCGGCGCAACATCCTGTGATTCTGGGCAAATCACTTAGGGGCAGATTTACAAGGCCCTTGCGCCACTTTTGCGTCACTTTTAAAATGGGAAAAGTGACGCAAAAGTGGCGCAAGGGGCTTGTAAATCTGCCCCTTAATCTCACCGTGCCCATGGCCAGCGCCTGGATACCTTCAGGGGCGATAAGCTGAGCTATATAAATCTACAAACTTTAAACTTCTAATGGAAATTAAAAAGATTTAGGCCCCTAACTGACGGGAGCACATTGCACACTGGCAAATTAATGCAAAATGAGGTGCAGAAATGAGTATGCTCATCATTTGCACCAGTTTCTGATTTAAAACCCCAAAATAAGGTAAATTAGCCCAATTGGTGCATCAGTTCACCAAGTCGGGAGGGGTACAAGCCCTATTTCTAAATAATGTGCACCAACGATTTGGGGCAGGCTTATCTTGTTGGAAATTGCGGAGGGAAACTCTTGCCATTGGGTGTAATTCACAACTGACTTGGGATCTTGAGAGTTTGCACCAGAAAACAGGATTTCTGGTCATTTTCTAATCAAGGGCTTACTGTAAAGCTTGCAACATTCCACTTGGAATTTACTCTGTCCCGAAAGATACAAGTATCTACAATTATTCAGACAAGTTTGATGAAACTCACTTTTCCCTTCTTTCTAAAAAATTCATCCTTGCATGATGATAATACCATGCCACTGGAATAGAATAATACATACATATATATAATAATAATACAAATAATGACGATGCTGATATGGCCACCTGTGCAATGTAGTAATTTTATTCGTTTTGCTTTAGATGTTGTAGGGAGTATCTTCATTTTCATAATGATGTACTTCCATTATGTTCCCTGTCTTTAGATGCAAAAAAATGTGAAAACAACTAAGTGGTCTGACTGCTTTTACACTCCAAATAAAAGGAACTCCATTCTGATGAAAGCAAAAGTCTGTGCAGCGCTCTTGACAATTGTGCATCTGATATGCCAGAAAAGTCGAGACAGCTGCAGGCCTAAGATTGCATGGCACATTGACATTTGGGGCCTCATATACAAGAAAATGATGCAGCGCAGTGCTGCAAGCCATTTAGCTGCGCCGTGCTGCGTCATTTTCAAAGCACAGGGATGCATCGTATTAACAACAATATGAGGCATCCCTGTGCTTTCCTCTGCGCTGGCGCACAATTGGCTGCCATGCGCCAGGGCTGGCACCCTTGTGTCATTTTGCAAGGGTGCCTGCGCAGTGTGGATGATTGCTTTTGTGAAAGAAGGGACACGTTCCTGTACAAAAACAATCATTAATGGCATGTTCCTCTTTCTATGCGTGCTGCAGAATGCAACATGCATAGAAAGTGGAAAAAATACGGAGAAATAAAAGTATTTCTCCTCGTTGCGCCATTCTTCCGCCTCCCCTGGGGAAGCGTAGGATTCTGACTCATTCCCAGTTTTACAAAATGTTGTAAATCTGGGAATGCATCAAGTTCCATGGATGTTGCGTGGGAAACCCCACAGCAACACCCATGGTACGCCCCTTTCGCGCAGAGTAATGCATGAAAGGGGCTCATATTTACAAAGCCATGAAAAGTCATGCAGGGTGACTTTACGCGTCCTTGTAAATATGGGCAAGCCCATTGTGCCACCGGTATGTCAAAAGAAACGACGCACCAGCGGCGCAATGGGCTTGTAAATATGCCCCTTGAATTTTAAATATATTTCTTCCACGATTGTACTCTACACACATTTACAAATAGTGCTCAATAGTAATGTGCTTAATTTGTGAAAGAAAGAGTGCTGGTGCCCGAAGCTCTGCTGAGAAGTCTGCAGCCGGTGCAATTAAACGCCGGCGCACCGAATACCAAGGCTGGTAGTGTTTAATCCACCACCAGACACTCTCTGCCCTTTATCTCACTCTTGCAGGAACACGCTTTCTCCCTTTGTGATGGTTTTGCCGTCTTTCTTTCCCTCCTTCTTTCCCCTTTGTGTGTTTTTCCCTCTCTTGCACTTGGTCAATAACTGATGCGGGGAAAAAAGCGTGTGTCCCTAAAAATAATTGCCGATGCTTTCCACCGGCATCCACCGGCTCAATTTAAGCACTGCTCTTTTATAAGGATTGCTGCATAAGGTGCTTGAGAGATGCCACTGGAGAGACATCTCTGAGAACACTGGGAACCTTTGAGTGTCTGTCAACAAGGACCTGGAAACAGGTGTTTTTGCAGAACCAAAGTCAACAAACTAAAACAGGCCCTTTGTAGGACGAGCACAGGTATCAAAGTTTTACAAAACTTTCCTTCAGGGAAAGATAAACATTTGTCCACATCCAGCATCGGGCGCAATCTAGTGGTATACATTCTGTTCAATCACTCGTCATTATGGCAGCTTCGCTCTAAAAACTGTAAATACGTTTTTGGCCCAGGTCTGTGACCCTGAACAATGTAAGGACTTGGTGAATAATGAACATAGAAGTGTGTTCCTTTAACTACTACATTCACCCTGAGGGATCAAATTACAGATCTTGTTCAAACACTTTGAAACTTTTCACTAGCCTTGGTGCTCTCCCTAGGGCTTGGGAATTCAATATGAGGACCTTGAAGCACAGGAACCAGAAGACATGCTTGAGGGACTTGACTCTGTGTCTTCTGACAGAGAGATCCACTCTCCAGCCAGAGATGCATTTAGTTCAGATCAGGCTGCATCTGGAACTTGAGTTGGGGGAGCTTGGCGAAATGGGCCATGGTTTGCATGTGCCCATTGAACAGAACTGAGAACAGGAAAGAAGAACCCTTGTCGACTTGCATAGTAAGTCTGTAGATTTATATAGTGCCACTTATCACCCGTGAGGGTATCCAGGCGCTGTCCGTAGGCACGGGGAGATTAAGTGATTTGCCCAGAATCACAGAATCTCGAACGCGGATCCCCAGCTCCGAGTCCACAACTCTGGCCACTGCGACATATCCTGAATATACTTTTCCTGTGCAAGTTTGCTCCCTTCCATTCATGATGGAAACCAAAGCTGTGGTGAATAGCCTTGCAGGATCTGGTGGTCGCCTGTGCCACTGGCAGCTGAAAGTTCCAGGAGGAGCAGGGCTCAGACTTGGTTGGGAGGTGCTTCTAGCTGAAAACTCTCAGAATGGCTCAGTGGCAGAGCTGGTCTCACGGCAGAATGTCACTTAAGGAGAATGGTATGGGACCCAAGTATTGCTGCTTGTTTCGCTGTAATCATTAGGTCTTTTCTTGAGTAGACTGTGAATCTCCAGCTGCACATTCATTATCTGGTGAAAGTGACACCATACCAGCTGAGACATTTGCAAGCAACAAAATGTTTTATCTCTGAGGAATATGTAAAACAAGTGATTGGATATCTAGTGCTATGGAATTTGGACTATGGGAGCTCCTTTTTCTTGGGAATTCACAAGCTACATTTCTTTATGCAGGTCCTAATGGTGTGGAAGATATCTCTTATTTGGGCGATCGTGGTAGCTATTTTTGATGTAAAGTGGGATTTGAAAATATTACAAATGTGCCTTTCCTGCAGGGCCACCCTGGATTTTTTGCCTTTTTTGTGCACCCTATTTATGCTGGCTATTGAACTCTGTGATCCTTATCCCTGCTAACCAGTGGTAAAGCCCTTGTGCTTCCACTTTTGACATGATGAAATTGGTATACCCCTGATTGGCATATTTAACTTATCTATATTGGGTACAGCACTACACAGATGTCTTTAACACTGCTGATTCAGAACCTGTGCCTAAAGATGCTTTTAGAGCTGGATGTGCAAGCTTTTAGTAACTCAATAAGTGAGGAGGAAGTGGCTCAGGCTATACTGAAGAGTTCTGCTGGGACGACCTGTGGTCCCGACGGAGTTCCTGTCGACATTTATACATCTAATGTACCACTCTGGGCCCCACTCCTAACAAATATATTTAAAAACTTCATAATAGGCCAATTCCTAGAATCCTGGAGCAAAGCCATCATTATTCGTATAGTTAAAAAGGGCAGCAGAAGCCTGCCCACCTGCTATCACCCAATCTCTTTAATATTCGAGTGCTAAGATCCTTGGACGGGTTATCCTGTCACAGCTCGAATAGGCAGAAGAACATAAGATTCTTACTGAAGTTCAGTTTGGCTTTCGCCATGGGATAGGCACAATTGAGCAATGTTTAAATCTATACCTAGTAACGGAAAAATATGTGTTGGCAAAAAAGGGGGCACTCCACCTAGCATTTATGTACCTCTCTAGTGCATTTGGCCTGGTTAACTGGACAAAGCTATGGGATATAATGGATACAATGGGGATTGACAAAGATCTCCATGTCCATGCTGAAACCTCGGTTTCAATCCATTATGGTGGTTACAAGAGAGTTAACCATATCTGTTTGGACTCTGAGAGGCGTCTGCCAAGGATGCGTCTTGGCACCCTTTCTTTTCCTGTTACACATCAACAATGTTAACAAACATCTACTTGATTCAGGCTCTGATATGCCAAAGATGGGCAACCGCTTTTACCCAATTTTATTATACGCTGATGACACGGTGCTCATCGCAAGAACTGCAAAGGCCTTCAAATCTAATTGTACTCCTTTTTCTCTTTCATGGACAGCTTAGATTTAAAAGTAAACCATACCAAATCCTTTGTAATGACTTGTGGTCCAGCCAAAACAAAGACTGGCAAATTGCTTGCTGGATAGGTCAAGGCTGGGCAGAACAAATACTATTAACTATCTAGGCATTTTATTTAATTCCTCCTTGACGCGGTCACCCATGGTAAAGCTAAGAAACCAACATTTTATTAAAATAAAGGATGCAGTGTTTAAATTTGTGCACAAATTGTGACAGAAACCAGTTAATGAATGAATTATTATTTATAAAATTAAGGTGCTCATTACGATGGCGGGCGGACATCAGTCCGCCCGCCATCGTTGCCGCACGTCTGGCTGGCGGTCCCACCACACATATTAGGATGCGCCCGCCAGTATGGCGGGCGCATCCAGGGCCCTTAACATTGCGGACGGTGCTGCTGGATGCAGCACCGTTCACACTGTCAAAATAGCATGCACTGCAGTTCCCTGCACTGCGTGGCTGGCACCACGCGCTGCCTGCCATGCACTGCAGGGAAATGCAGGGGGGTACCATGCGTATCCCCCCAGTGCAGCAACACCCCCCCAAACAAGGGGGGCCCGCAACGGGCCCCCAAACCCAATCCCCACCAGCCTTTCCATGGCAGCATCGCCGCCATGGAAAGGCCTTTCATTACCCACATCCTAATTTGGTGGACGGTGCCTGCTAGGCACCGCCACCATTTTGGGAGCCCTGCACCGTCCGCCAGGCAATCGGTTCGATTGCCTTCGGCGGTGAAGCGGCGGAAGGACTTTGCGTCCGCCGCGGTAGCCACCGCCATCCTAATTGGGCGGTAGGTAAAACGCTTAGTGATGGCGGAAGGACCGCCACCGCCGGCCCGGTGGTGGCGGTCCTTCCGCCATCCTAATGAGCCCCTAAGTGTCTACCCGTGGGCTCATATGAGGCCGGTATCTGGGGCTACTCTAACTCAGGAATCCTTCAGCGCACAGAAAATATTTTTATATGCAGATTATTGTCAGTCCCAAGAAGCACAACCTTGATTATAGGGCATGAGGAAATAAGCCTAGCATACATGGAGGATACGATCTGACTTGCCTCACTGATTTTGTGGATAGACTTTTAGGTCAAGCCGAAAGCAGGCCCAGTCATAGCTTTTTAGCAGACTGTTTATCACTGGGCAATGTGCACCACATTCCATGGCTTTCATATCTTAAAAGAATGTTTTATCTTGTGGGAGCCCCAGCAGTGCTCAATTTAAGCTGGTGGTTTCTGGTGCTCAGTACCCTTACTTAATCATTAACACCGGCGCTTTTCATGAGCACCAGTTAAGGGCACATTTATTTACAGGGAGATTAGGCAATTTGCCCAGAATCACAGGATGATGTTGAGGATCATGTTGAGATGCAGAGACTTGAACCTGGTTCGTCAGTCCGTAGTCAGTAGCTTTGGCCATTACGCCACTTCCTCGCCCCACTTTCATGGTTAGTAGTTGGTTCTGTTTTAGGCGCCACTAACTGGAGAAATGGGCTGGGGCAAGCTGCTTCCTGACGAAAGTCCTGGCACCTATTGTTTTACTAATTAACCACTGAGCCCCAGATATGTATGGCAACCCCGGACTGATGAAAATTAGCTGTTAACACAAAATCAGAATACTGCATGAACATAAGGTGGGAACGGGTGTCATCTTTGTCTAGTGGTCTTGACTATTCGATTATTTGTACATCTGCAGACCCAGAACCTTATCTGTCACTTATAACACATTCTAAACAACATTTCTACCCAACTTGTTTTAGACTAAACACTGTGCACTAAATCATTGCCTTTCCTATGCAGGGAACATGTTTAGAACATTGCCACCCTGCCCAAGTGATGGTATATCCAGGCAAAGCACATGTCACTTTAAGCTTTTTTGCGCCTTATTTTCTGTGCCCCGTCGATCATTTCTGGTTCCCATTTTACGTCAGAGCAAAGTTAGATCATATAAACTAGCCCTGATAAGCCTACAGAAAGTAGATACACCAACCATTTGTTTTGCTGTTTTAAATTTTATAAAAAGAGCAATTACTATTAAGAAAAGATATAAATCTTAAGTTTAATTTTTATGAGCTTTTAGTCTGCAATTTTAAACATTTCTATACTGTATCTTTTTTCTTATCACTATCTGTATGTTTTATAAGAATGTGCTGTGATGTTTTATGTTCTTTTATGGCTGTCTTATAGCCGGAAAAAAATATACGGAACTGAACTTATCTATACGTTCCTAGTATATGGTAGAGAGTGAACCCACTGTAAATTAAATATTTCCTAACTATCTCGTCCAAAAAACTCGAACTCTCGAATTTCATCCAGAAGCTCCAACACCCTTCTTCTGTAACCTCAGATTCCACAAGAAGAAAACCTACAACCGTGCATTCTCTGGGATTGCCCCAAAAATCTGGAACTCATTACCTCCTGAAATGAGAATGAATCCCTCGGTCATAGCATTCAAGAAAGAAGTCAAAGAATTCTTTATAAACAAATTTCTTTCCTAGATCACATGACTCGTATCTCCCCTGTTCACTCACAGGATTAAATATTCTCAGGCTACCTTACGCACTCTTCCACACAGTACTGACCTTACCCCCCCTGCTTCACAACACTGCCTGGTATCTGCACTAGCCTGAATTCGGGCAATATGTTATTATTAATGAAGGCTCTATCATTCAACTGTTAATGAATCTGTATTGAATGTGATATGACTGCTTTTACCACTCTGCACGATGTAATTTTGTTAAGTGCTCTGATACCCGCAAGGGTCATGTACGAGCTACAAAAAGCTATTAAAATAAATAAATTAATTAATTAATGGGTTGCAGCACCCAATGTTCTACCCACTGCAGTGACCCAACAAACCTGTCTCCACACCTACCATTGTAGCCTGGCTGTGCAGTTTTAAACTGTTAACTTGGCCTGTGAAAAATAAACCCTTTTTGAAATGTCAAAACCTTCCTTTTAAATATGAATAAGTCATGCCATACGTAGGCTTTACTTCCCATTAGGCAGGGTGGAGGTATTTAAAAGTAGAACATTTAAAAGTTTACCATTATACATGTCCACAAGGAAAAAAGGGCCAAAAGCTATTTTCACAGTAGCAATGCTAGCTTCTCCAAAGGAAAACACTGGGTTACGTTATAACACCTAATAATGCTAAGTTCCATTTGGAAACAGTTAAGAAACAATTTCAAGCACTGTTAATAGTTATTCAAAAATCCAATTTAGTGGTACAATAGCATTTTGTATAGCTAGTAAGGAAAATGTACTTTTAGAAGGTTACCTTTCCCCTGCCTGAAGTCCATGGAAACTACATCTGCATTTTTTTTATCCCACTTCTAACAGAAATTGGCATTTGAATAGGTGTGAATGAGGTGTGAACGTGCTTCCACAACAGAGACAATAGGCGTTGGGTGTAGGGAGGTGTTGTTGTGCCTTTGACAGGATGACCTGTGTGGACTGAAGTCAGGAACTCGATTAACTAAAAAAAAGCCTACCCTATCACAAGAAGATGTTACTTACACTTAAGCCTGCACCCTTCTTTTGTTGCCTGAGCCAGATCAACCCTAATCCCAGTGGGCTTCTTGTTGACATCACAGGGCAAGGTCCTGCTGGAATGGCAAAACCTGCTTGACAGATCTGCTGGGATTTTACATATCACACTTGGGGCACACTTCAAAAAGGCCAGATCCCTTTTGAAAAAACATTTCTTGTGAATCCACTGTCTGGTTGTTGATGTACCCTGCGTTGTTCTACCAGACTCCTGCCTCTGGGATTCTTGGTGGTACAGGGACTGCCTCAAAGTGGATTTTGGTGTTAGATGTGGGAGGACACTAGGGTTTTCACAGTACACACCCACTCACAGTCCCAGCCCTTAGAGCCCAGGTTTAGTGTGGCCAAAGGCTTCTGTCATCTTGGTAATGCCCACAGTGGGTACAGGTAGCCCCAGGAACATTCACCCCATTGGTTAGGGTGTGCCCAGGGGTCACTCACACCAACTAGCATGTGCCAGACATAAATGTGGCATCTCCAGACACTCACCTAAGAGCATTCCTGGACCTGTGGAGGATCAGAAGAGGAATAAAATAGGCCTTTTCTGCAACTGGCCAGCTGATGGCAACTGGGTCTGGACTGGACACTGCCTGCCACTCTGCGAGCCTCTAAGGGGCAGATTTACAAGGCACTTACGACGCATTTGCGCCGCCGCTGAGTCACTTCTGTGACGCAGCGGTGGCGTAAAGCAAGTGCCATGCTGCGATGGATTTACAACGTGACGCATCTAGGGAGATGCGTCACGCCGTAAACCCCTACGCCACATTAGCACCTAATGAGCAGTGGTATTTAGTTGGGTAAATGAAGGCGCCACTCTCAATGCTAATTACATTATTATTTATTGTTTATTTGTTTTGGTTTATATCTCAATGCTAATTACATTTATGACGTTATTTTCCCCATGAGCACTGATGTTTTAACATTTGTAGAGAGAAATCAAATTTTTTTAAATTTCATTAACCATGTTATGGCAATCAGGACCCTGAAGAGATGGAGATAAAGAATATGCACCTAGTAAAATAGGATTAGAATGGAACACCTGCTTGGCACTTTCACACTGCCCTTTATATATAGACATGTCACTATATAGATGTTCATGAAGCATGGAAAATGCATGTATCATAGACCATGAGGCACCTTTCACATGAAAATGACATAATATACAGCCTCTACACACCGTATCTTTATACCCCTTACGCTACACAATATCAGCCCTTGTGTCTGTAATGCAGGATGCAATGTCTGCATATAGGACTATATCACCGCGTTTCCCGCACAATAACGGTAGCCCCGCAATCTTATTTTGGATTATTTTATAGGCAATAGGTATTGTTGCTGCCAGAAGACCGCTTTGCACCTTAATGAATAAGAACATACTGATGTTAGGGATTCAGTGTCGTTACAAGATGGCCACCGTTATGCAACTAGGTTATACTTGAGTCCTTCTTCTCTGATTGCTGAGAAACTGGATAGCTGTCCTTCCTCGGTTTCTATTAAACTTGAGTGAAGCCGGTATATAATGGCGGGAACCAGGAGCCTCATTCGTGCACCGTACTCGGCAACACGAGGAGCGACGTCCGTGTGTGGGATCAAACTACTAAGAAATAAGGTAAGGGGATCAACTGACCAGGGGCTTTTGACTTTAAGGAAGAATAGAATATTGTGAGTTCTTGTTGTCAGATTCATCGTTAGCATGATAGTGCTAATGGAGCAACTAGCATGACGGATTGATTTTAGCTTGTTGACACTCTAGATATAGCACAGGAATGGAGGAAGCTTATCTTTACGATTTACTAGATGGATCAAATGGTACTCTAGCATCAATATGAGGAGATAGATAAAGCGGATATAAACCGAATAGCTTTGTTGTGATGTCAAGCTGTATTCAGTGTTATGACAAATGGTGCAGTGTTAGATTGGTCATTCTGCACCTAGATTTTGACTATTGGGGTTTGAATAAATAGAGCTTGACATTGCTCAGGGAAGGTAAATATCACATGGTTAGTCTACAATGAGATTGGATGAGGTATTCATTTTGAACCATAAATCTTATGGAGTGAAACATGACTGGCTATATCTTTGTAGATTCTGGACTTCTGGGACATACAGGGATCCCTTGGATTTAACATTGAGAAGTGAGACGTCGCGAGATATTGAATCCCAGTGTGGGTTGGAATTAACACCACTAATAAAGTAGGTGGGCCAATTGTTACTTTGAGTTTGCAACTTTAGCCGTATGTGACTTTTGCCTGATGGTCCTATTTATACTCAGGGCGCTTTCTGGTTTCTTTACAGGGTTATACACAGGAAGACAATAGGTATTTACCCAACATAATTTGGTTTTTGTTAAATTAAGTTAAAACAAAAAATCTTTTACCTCACCTTTTGGGCTCCACTCCGATCTCACCCCAGGAATGTTCATTCTTGGAGTCGTCATACACGGTCTGAGTAAATTATATTTTGACACTACCGAATGGCACTATATATGGTTTATATTGCACTTACTACTGAGACTATACCACGGAATTCTTCTTACTCCATCTTTTTCTTTTGGGATTCTGGATCTTTTGATCTACGGATTATTGGGTCACATTTGAAGAAAATTTTCAATGTTTCTGGTGTTTTATATTTTGTGCATGTGGGCACACAACCAATGAGATAATATATTGTGATGAAGCATGGCACCGGCCGCTGAATGTAATCTCTGACTAGTTCTGTACACCCAATTTAAAGAAGGTGATACATTGAGTATTCATTCTGTTTTTATGCAGCCTTGATAAAGTCGCGGGATTAATTCCCATGTAAGCGACGAAACACGTGTCGGCTGTCTGAACATCGGAAAATAAAAAGGAAAAAAGAAATAAGAACTTACCTACTTGTATTTTACTTATGCTCACATCAAGCATGTTTATGTATATTGTGACATAACAGACGTGTGCTGAGGAATTCCTTTGTATATCTGTCAATTGGCCAAGGCCATTTTGTATTTTGAGGAGGTCAGTGGTTCTCTTCACCTTGCAGCACCGTGATCAATACAGCAAGTAAATATCAAATATTTGTGTTATCTCTCCCGAGTGGCGCCTTCATTTACCCAACTAAATACCACTGCTCATTAGGTGCTCATAGCTCAAGTGGGTGGCAGCCCCGGGTGGCACAATGACTACTTTTACTAATGAAAGGATAAACAGAGACAGAGAGGCTGAGGCCCTCTTTAATAATGTATCCGGTAATAACACTTTGATGTCAGTGGCACAGGGTGTCCTACCCCTCAGACAGGAGGGACTGAGAGAGAAATTTATCAAGCTAGAAAGATTGAGGAAAAGTGAAATGTCTAAGTGGTGGGACGCGGCCACTTTAAAGCAATATACTAGGATCAAACAAATTCCCAGGGGCCTTCGATCACAGATTATACCCACATATGATGATCTAGAACCGGATCTACTAGCCGCCTGGGAGAGGGAACTAACAGAGAATTCTAATAAGCTCATGGGGATTCTAATTGAAAACAATGAGAGAAAAGTCTCACAATTACAGAAGGACATAGATCAATTAGAATCAGAAATCAGGCAACTCAACTTAACTGAGGCAACGGAGAAAAATTATGTTATTATGAATGACATTCTACAACGTCATCTTACAGACATAAAATTACGTAAGACTAGGAAGCTCAAGAGGGACGAACGTGACTATTCACGTTCGCAAAGAAATATGATCACTTGATACCTAGAGAGAGTCAACCAGGCACACTTGAGGGCAAATCAGTCAGCTCCAGTTCTACATCTCTCGATACAGCACTAACAAATGGGAGTGAGTCTGACCAGGGGGATAACACAAGCAGGGTACCTAATAGTGAGAGCCGTTTTTTAGCCGAAGTGATGAGAATAAAGAAAGGAAACAGGGAAAACAGACGCCCCGCCCCACCAGGAAAACAAGGAGGGGAAACAGAGGGAAGGCAGGCAGAGGAACGTCCGGGGATGAGAACCAGATCCTGGAACCAGGGGAAGTGAACAATATAAATGTTGTAAACCTGACAGAGAAATGCCTTTCTGATGATGCTTTGTCTGTTTTAACGAAAGGTATGAGTTTTTGCCCAAAAAGTATTGGTGATATCTGTGAAGTCAAAATAGATCTATATAAATTTGTAAGAAGAATGAAAATTAAGAAACATTTCAAAATGATGGACTATGGCAATAAAAATACTGAACAAAGTCATGGAGTCTTTGCCTCTAGTGAACATACCATCCAGGAAATACTAGACACCAGACTCCTCCTATCAATTACAGATTGTGAGGATGAAATTGTGACATCTGAAATGATTATGCGTGATTTGAATGTAACGAGTGACTGGAGCATTACTAGCAATTTGAAAGAAAAATCGAAATGGACACCTACGTTGTTTACGGGCAACAACATAGATATTTTTCACAAGCTAGTCAGTTCAGATCTAGACAGACAGACAGACAAGAAAACACATATCAAGACCAGAAATGATAACCTCACAAATGGTGAACGTTAGGCCCTTAAGAATTTGATGAATGACAGAGACATCACGATTAAGGAAGCTGACAAAGGGGGGAATATTGTGGTTATGCGCAGCACAGATTATGACAACGAACTGTTATCACAACTGGGTGACCAACAATGCTATGAGCCTCTCCCCAATAACCCGATATGGACCTTGACAGAACACCTGAACAGACACCTGCAGTGGCGGCTGGTGAGATTTGAAAGTGGTGGGGCGTAAAAGTTCGTCATGAGTGTCCTGTGGCGAGCGAGCGAGCACGCCATAAGGGGAGTTCGGGGGAGGTTCTCTGCCCGTGAAAATTTTGAAAAGAGTGGATAATGGTGCATTTTCAAGTAAAATTGAGAAAGCAAGAAGGTTCATAAATTAATTGTGAAATTAGGTTTGACATCAATAAAGAGATTTCATATGATAATGATGTAGGTAGAGAGGTGCTGCAATTGGTACCGGGCGCTTAGGGGTGATTTTGTCTTTTTGTATCAGGGTATCTAGAGGAAAGAAGGGTGTAAAGAGAATGAACACCTAAAAATACTGAGACATCCGTTTAAAAATGTTAGTTGTGGAAAATAGCTAAGCAGATGCCCTTCTGTAGAAATAGTTAATTCTCTGCCATTTTCAAGGTGTAGCATACTTTTCGTATGTTTAGAGATGGGGACCTACACCACAACTCTTCTATAACTCCACAATTCTTCTATAATGTCACATTAGTGCACACATCCTCTCAGCTATGATGAAGGGCAAAGAACAGACAACATGCACCTACAGGCAGAAACATACACAGAAGCGCGCTCACACAAGCACATAACACATAAATGCAGAATCATACACATACAATTGCATACACATATCCGCACAAATGCTCAGACACACATGCAACCACACAATCGAGGACATATCCCTAACAATGGTGCACAGTGCAGTTCCAACCAAAACAGCAAAGCGCCTAAACTTCCACAGTAATTGTAACTACAAATCCATGAAGCATGCCACACCGCTAAGAGTTTCAGAATCGCACCGAAACTGCATCAGAAATTACATCAGGACTGTAATAGAATTTGAAGTTGTGCCCTGCAGGTTGCACAAGGCGATTGTCCGCAAATGCATTTTTCTTAATAGGAATTGTGACTTGCTGGTTACAAGCAATGAGTTAGCGCATTAACCCTCCAAGTTATTTTTTGATGATGCAAACCTATAACTAGCACACGGAGCGCTGCAGTATTATAGGCTGGGGCCAACTAAATACACATAGATCTCTGCAACAGGCACTTTAACCCTCAAAGCTATTTCACATTGTTTTCTGTTTGCGAATAAAGTGGGCTGAGCAGCCGCTGTGTTACTCAACTATAGGCCAGGTCACAAAACATTCTGGTCATCGCCATTCCACATACCTGATGGCTAAGACAGCTGTGTCCAAGACCAAGCCTTAAAATGGTGTCCCACATCCTCACTTTAGGTGATCAGGCCACATAACCTATGTATTGTAAGGAGTCTCTTTTAAAGCAGCACTGACACCTAGTTAATAACTACACCCAGACAGATAAATACTACACGTCTGCCTGAAAATGCGCACATGCCCCCCCTTTTTTTTACACTTTGAGCAAGCAAGCTCTATATTACGCAACCCACTATTTATAATGTTGACAACCACCACCACTGGTACAGAATAATCACGAATATTCAACATAGCTTGTGACCAATGCCACTTGTGATTCACATCTGGGTGTGGACTCTCAGTTTTTAAACTGTTGACTCGGACAGCTGTCCTCGGCTGCCAAACGTCCAAGTGATGCAACCATTGGAAAGAGGAGTTTGAAGCGAACACTGAGGCCTGCCTACAGACCAACTGAAGGACGGGGCAGAGGGGGCAATATGCCTTAGGCACTGTTCTCCTACAGCAATATTTATGCATAGATACTTAATTTAAAGCAACCAGAGGGTCATTAATAATGAAGCCGCTTACACACAACTAGATGGCACGAGAAACCGTGTTTTCTTTTTCAGCGTATTTTAGTTAATAATTCTTGCCCCTGGCAAAGATGGCAGAAGCCCACATCAACTTGTTGAGTCAGGCCCGCAGAAGTTCTGACCGGCTTCTATCATCTCCCCGTTCAGCCTGCATGCCTCATTGATGTCTGTGCTTGGAAGCTGTACCCTGTCTGTACACTCCGCCCTAGTATTTCGTCCCGTGGGCTAATCGTACCCAAAAACGTTTATCATTGCACTCTAACAAGGCACAGACACCTAGCCAAATCTTAATAAACAAATACTACACCTAATTTATTAAAATGAAATGGACCATCGAAAGTTGCCCCAGTGCGTTTGTAGCTGTTAAAACATGACAGTGAAACATGAGGCATAGCACAATGTGCACTCTAAACTGCGTCACCTGCCGGGAAAATCTTACGTCACTCACATGACTTTCAATAGTAAACTACCACAAATAAATTGCTATACAGTGAAACGACAGAGCGAGGTTGTTCCTGTTCTCAGACACAAATAGCGTTTCCTGATATTGCCACAAAGTCTGATGCTGAAACCATATGTGGATCTGCAGAAGTCACTTTCCCGCTTCCTAAAAACCGTATTTTACTGTCCAAGAAAAAGTAGGCATTTCTCTGTCAGGATAACACAACACTGAAGAACTTAACTGGAATGCTTCCATTTCTAACGATAATGGCATTACTCCTAGTCCTACTCCCTCGCCTTCCTTCAGCACAATTGAGGCCCCGCCTCCCATCCAGACCCACCCCCAGCATAAAAACTCTGCCCGCCCCCACCTCCACCTGTACGTAAACAAGCCGAGCTAGCACTCAGATGAACCGGACCGGGAGGAGGGAGGGTCCTTGAAGGAAGGCGAGGAGTAGGACTAGGAGTAATGCCATTATCGTTAGAAATGGAAGCATTACCTCCCGTCCCTCCCTCGCCTTCCTTCAGCACAATTGAGGACATAGCAAGCAGAAGAAAACAGAGACGGACAGCTGAGTGCGAGAGAACACCAAAACAGAAACAGTGCCCCAAACACAGCAGATCAACATCCCAGGAACCCAGCGGCCCAGAACAGCAGACAAATGTCCCAGACACGCAAACGGACAGCGACAGTCAAACGGAGAGGGAGAAGACCAGGACGCAGGCCAACAGATCCCACAGAGGAGCCCACCCGACAGGACACCACAACCGGCAGGGATCGCAGCAAAGCACGCCTGACATCAAGCAACGCAGCCACCGAAGCCGCCAAACAGCGAGAGGAACACCCCCGGACCCCCACAGGAGGAACCACCCCCAAAAGACAGACAGTCAGCAAGACCGGGGACCAAAACCAACGACCCAACAGAGCAGAGGAAGGCCAAACAACCACCGCAACCGGATCAAAGCAAAACGGGAACCCACAGCCGAGCCAACACCCCCAAGCGCAGCGCAGAGGGGATGGCAACCAAAAACAAGGCCCAAAAGACAAGAGCCGCAACCCGAGACTCCCAAGGGGACCAAAGGGAGGACAGCCAATACCAGCAGCCAAGACCCCGAAGGGAAGGACCAGACAGGGCGAGGGGGCACCAGACCCCCGCCAACCCGCAAGAACGCCAGGAGCATCAAGAAGCCAGAGAGCCGCCCACAGCACCCGCAGAGGAGACACCGACAAACCCAGAAGAACCCCACCCGGAAGGAATCGCCATGCCAAACATAGGCCAGCCACCACGGGAACAACACCCAGAGCAGAACACCAGTCCAAAAGGACCGCCCATGCCAAGCCCAGGACAGCAGAGAGGAGGACCGACGGGAAGGCAGCCAAGCAACCGCCAAACGACCAGGAACCCCCAACCCAGCAAAGCCCAGACGCACCACCAGGCAGCAGGTGAAACCCCCACACAGAACCCAGGGGAAGGGCCGGAAACATCAAAGAGAACGGAACCACCGTAAGGACCCACACCCGAACGCAACAGAAGTCGGACAGGAGAGGAGACCAAGGCACCCCAGGCCAACGGGGAGCAACCAACAACCCCCGAGCACAGAGCCACCCGACCAGAACCAGAAAGGCCCCGAGCAGCGGAAAAGGGGGGAGAAAGGCCCCCAGAAGATCCCGAGGCACAGGAGAGGGAAGGCCAACGACCCCCCAAGCCCCGGGACCCCAGCCCAGAGACCAGAACCGGGCCAACAAGGCCCTCCCGGATCCGCAACAGGACCACCACAGGGAGGCCCCAAGGACCCACCAACAGGCAGGCCACACAGGGAAGAAGAGAGAAACGAGGGAAAAAGGAAGGACCCAGTACAACAGATCCGCCAGCCCAGAGGTCACCCGCCGAAGGGAGAGAGCCAACAGCCCCAGCACCCAGACCGGAGCCAGAGAAACAGGACACCGGCAAACAAGGAATAAGGACCAGAACCTGGACCCACCCAAAGGGCGGACAGAGGACCACGCCCCCAGAACGCCAGACGAACCAACACCCCAGGGGCCCAGCAGAGAGCCCCGAAAGAGCACCGGGGCAAGCCCCCAACAACTGCCAGCAGGAGGAACTCCGGGAGACCAGCAGGGACAGCACCCCGAACCCGAACAGACCCCAGCCAATCCCGCACCCGGACAGGCCGGCGGCCAAGCCACCACAAGCGGAGCCGGAGGAGGCAGCAAATAGCCAGCCAGAAAGCGACGGAGGGAGAGCCACCAGGATAGCTCCCCCCCGACAAGGACCTAAAGGGCAGCGGGGACAAAAGACCCCAGAGACCAACCCAACAGGATCCAGACGGCCAGGCGGAGAAGAAGAAAACGAGTCCCGGGAACTGGAAAACCCCCAGAAGCCAGGAGCCCCATCCCTGTAGCCACAGGACCGCCGGAGGAGCCACCCCCGGACAACAAGGCCCGAGCCAGCGAAGGAACAGAGACCAGACGCAGGCAGGACAAGGGAACATGGCCATGCAAAGGCCGCAAACGAGCCCCAACGAACACCAAGCCCCGAGAGGGGACCAGAGAGACACCCCCAGGCCACCAACAAACCCGATCCCCAGAAGAACCACCAAGGTCCCCCGAACAGACCGAGCAAAAGACACGCCGGCCGCACACAGCAGGCCGACTGACAGAGAAGGACGAAGGAAAAACCCTCGCATGAAGGAGAGCCACGAGAGGCACCAGGACCCGCGGGAAGACCCAGGGCGAGGGCCGGAGGCCGAAGGAAGGACGCAAAACCGAAAGGGCGTCACCCACAGCGAACCGCAGAAAAGAAGCGGCAACTGGGAAGCGGAGAGAAGCGTCCCCGAGACCCACGGCACGCCAAAAGAAGTCAGGCAGAACCAGAGGAACGACGGCCGAAAGGGCCAACACCAGGAAGGGAAAGGGCCGAACGCAGGAGCAGACCCACAGGAGAGCCAGGACAGGCCGAAGCCGCCGGACACCCCCAACCCCAGAAACAGAACGGAGAGGGCCCCAGGCCCGGGCTCCACGACAGGAACCCAGCAGACCGACCACAGGGCAAGCCAACAGGACACCCCGTCCAGCAGAGCCACCACGCGGGGACCGGAGACAGGCAGGGGAGGCAACCGAACCCCCGAACCCAGAGGAACCTGCACCAAGACGACCCTCAAAGTACACAGGACCCAGCCAACAGAAAACGGGCCACCGCCACCAAGGAAGAAAAGGCCGCAGATGACCACCCACCGCAGGGAACCATCCAGACAGCAGTGACAGGGACCCAGCCGGGCAGGGTCCCCAGGCGAGGAGGCAGGGAGCCAGGGTGAAAACAGGCCAAAAACCGTACCCACCGGAAAGGCGGAGGAGACGCCCACATCGGGGACAAAGGAGAGGCCCCAGGACAAGGCACCTCAGAAAGGCAGGACGCCCCACACAAGGAAAGGCACGCAGAAGCCCCAAGGCGGCCAGAAGGACAGAGGACATGCAGCCCACAGTACCGAAAAGACCCAGGCAGCCACCCATCCAGGCACGAACCAGGCCTGACCCCGCCGAACAGCAGAGACCGGACAAGAGCAGGGGGGGACCGGGCACCACGGCCGGAGGCCCTAACAGCCGCCGCCAAAGCCACGAAACCCCACACCAAGGAGGGCGCAGAAGAAGCCGAGAACAGGCCAGCGCCACAGCACCAGCCAAGCAGAACAGCCGACCCGCCAAGCAGTGCGGTCAGGACAGAGTCCAACAGCCCAAAGGGAGGAAAGGGCGAACACCCCCAACAAGCAAAGCCGCCGGAGGAAGCAAGGGACCCGCAGCACCGCAGGAAAAACCCACTGATGCAAAAGAAGGCGTGAAGGAACCTGAAACCAATCAGGACCAACACAGCACAGAAGGAACGCACAGGGCCGAGGAAAAGAGATCGCACACAGCAGGCACCGCAGGCAACAGACAAACAGTCGCCAGCCGGGCGGGCCACAGTGGAGAAAGCAGCAAGTACAATCCCCACAAAAAGTGAAAAGAGCACGAAATACAGCAAGCACGGGCAACGCACGCCACTCCCACAGCACCAATCCCTACACCGGGACCGCAGGGCAAGCCCAACCAGAAGGGCCGGGAACACCAAGGAAGAATCCCACAGACCCCGCCCAGCAGGGAAGAGGAAAGCCCAGCCGAACAGCACAGGAGCCCAAGCGACCCTCCACACCCCGGAGCCAAAGGCATCGCCAGAGGCGGGAGAAGGCCCAATACCCCAGGACCCAGACGGAAACCAGCCGCCCACAGGATCCGCCGGACGAGGACGGGATGGACCAGAAGGCAGCGGCCGAGCCCGTAAGCACCGGACAGAGCAGCCTCAATCAAGTCTCGCACCAGCCACAGACATGAGAGGCACCGTACCCCCGCGGAGCCCATGCGTCTAGGGCACCCCAGGGGGACCGGAGACCAAGCAGCAGAGGAAGAAGACACCAGAAGGCCCCCAACCACCTCAAGCGACCCAGGGCAGCAAGCGGAAAAATAGCCCCCAGCAGCCCCAAGACAAGGCAGACAGACGACCACGCCCGTCAAGAGAAAACAGCAAGTCACAGTACATGGTACTCCAAAAGGAAAAAGGAACAAATACCGGGTCAAAAACCCGGCCTACCAGGTCTCCGTGATGTGTGCAGTCCGGGAGCAAAGGCAGCCAAGCAGGCCCGACCCGGAAACACAGCCCCAGCCACAGGAGGACCGCCAAACAACGCAGCAGCTTCCTGAGCCACCGCTCCGCCCCCATCCACGAGGGAGACGAGGAGAGGAGGCATCGCCAGGAGAACTCCGTCGAGGGCACCGCCGTCGCAGAGAACCAACTCGAAGACTCCCCGGCACTGCCACAGGGAGGAACTGAAGGTAAGTCTCACTAGGGAGACAGAAAAAAAACAGGTGGAGGTGGGGGCGGGCAGAGTTTTTATGCTGGGGTGGGTCTGGATGGGAGGCGGGGCCTCAATTGTGCTGAAGGAAGGCGAGGGAGGGACGGGAGGTAATATGGGTTTACCGGCGACGTGCTAATTAATAAGTTATGTGCCAGGACCAGCTGACAGGGTATTGGTTGTTTTCGCCGGCAGCTATCAGGCCGTGTGATATATTGTCCCCTCTCATCCATTACCTGATAGCACACTTCGCATGATGGCACAGGACCTTGGTATGACATTCACCACGTCACCGGGGTCCAGTGCCGAAAGCCTGGTGGCTGTATTTTATAAAACAACACTGCTTAAAATGTATTCACTTCCTACCTCACAGCCTTGGAAGTCTTTTCTCGTTTGTATTTAAAAATAAAACACGCGCGCAACAGAGTGAAGGGAAAGGGAAGGGTGTGTAGCGAGTTATCGGAGGCAGCGCTTCTCCATTCTGGCGATAAATTACACAGAGGTAATGTGGAAACAAGGCAGAGGCAGTCAGGTGCGTCTGATAATTTTCATCAAGGCCCTATGATTAAGAAAATTAAAAACTGAATTAATAAAATTAAACGCGGAAAAAATCGGAACTTATTGGAGTATATCATTAAATCATGCATAAGCTAATGCAATTTACAGGGCCCTCTCCATTATGAGGTTAGGTAGAAATTACACTAATGTACGTTTATAAACGGGGATGATTCAGCGAGAGGCTTCCGCCTGATGGTTTGACTCGCTAAATTGCAGGTAACAGAATGAATGTGTTTGTCACTACTTTCAACATTTTCCATGCTTTCTCATTTCTTCAAACTGAGCCTGTTTATAACAACCTTTACTAATTAGCAGTCCCGGCCGGCATGGCGGGTGGGGGGAGAGGGGGTGGAAATGGGGTCGTCCTGGGAGGTGGGGAGGCGGGAGGGGTTTCTTTAATTAAAAAAAATATAAAATAATTTAAAACATAACTTACTGTCCTGTGCCGCCACCTCAGCTTCTGGATGGGTCCACCGTCCGACTCCCGCCGTCCTGCCTTTTCCAAATTGAATTCCTGCATCGTCATCAGACAGGAAAGGCAGCCTCCCTCCCTCCCCTCCGCCAATTGGTGAGGAGCAGAGGAGCGCGCCCCACCTGGGCCATTTTCTCTATGTAGGCTGCTGCACAGCAGCCTACATAGAGAAAAAGGGAGAGTGGGCGGTCCTACTCGAGGGCAGGGGGGGAGTGGCTTGCCCACTGTTGTGCATACTGACTGTTTGGTCGGCCCCAGGCCCGACCAAACAGTCAGTACGCACAACAGTGGGCAAGCCACTCCCCCCCAGCCCTCGAGCAGGACCGCCCACCCCCAACCAGGCACTTCTGCTTTCTCGCCGTGGGAGAAGGCAGAAACATAAAATAGTAGTTATTACCATTTATGTTTCTGCCTTCTCGCACTGCGAGAAAGCAGTGGGGCAACGCCCCCACGCCCCAATGGGGGAGCCGCCACTGGACACCTGAAACAATGGCATGGTCAAGGGCTACTGGATGATAATGAGTACACATATTTGAGAGTAGACAGGCCAAAGTACCCCTGCATTTATACATTACCTAAGGTTCATAAAGATATGCCCTTTCCGCCAGGCAGACCCATCATCTCTGGTATTGATGGACCGACAGAGAGAATCTCAGAGTATGTAGATACATTTCTACAACCAATGGTGAAGAATTTACCATCACATATCCGCGATACCAAACATATACTAGGAGTCCTGGCCGACTTGAATTGGGACGACCATATGACATTAGTTACTCTTGATGTAACGGCGCTATACACTAGCATCAGGAGAGACACCGGCTTAAGTGCGATCAGGAGAATACTGAACACCAGATCAGCCAGCGCTTGGAGTCACACGGAAATGCTGATCGAAATGATCGAGCTGATCCTTGACAATAAAGTTATTCTGTTTAAAGAACAATGGTACAGACAGAAGCAGGGGTGGCCATGGGCTCCAGATTTTCTCCTTCGTACGCGAATCTGTTCATGGGCAGGTTCGAGGAGAAGATGATCTGGGGCCCTCAAGGAATGGAATGGAACGATTCCATTCTTTACTGGGGTAGGTATATTGACGACTGCCTTATGATCTGGACCGACACGGAACACAAGTTGACTGACTTCCTTAGGTACTTGAATGAAAATGACTTTAACATTAAATTTACTTTCAATTACAGCAAAAGTATGATTTCCTTTTTAGATGTAGAACTGTACATAAGGGAAAATAAGATTCACAGCAGACTCTTTCGGAAAGAGACAGCCTGTAATGCACTACTTCACGCATCCAGTGCCCACCCTTCACATCAGTTAAGATCAATCCCCTATGGGGAACTCGTCAGAGTGAGACGGAACTGCAGCTTTGAACCTGAGTATGAAGAATGTAAGAAGGGAGTGTTAGCCCGCTTTAGAAATAGGGGCTATGACGAAACGACTTTACGGAATGCAGAGAAGAGGATACTCAGGGTAAAGAGACAAGACACACTTAGAGAAGGCTCACAGCATCGACGTAAGGAAGATAAAGTACGTATGGTGACTGGGTTCAATAACATGTCTAGTGTCTTATGTCGTAGTCTGAACAGACACTGGCATTTACTCAAGGCAGACAAATCACTTAGTGATTTCATCACTGACACACCCAACATTACATACCGACGAGGCCTGTCACTTAGGAACATACTTAGCCCGAGCTACCCCAGGTGTGAGAGAAAAACAACTGGCTGACATCGCTGACAAAAGGCTTCTATGGATGTGGGCACTGCAGTTCTTGCAAACGGGCTTGTAACGGAAGAACTGAGTTTAAGGGTCCGGGCGACAGAGTTTACAACATAGTGACTAACATCAACTGTATGACGAAATTTGTTGTCTATATTATTGAATGCAGATGCATGAAAAGGTATGTAGGCAGTACCATCAGGACATTACGTGAGAGGATAAGCGAGCACATAAGGGCGGTCAAGCAGGGAGATGTGAGATATCCCATTGCCGCTCATGTGACACAGTGTCAAGCTCAGACAGCTCATAAGCAGTTTGAATTCTATGGTATAGAACAGGTTCAGCGACACCAAAGAGGGGGAAACAGAGAATTGGCCTTGCTTAGACGAGAGGCACTTTGGATCCTTAGACTACGAAGTACAGAGATAGGGCTTAACATTGACCCCGAATTACACTACTTTTGGGAAGATGAATACATGGAGTCGCCACACTACAGGTATTAGTTCTGCTCCCCACACACTATTACTCTCCGTAGGTCTCCTCATCAAGACATAAATGACTCAATGACTCACTGTTACAACATGGCTAATTACAGATACATCTGTATGTGAGTCAAATATACGGAGTGTGTAATGTTCTTCTCTTATTATTTATTGTTTATTTGTTTTGGTTTATATCTCAATGCTAATTACATTATTATTTATTGTTTATTTGTTTTGGTTTATATCTCAATGCTAATTACATTTATGACGTTATTTTCCCCATGAGCACTGATGTTTTAACATTTGTAGAGAGAAATCAAATTTTTTAAATTTCATTAACCATGTTATGGCAATCAGGACCCTGAAGAGATGGAGATAAAGAATATGCACCTAGTAAAATAGGATTAGAATGGAACACCTGCTTGGCACTTTCACACTGCCCTTTATATATAGACATGTCACTATATAGATGTTCATGAAGCATGGAAAATGCATGTATCATAGACCATGAGGCACCTTTCACATGAAAATGACATAATATACAGCCTCTACACACCGTATCTTTATACCCCTTACGCTACACAATATCAGCCCTTGTGTCTGTAATGCAGGATGCAATGTCTGCATATAGGACTATATCACCGCGTTTCCCGCACAATAACGGTAGCCCCGCAATCTTATTTCGGATTATTTTATAGGCAATAGGTATTGTTGCTGCCAGAAGACCGCTCTGCACCTTAATGAATAAGAACATACTGATGTTAGGGATTCAGTGTCGTTACAAGATGGCCACCGTTATGCAACTAGGAATTATACTTGAGTCCTTCTTCTCTGATTGCTGAGAAACTGGATAGCTGTCCTTCCTCGGTTTCTATTAAACTTGAGTGAAGCCGGTATATAATGGCGGGAACCAGGAGCCTCATTCGTGCACCGTACTCGGCAACACGAGGAGCGACGTCCGTGTGTGGGATCAAACTACTAAGAAATAAGGTAAGGGGATCAACTGACCAGGGGGCTTTTGACTTTAAGGAAGAATAGAATATTGTGAGTTCTTGTTGTCAGATTCATCGTTAGCATGATAGTGCTAATGGAGCAACTAGCATGACGGATTCATTTTAGCTTGTTGACACTCTAGATATAGCACAGGAATGGAGGAAGCTTATCTTTACGATTTACTAGATGGATCAAATGGTACTCTAGCATCAATATGAGGAGATAGATAAAGCGGATATAAACTGAATAGCTTTGTTGTGATGTCAAGCTGTATTCAGTGTTATGACAAATGGTGCAGTGTTAGATTGGTCATTCTGCACCTAGATTTTGACTATTGGGGTTTGAATAAATAGAGCTTGACATTGCTCAGGGAAGGTAAATATCACATGGTTAGTCTACAATGAGATTGGATGAGGTATTCATTTTGAACCATAAATCTTATGGAGTGAAACATGACTGGCTATATCTTTGTAGATTCTGGACTTCTGGGACATACAGGGATCCCTTGGATTTAACATTGAGAAGTGAGACGTCGCGAGATATTGAATCCCAGTGTGGGTTGGAATTAACACCACTAATAAAGTAGGTGGGCCAATTGTTACTTTGAGTTTGCAACTTTAGCCGTATGTGACTTTTGCCTGATGGTCCTATTTATACTCAGGGCGCTTTCTGGTTTCTTTACAGGGTTATACACAGGAAGACAATAGGTATTTACCCAACATAATTTGGTTTTTTGTTAAATTAAGTTAAAACAAAAATCTTTTACCTCACCTTTTGGGCTCCACTCCGATCTCACCCCAGGAATGTTCATTCTTGGAGTCGTCATACACGGTCTGAGTAAATTATATTTTGACACTACCGAATGGCACTATATATGGTTTATATTGCACTTACTACTGAGACTATACCACGGAATTCTTCTTACTCCATCTTTTTCTTTTGGGATTCTGGATCTTTTGATCTACGGATTATTGGGTCACATTTGAAGAAAATTTTCAATGTTTCTGGTGTTTTATATTTTGTGCATGTGGGCACACAACCAATGAGATAATATATTGTGATGAAGCATGGCACCGGCCGCTGAATGTAATCTCTGACTAGTTCTGTACACCCAATTTAAAGAAGGTGATACATTGAGTATTCATTCTGTTTTTATGCAGCCTTGATAAAGTCGCGGGATTAATTCCCATGTAAGCGACGAAACACGTGTCGGCTGTCTGAACATCGGAAAATAAAAAGGAAAAAAGAAATAAGAACTTACCTACTTGTATTTTACTTATGCTCACATCAAGCATGTTTATGTATATTGTGACATAACAGACGTGTGCTGAGGAATTCCTTTGTATATCTGTCAATTGGCCAAGGCCATTTGGTATTTTGAGGAGGTCAGTGGTTCTCTTCACCTTGCAGCACCGTGATCAATACAGCAAGTAAATATCAAATATTTGTGTTATCTCTCCCGAGTGGCGCCTTCATTTACCCAACTAAATACCACTGCTCATTAGGTGCTCATAGCTCAAGTGGGTGGCAGCCCCGGGTGGCACAATGACTACTTTTACTAATGAAAGGATAAACAGAGACAGAGAGGCTGAGGCCCTCTTTAATAATGTATCCGGTAATAACACTTTGATGTCAGTGGCACAGGGTGTCCTACCCCTCAGACAGGAGGGACTGAGAGAGAAATTTATCAAGCTAGAAAGATTGAGGAAAAGTGAAATGTCTAAGTGGTGGGACGCGGCCACTTTAAAGCAATATACTAGGATCAAACAAATTCCCAGGGGCCTTCGATCACAGATTATACCCACATATGATGATCTAGAACCGGATCTACTAGCCGCCTGGGAGAGGTAACTAACAGAGAATTCTAATAAGCTCATGGGGATTCTAATTGAAAACAATGAGAGAAAAGTCTCACAATTACAGAAGGACATAGATCAATTAGAATCAGAAATCAGGCAACTCAACTTAACTGAGGCAACGGAGAAAAATTATGTTATTATGAATGACATTCTACAACGTCATCTTACAGACATAAAATTACGTAAGACTAGGAAGCTCAAGAGGGACGAACGTGACTATTCAAGTGGCAGAATTTTCACGTTCGCAAAGAAATATGATCACTTGATACCTAGAGAGAGTCAACCAGGCACACTTGAGGGCAAATCAGTCAGCTCCAGTTCTACATCTCTCGATACAGCACTAACCAATGGGAGTGAGTCTGACCAGGGGGATAACACAAGCAGGGTACCTAATAGTGAGAGCCGTTTTTTATCCGAAGTGATGAGAATAAAGAAAGGAAACAGGGAAAACAGACGCCCCGCCCCACCAGGAAAACAAGGAGGGGAAACAGAGGGAAGGCAGGCAGAGGAACGTCCGGGGATGAGAACCAGATCCTGGAACCAGGGGAAGTGAACAATATAAATGTTGTAAACCTGACAGAGAAATGCCTTTCTGATGATGCTTTGTCTGTTTTAACGAAAGGTATGAGTTTTTGCCCAAAAAGTATTGGTGATATCTGTGAAGTCAAAATAGATCTATATAAATTTGTAAGAAGAATGAAAATTAAGAAACATTTCAAAATGATGGACTATGGCAATAAAAATACTGAACAAAGTCATGGAGTCTTTGCCTCTAGTGAACATACCATCCAGGAAATACTAGACACCAGACTCCTCCTATCAATTACAGATTGTGAGGATGAAATTGTGACATCTGAAATGATTATGCGTGATTTGAATGTAACGAGTGACTGGAGCATTACTAGCAATTTGAAAGAAAAATCGAAATGGACACCTACGTTGTTTACAAGCAACAACATAGATATTTTTCACAAGCTAGTCAGTTCAGATCTAGACAGACAGACAGACAAGAAAACACATATCAAGACCAGAAATGATAACCTCACAAATGGTGAACGTAAGGCCCTTAAGAATTTGATGAATGACAGAGACATCACGATTAAGGAAGCTGACAAAGGGGGAATATTGTGGTTATGCGCAGCACAGATTATGACAACGAACTGTTATCACAACTGGGTGACCAACAATGCTATGAGCCTCTCCCCAATAACCCGATATGGACCTTGACAGAACACCTGAACAGACACCTGAAACAATGGCATGGTCAAGGGCTACTGGATGATAATGAGTACACATATTTGAGAGTAGACGGGCCAAAGTACCCCTGCATTTATACATTACCTAAGGTTCACAAAGATATGCCCTTTCCGCCAGGCAGACCCATCATCTCTGGTATTGATGGACCGACAGAGAGAATCTCAGAGTATGTAGATACATTTCTACAACCAATGGTGAAGAATTTACCATCACATATCCGCGATACCAAACATATACTAGGAGTCCTGGCCGACTTGAATTGGGACGACCATATGACATTAGTTACTCTTGATGTAACGGCGCTATACACTAGCATCAGGAGAGACACCGGCTTAAGTGCGATCAGGAGAATACTGAACACCAGATCAGCCAGCGCTTGGAGTCACACGGAAATGCTGATCGAAATGATCGAGCTGATCCTTGACAATAACGTTTTTCTGTTTAAAGAACAATGGTACAGACAGAAGCAGGGGGTGGCCATGGGCTCCAGATTTTCTCCTTCGTACGCGAATCTGTTCATGGGCAGGTTCGAGGAGAAGATGATCTGGGGCCCTCAAGGAATGGAATGGAACGATTCCATTCTTTACTGGGGTAGGTATATTGACGACTGCCTTATGATCTGGACCGACACGGAACACAAGTTGACTGACTTCCTTAGGTACTTGAATGAAAATGACTTTAACATTAAATTTACTTTCAATTACAGCAAAAGTATGATTTCCTTTTTAGATGTAGAACTGTACATAAGGGAAAATAAGATTCACAGCAGACTCTTTCGGAAAGAGACAGCCTGTAATGCACTACTTCACGCATCCAGTGCCCACCCTTCACATCAGATAAGATCAATTCCCTATGGGGAACTCGTCAGAGTGAGACGGAACTGCAGCTTTGAACCTGAGTATGAAGAATGTAAGAAGGGAGTGTTAGCCCGCTTTAGAAATAGGGGCTATGACGAAACGACTTTACGGAATGCAGAGAAGAGGATACTCAGGGTAAAGAGACAAGACACACTTAGAGAAGGCTCACAGCATCGACGTAAGGAAGATAAAGTACGTATGGTGACTGGGTTCAATAACATGTCTGGTGTCTTACGTCGTAGTCTGAACAGACACTGGCATTTACTCAAGGCAGACAAATCACTTAGTGATTTAATCACTGACACACCCAACATTACATACCGACGAGGCCTGTCACTTAGGAACATACTTAGCCCGAGCTACCCCAGGTGTGAGAGAAAAAACAACTGGCTGACATCGCTGACAAAAGGCTTCTATGGATGTGGGCACTGCAGTTCTTGCAAATGGGCTTGTAACGGAAGAACTGAGTTTAAGGGTCCGGGTGACAGAGTTTACAACATAGTGACTAACATCAACTGTATGACGAAATTTGTTGTCTATATTATTGAATGCAGATGCATGAAAAGGTATGTAGGCAGTACCATCAGGACATTACGTGAGAGGATAAGCGAGCACATAAGGGCGGTCAAGCAGGGAGATGTGAGATATCCCATTGCCGCTCATGTGACACAGTGTCAAGCTCAGACAGCTCATAAGCAGTTTGAATTCTATGGTATAGAACAGGTTCAGCGACACCAAAGAGGGGAAACAGAGAATTGGCCTTGCGTAGACGAGAGGCACTTTGGATCCTTAGACTACGAAGTACAGAGATAGGGCTTAACATTGACCCCGAATTACACTACTTTTTGGGAAGATGAATACATGGAGTCGCCACACTACAGGTATTAGTTCTGCTCCCCACACACTATTACTCTCCGTAGGTCTCCTCATCAAGACATAAATGACTCAATGACTCACTGTTACAACATGGCTAATTACAGATACATCTGTATGTGAGTCAAATATACGGAGTGTGTAATGTTCTTCTCTTATTATTTATTGTTTATTTGTTTTGGTTTATATCTCAATGCTAATTACATTATTATTTATTGTTTATTTGTTTTGGTTTATATCTCAATGCTAATTACATTTATGACGTTATTTTCCCCATGAGCACTGATGTTTTAACATTTGTAGAGAGAAATCAATTTTTTTAAATTTCATTAACCATGTTATGGCAATCAGGACCCTGAAGAGATGGAGATAAAGAATATGCACCTAGTAAAATAGGATTAGAATGGAACACCTGCTTGGCACTTTCACACTGCCCTTTATATATAGACATGTCACTATATAGATGTTCATGAAGCATGGAAAATGCATGTATCATAGACCATGAGGCACCTTTCACATGAAAATGACATAATATACAGCCTCTACACACCGTATCTTTATACCCCTTACGCTACACAATATCAGCCCTTGTGTCTGTAATGCAGGATGCAATGTCTGCATATAGGACTATATCACCGCGTTTCCCGCACAATAACGGTAGCCCCGCAATCTTATTTCGGATTATTTTATAGGCAATAGGTATTGTTGCTGCCAGAAGACCGCTTTGCACCTTAATGAATAAGAACATACTGATGTTAGGGATTCAGTGTCGTTACAAGATGGCCACCGTTATGCAACTAGGTTATACTTGAGTCCTTCTTCTCTGATTGCTGAGAAACTGGATAGCTGTCCTTCCTCGGTTTCTATTAAACTTGAGTGAAGCCGGTATATAATGGCGGGAACCAGGAGCCTCATTCGTGCACCGTACTCGGCAACACGAGGAGCGACGTCCGTGTGTGGGATCAAACTACTAAGAAATAAGGGAAGGGGATCAACTAACCAGGGGGCTTTTGACTTTAAGGAAGAATAGAATATTGTGAGTTCTTGTTGTCAGATTCATCGTTAGCAAGATAGTGCTAATGGAGCAACTAGCATGACGGATTCATTTTAGCTTGTTGACACTCTAGATATAGCACAGGAATGGAGGAAGCTTATCTTTACGATTTACTAGATGGGTCAAATGGTACTCTAGCATCAATATGAGGAGATAGATAAAGCGGATATAAACTGAATAGCTTTGTTGTGATGTCAAGCTGTATTCAGTGTTATGACAAATGGTGCAGTGTTAGATTGGTCATTCTGCACCTAGATTTTGACTATTGGGGTTTGAATAAATAGAGCTTGACATTGCTCAGGGAAGGTAAATATCACATGGTTAGTCTACAATGAGATTGGATGAGGTATTCATTTTGAACCATAAATCTTATGGAGTGAAACATGACTGGCTATATCTTCGTAGATTCTGGACTTCTGGGACATACAGGGATCCCTTGGATTTAACATTGAGAAGTGAGACGTCGCAAGATATTGAATCCCAGTGTGGGTTGGAATTAATACCACTAATAAAGTAGGTGGGCCAATTGTTACTTTGAGTTTGCAACTTTAGCCGTATGTGACTTTTGCCTGATGGTCCTATTTATACTCAGGGCGCTTTCTGGTTTCTTTACAGGGTTATACACAGGAAGACAATAGGTATTTAAGAATAATCGTGTAGTGGTATTTTTTAGGTCTTTTGGCGCCTCTCAGGAGAAATCCACATGAGAATTAATCTAAGTTCTCTATTAAAGTGGCGGTGCTGCAGGGTAAGGAGAACCACAAACCTCCCCTAATTTGAAGCCTAAGCCCATAAATGTACTAACACTCCCCAGCACACGTCATAGATCTGTGATAAAAACAATGAGTAATGCATAAACAGTAAGCATAATTTCCACAAAGATTACAGATACTCTCTGTTTCTTCTTTTTGTTCTCTTTTATTTTTTATTAATTCAGTAGGTCTTCGCAAAATGACACATACCATTTAAAGGCCTATCCCTCACCAGAACTAAGTATAGTCCAAGCGTCCGGACACAAAATGTCTCAGACGCTATTTACCGGCGAAAAACATTTTCATGCATTCACCGTTCTCACGTCGTCTTGGGCTTTTCCGTCCTCCTTATCTTTTGATAGCTTTTTCCTTTGGCCACTCTTGGTTTTTGCAGTTTAGTTGGTACACGTATTCCATCTTATGCATGCCTTAGGCATATATCCTTTGCTGATTTTCGCTATTGAAATTAAATTCATGTCTACGTATGGCATACAAGTCATGACTTTAGTTGTGTTATTGTGTTTGCATTTATACAGCCTTGAAAAAGTCGCGGGACTAATTCCCATGTACGCGACGAAACACGTGTCGGCTGTGTCATTTTGCGAAGACCTACTGAATTAATAAAAAATAAAAGAGAACAAAAAGAAGAAACAGAGAGTATCTGTAATCTTTGTGGAAATTATGCTTACTGTTTATGCATTACTCATCGTTTTTATCACAGATCTATGACGTGTGCTGGGGAGTGTTAGGACAATAGGTATTTACCCAACATAATTTGGTTTTTTGTTAAATTAAGTTAAAACAAAAATCTTTTACCTCACCTTTTGGGCTCCACTCCGATCTCACCCCAGGAATGTTCATTCTTGAGTCGTCATACACGGTCTGAGTAAATTATATTTTGACACTACCGAATGGCACTATATATGGTTTATATTGCACTTACTACTGAGACTATACCACGGAATTCTTCTTACTCCATCTTTTTCTTTTGGGATTCTGGATCTTTTGATCTACGGATTATTGGGTCACATTTGAAGAAAATTTTCAATGTTTCTGGTGTTTTATATTTTGTGCATGTGGGCACACAACCAATGAGATAATATATTGTGATGAAGCATGGCACCGGCCGCTGAATGTAATCTCTGACTAGTTCTGTACACCCAATTTAAAGAAGGTGATACATTGAGTATTCATTCTGTTTTTATGCAGCCTTGATAAAGTCGCGGGATTAATTCCCATGTAAGCGACGAAACACGTGTCGGCTGTCTGAACATCGGAAAATAAAAAGGAAAAAAGAAATAAGAACTTACCTACTTGTATTTTACTTATGCTCACATCAAGCATGTTTATGTATATTGTGACATAACAGACGTGTGCTGAGGAATTCCTTTGTAAACCCTACGCCACATTATACCTGCGTCAGGTATAATGTGGGCGTACCGTCGCAGTGTGGGCGGTCCATCGCAGGAAAGCCTCGGAAAAGTGCCTGAGTGAAATCTACAAGATTTCACTCAGTCACTTTTCCGACGCCGCTGCGTCAAAACCTTGCGCCTGCTTGAAGCAGGTGTAAGGCATGACGCAACATGTTAGAGATAGGCCGGGTTGGAACAGTGCTGGAGTTGCGTCGCGCCCGCGACACGACTCTAGCACTGCGCCAATCTTACGCAGGCAGATACAACATGCATCTGCCTATCCGTGCGCCACGGCGCGCCGCATTGTAAATGCGGCGCATCCGTGGTGGCGCACGGGTAGTTTTGCGTGTCGCAAGTTTTCTGGCGCATCCCTGCTGATTTGCAGAGATGCGCCAGACCTTGTAAATCTGCCCCTAAGTCCCTACCCTGAGGTCCTGAGGGGGAGAGGGGGCTTTAAAAGGACAAAAGTCAGAAGGTAAAATCTTTGACCAGGAGTCCAACCTGCTTTCCATTGCTGTCAGTGTCAAATTGCGACTAGGTCCTGGTCTGCCATAGCCATTGATGATCATTGAAATTTTGTGCTTCTTGGTGCTATTCCAACTTAAAACTTAAAAAATTCACATTCCCGTTTCCCCTGACTGAATTTTTGTCATTTTTAGTGTAATTTTGGGGTCGATTAGGATGGCGGACGGATAGGAGTCCGTCCGCCATCCCTGTGGAAACCGGGACCGTCCGCCATAGATGCGGCGGTCCCGTAGCACAAATCAGGATGCGCCCGCCACCATGGCGGACACATTCTGTAGTTGAACATTGTGGCGAGCGCTGCTGAAAGCAGCACCCGCCGCGCTGTTAAAATCGCTCGTAGTGCATGTCACTGCACCACATGGCAGGCACCACACGGTGCCTGCCACTTGGTGCAGTGACATGTTGGGGGGTACCCTGGGTACCCCCCAAGTGCACCCCACCTCCCCCCAACACAAGGGGGGCCCGCAACGGGCCCCCATACCAAAACTCCGCATGCCTTTCCATGGCGGCATCGCCGCCATGGAAAGGCCGCTTTTTACATGTATCCTAATCTGGTGGACGGTGCCTGCTAGGCACCGCCACCATTTTAGGCACTTTGCACCGTCCGCCAGGCAATAGGAACGATTGCTGGCGGCGGACGGTCTTTGCATCCGCTGGGGACACAGTCAGGTTCCCACCGCCATCCTAATCTGGCGGTGGGAAAAATCTGTTTGATGACGGAAGGACCGCCACCGCAGGGCCGGCGGTTGCCACCGCCGGCCCTGCGGTGGCGGTCCTTTTGCCATCCTAATCACCCCCTTTGTTATTAAAGTGTACTCTACTTTTCTAATTACATTTTTGGCATTTCTACTATTTTACTGTTTGAAGACTGCAATATTAATTTGCCCATTGCCTCTAAGGTAAGCCTATCTGCTCTGTGCTGTAGCTACCATGGGGATGAACCAAGGTTTATTTAGTGACATTTGTGTTTCACCCTGACAAGTACTGTGATTATTACTCGAGGTGGGCACTCACCCCCCCCCTCGACTAATAACTTTGATTCACCTTTTATCATTAACTCCTATGTTTAAGTGAAGCTCTCTAGCCCGGTCTTTCTTGATTTTGCGGGTGAGCAATGGATGAGGTATAATAATGTTTTGTTATGAAACAGAGGACGCATGACTTTGGTACTAAGAGGGATCTGGAGATTACGCAGGTCACATGATGACTATAAGAGACTCGTGGTGATCTAGCCTTTTTTTAATTTGAGAACACTCTGCAAGTGAATATTGGGAGTTTGCATTGTGAATATGATTGTGGGTGGCCAGCATCAAAAAACCACTGAAATATACTATTTCAGCGACTTTTTTTTCCAGGTGTGAGTTTGGTAAGCTATTGGGTAAACCATTTGATGTCAGCTTTGTTGGAATTTTCAAGTTCCTTATTTACAAAGATTATGATTTAGTTAGATTCTTGATGATATTGCAATCGATGCTCTTCAAAACCTGATCTAAAGACCTCAATTCAATATGAGCCTTTTTGAGCACGATATTGGACTGTTGGCATTACATTTTTTTATGTCGCTGAGGGTGTTTCAGGAGTGTGGTGTACATTTTGTGGAGCTGCTTAGGACTATCTATTTTCCCAGATAGTGCCCAGAGCATGGAATGACCAGGGCATAAGAATGATTCTCAGGGTAATGAGTTGAATATTGCATGGAAAAATATCACATATAATGTGCTTCACCATATATTAAGCCATGTGAGCTAGTTATGGGACACCTAGGTGCTCCATGTTTTCCAGGAAATTTACAGCCTGATTGTAGTTGATCTTTCCTCCCAGAGGATGGAAAAAGAGTGGCAACGACCTTCTGAGTGGTATCTAGAGATGTAGCGTGAAGACGACACATGCATTATTGTAGGCTACACAGAGATCCATGAACGGTGGCTTTTGTTGAACAGAACACAACTATGGGATAAATCATTGTACCAACCGTGATGGATAAGATAGAATAATCAATATACATGTGATCAAACGCTGTTTTTTTGCCTCACTTTTTGGTTTCTATGGGCCATATTTACAAGGAATTAACGCAGCGCGGTGCCGCAAGCCATTTGGCTGCGCCGCGCTGTGTTAATTCCGAAGCACAGGGATGCGTCATATCTACAACGTTATGACGGATCCCTTTGCTCTCCCCTGCGCTGGAGCACAATTAGCTGCCATGTGCCGGCGCAGGCACCCTTGCACCATATTGCAAGGGTGCCTGCGTTGAGGGGAATGATCGTTTATGTGCAAGAAGGTGCCCCTTCCTGCACAGAAACAATCTGAAATGGCGTTTTGAAAATTCCATGTGTACTGCTTAAGGTTTTCCTTTCATGGCATTTTATTTGGAAAAAAATCTGTCCGTTAATTCATTTCCTGATAATGACATTTGCAGCAAATGTCACTAAGCATTCTCATGCTTGAATAACTTTGCTATGGCTGCCATTTGTGTTTTTGTTTATTCTCTTAATGAAATAAATATAAAAAATTTAAAAATTAATGATGGAATTAAAATTTCACTTGCGGGTATATTTAAAATGACTTGTAAAATGTGCTGAAAAATACATCAGATGACAGCTCAGGTATTTAGAATTCTATTGAATTCCATATCATTGGAGCCCCAGTACCAGCAGCCCCACAGGGTGCTCAGTGAAAAGCCAAGTCAGAGGGATATTGTTTTTGTCCCGCTCTGCATTTCTGTTTGTTTTACAGGAACACACTTTAAATGAGTCCCCTAAGTCTCTGACTTATAAAGAGCTCTCTGGCCCTGAGCTGCAGCCAGAATTCATTGTACGACTGTGCTGTCTAACCAATACAGCTTCATAGCAGTAGCTGTCATGTCTTTGTGCCACAAAACCATGTGTTGCATCCTTGTGCCGTCCCAAGACTGGCCAATCAGGGTCTATTAGAAGTTTCCCTATTTGAAAATAACTTTCTGGGAAAAGTTGTTCAAAGTTCAGGCCCTTTTGCTCTGGAACATTCTTCCTCGAAGGTTAATTGACCAGTGATCCTTTAGAAAACATTTTTTTTCATCGTTCTTTTTCAACAGTTCGGCCTGGGGCAGTCAACCTTCCTCCGTCTCTGTATCCAGGGTTGGACTGGGACAGAAAATAGGCCTGGGCACCAAACTAAAAGTGACCTCCATTAGCGAATCAGATAACTTAAAAAATGGGCCACATTTGCAAATTAGGGCTCTTTTAACCTAATAAACACCTGGTGCCTGATTCACAAAGGGCATCCGCACTTGTGGCGGAGGCCGCGCAGTCGTGGGGGAGTTTCCACACTCGGGGCGGAATCTTTGCAATGAGAATTCTCATTGCGGAGACTCAGGGTCAGTTTGGAGACTCCCCCATGACTGCGGGGCCTCCGCCACTCTAGCGGAGGCCCCTTGTGACTCAGGCCCATGCTGTACAAGCATTTGGCAAGGTATGGGAGACTGCATGCATGTGGTATGGGAGACTGCATGCATGTGGCATGTGGTATGGGAGACTGCATGCATGTGGTATGGGAGACTGTATGCATGTGGTATGGGAGACTGCATGCATGTGGTATGGGAGATTGCATGCATGTGGTATGGGAGACTGCATGCATGTGGTATGGGAGATTGCATGCATGTAGTATGGGACACTGCATGCATGTGGTATGGGAGATTGTATGCATGTGGTATGGGAGACTGCATGCATGTATGTTTGCTGCAGGTAATGTTTCTGGTGATATCAGAGAAATTAACAGTAAAAACCGGCCCACCAGACCATAAAACAGGCCCACAAATAGCCCAAAAACCAAAAAGTGGCGTGACCAACCCTTCGCCCACTGTTAGAATGCCCTATAGGCCAGTATGACCCTGTTTCTACGGGGGGGGGGGGCTGAACACCTCAAGACATTTAAATAACAGCGCTATAAGTGTACTCACTAGTGCACTCTGCACTCTCACACGTCTTTTGAATATCTCTTGCACTTTCCCACCTACTACATTCCTGTACAATCCCTTTGATTCAGCCAATCAACCTTGGTTGTCATAAAGAAAATCAGAATGACGTAAACCAATCTGGGCACAAGCCCCAACTCTGGAGTGTTCTTGATTTATTGCTCTCTTGGTCTATCTACCAAATCTGTGCGTCAATGAAAGCACCACTTTTAATACTTAAGCTCTTATTGGACCTTTGCTCAGACAGGGATTGGGGCTGGAAGCACCGATTTTACAAAGAAGTCATGCGTCTTCTGCTTGATTACATCCGAAGATACAAACAGATGGACAGAAAGATGTCTCAGGAAAGTCTGGTGACCTGTTGAAATGTGCTCTGAAAAGGAAGCTTATACCGTGACAGCGTTCAATAGAAAAACAAAAAATAAAATAAATTGGTATTGTTTATGGACGTCTCAGTGACTTCACACATTTTTTTATTTCTTTTTAGCTGTCTAAATTTGCTGGTACTTAGCTTTCAATACTTGTCTTGAATTCAATTTCACAAGGAAAGTCCATCTTCGTGATCTTCAATTTGTAAATGTAACTTGCTGAACCTCTTGTCTTCAATATGTGAATTTACCTTGCTAAACCTCATGGTCTTCAATTTGTGATTTTACTTTGCCAATCTGCTTATAGGATGTTTCTTAGCATGTTTTTGCAAAAAATTTCTAGCATTAGAACAATTGATTTTTGACTGTCAACTGCGCAGCTCCTAATGGGACAATTTTCCTCCTTTGCAGAGTGCAAAGATGTCTGCAATAAATCAATATCCAACTGTGACATTGAACGCCCAATGTGTCTTCTTAAATGCCTGACGCCTAATGAGCATCTAGCACTAAAAAAAGACAGCACTGAAAATTCTCAATCTAGGGAGAATGCAGGATCCATCAGTGGAAAAGGTATTAAGCACATTTTAATGAGAAACTGCATCGCCTTTTCTTCTCTCATATGCAGCGGGGGACTTCAACCATATACAACCGAGACAATAACAATAAAAGAACGATTCTTCAGTGGGGTGGCTTATTGCATTTATTTTTGGTCTCCAAATGAGCTGATGTCTGCTGTGTTATGGATCTCTGGATCTAATCAGATGCATCTTTGGGATATTCCATAGGCATGTAAAGCGCTCCAATACCTCCGGGTCTAGCTAGCGCTATATAAAACACAAATTAAAAAAAATACTAATAATAATCAAATGAAGATTTCAGAATCGCTTACATAGACCGTCTTTGTTTTTTTGTTATTTTTATTTAAAATGGAATTTTAGAGAGGTTGCAATACATTCCTACCCTTAAATTACTCAATACAACAGCATTAAACAGACAGAATTCAACCGACTGGCTCATTAATAATTACTATTAAAAATTCAGATTGCCTTCGCAGACCTTGGTTGTGCAGGAGACAGGCCCATGGAAAAAGTACATTACCTGCACAACTAGGATTCAGATTATTAATATTATTAATAATACTAATTAAACTATTAATAATAATATTACTATAATCATGATTTTAATCATTATTGTAGTGTAATACAAAGTGCTATATTAGGAACCTATTATTATTATTGTTAATATTATGATTAATATTAACAATAATTATTATAGTGCAATATGAAGTGCTCTATTACGAATATATTAGATTATGATGCGTAATAATAATTTCTTAATTTAGCACTTCATATTATATTTCTGCCAATTCTGAGCACTCCAAATAACAAGCATCACTACTACCCAATTCATTTCTTAATTTATTGACCTCAGAAGGATAGGAGGCGGAGTCTCCATTGCATGGAGTGACATATGTCACCATCAGATCATCGCAGTTTGCTATGCAAAGCGTTTAATTCACTGATTTTTGTACCACCATTTGTACCAGCTGAACAGGGCACATTGACCCGTCTGAGAAAAAAATTAAATTTATGCCAACGGTTGACTGACAGGCCACTGCAAAAAAAAGTATTGTTTTTTTCACGGAACGAGTTGTGTGTATATTGTACAAAGCTGCAAAAGCTTGGCATTTATGGCTGTTGAATGATACTGAGACGGCCACAGTGATATTCACAAAAATATGTGAGGACAACCTGAATTCGAACACCTGTGTGCCTAAGTGAGTAGGCAGTCTGAAGCGATGCCTAAGTGAGTAGGCAGTCTGAACTGATGTCTAAGGGAGTCATTATGATGGCGGTGAACCCGCCATTGTGCGGCCATTCTCCGCCCGCCAGATAAGGATGGCGGGCGGTGTGCTGGCGGCCCGAAAGCCCGTCCGCCACGGGTCCAACACAGGCAATCAGACCCACCCCGCATCCACAAAATGGTGGCGGTGCCTAGAAGGCACCGCCCACCAGATTTGGATGCTGCATCCCCGTCAGCCTGTGTATGGCGGTTCAACCGCCATTCAAAGGCTGGCGGGGAGGTACTTTGGGGCCCGTTGCGGGCCCCCCTTTTGCAGGGGCATGTTACTTGTGCACTTGGGGGGCATTACACCAGGTGGCAGGCACCGCGTGGTGCCTGCCACGTAGTGTAGGGAAATGCACAACATGCATTTTTATCATTGCAGTGGGTGCAATGGTAAACATGCACAATGCGACCGCCACAGTGGCGGTTGCATTGTAATTACATGTGCGGGACCGCCGCCATATAGGCAGCCGGTCCCAATTCCCGGTACGATGGCGGACGGATTTAAGTCCGTCCGCCATCGTAATCACCCCCTAAGTGAGTAGGCAGTCTGAAGTGATGCTAAGTGAGTAGGCAGTCTGAAGTGATGCCTAAGTGAGTAGGCAGTCTGAAGTGACGTCTAAGTGAGTAGGCAGTATGAACTTATGTCTAAGTGAGTAGGCAGTCTGAACTGATGGACTACAGCAAGGGAGAAAGATGGTTTAGTGTCCAACAGCCACGGTTGTGTCTTTAATAAATCTTGAGAGTGGTCTTCTTTACTGCAGTCATTGTGGCTGGCCTGGGTACATCTTTAGCTCCAGCCTCTCGTTTTCCAAACACTTCATAATAAAAATACATACATATATACTTTCATACAGGGGCTTTAAGTCAGCCTTTTTCATCCATTGGTCTATTCAAATGTCATTCACATTTTGCTTCTGCTCACCCCACATGGAGCAATGGATCAGCCTGTTCCATCCACTGGCTTCCTCGCACTGTGAGTGAGGCATTTTGCCTGATCATATGTGCAATGTCGTAAGAAAAGGAGGGCACTTCAGAGACCCGAATGCTATGGTTGGACTGAGTCATTCCTTTATTGTTTTTAATTTTCAATAAATACATAAATGAACAAATAAATAAACACTGCACAATCACACACTTGACAAGGCCATACTTATTGTTTTTGGAGATGCTCACTTTCCACTATATTTATTAAAGTTATGCATTTTATATCTACTTGAAATAAAAGAAATAAAAGCATTTCATAACAAAAACTGAACATGTAAATATAACAGACATAACTGCAATCAAATTGGAACGTGAAGGGAAAATGGAAGGGCTTTGGAAGCTGACAGGAAAGAATAAAAAGAACTTCAATAGAGCAATAGGGTGATAAGAAACAACGAGTCTGGGGTTTAGTTTCATATTGGAAGGTTGGAAGGTGTACGTAGAATGAATGATTGTGCAAGATTCAAGCAGGTAGCTTCACATGCCATAAAGGTATAAAGGTAAAACAAGCCCACCAGGAAGGAGCACTGATATATCCATCTGCTCAGACCTGTGTGCAACTGACAGAGGGGCCTTATGTACCAACCCGTTTTGAGGTCGTGAGTGCTGCAATCAACAAAATAGGGGCATTTTCAACTGCAAAATACGTTTTTATGATTTACTAATCCGATTTTAGGAGTTAGTAAACTTTTACCTCCTCCTAAAATGGATATTGATTAACAAGTTGGAAGGGACATGTTTTAGGTATCTCTTCCAAATTACAAATCAGCATGAGATGTATAAAAATTTTGCAACATAATCCGGAGACTCAACGTTGACAAACTAACAGCTATCGAGTTGAGGTAGTAAACCATTCGAAAAGGTGTGAAAGTGGGGAATAGGCAGTCACTGCCCACTCTCAAACAAACTTTTAAGAAAACATAAACTTTTTGTTTTTTAATGGAGCCCTGCATTTAAAAAAAGTTTACATTATTTAAAAGCAATCACCAACAATGTGGTCTATTGGAACTAGCAGGCTGCCATCCCTGTGATTGTGGCCAATCGTAGTGAGTCGCAAAGTGCGACCTTCCGAATGAATATTCATCAGGCAGGGCAGCTTGAGACTCACAACACTTCCATATTTTGAGAACTGAGCTATTAGTGCACAGGTTGGTTCGCAAAATCAGATTCTATTTGCATAAAGGCGGTGGGCAATTTGCAGCCACTATTTGTGAATGGAATCTTCTTATATCAGGCCCCAAAGTGTCCAAATTAGAACAAAGCCGGACATGGAATACTCAATGTATTACTTCTCAGTCCAGGAGCTGGCACATCTGTGGTAAATGGACACAACACACAGACCTAAACAAGGCACAGCAACCTGGGGAGCTACATTAACCTGATAGTAGAAGGTTGTTGTTGGTAATCTACCTGGCAGGCTAAAGGTGAGAGAGAGAACTATCTGCTAAGGGACACACGTATGGGTAAACTTGTTACAATTATATTCTGTCTTTAGGACCTTATAACTGTTATCCTTTTGGGGTTGAGCAGGCATGTATTTACTCTTTCCTTTCCTTCCACCTTCCCCTTCCCTTGCCCTTCAGTTGGTATCTCCCCATTGTTCCTGGGTGCCTGCTTTAGAATGTTTGGAGAATTATCCGTTATTGACGAGATGTAGTTTTTGTGGTGGAGAGAGGAGACAGAAGATTAAAGCTGTGTTACAGTTTACGATTCCCTCGTCATAATTTTATCAAAACTACTCTTACCGTAAGGATAACCACAGCCCTACCTTTGGTAACTTGAACAAGCACAAATATTGCCCTTCAAATATATGCATTTAGTGTAAAAACATATCAAATAATATAGCCCTGAAAATAAACAATTTAAAGATCCAAATCAAGTTGTAGTAAAAAGAATAAGCGTGGATTAATTAAATGTCACGTAAAGAAAATGAGGAAGGTAGAGATAAATAAAAGATTGTGTGATAATTATCCTTTCATTAATCTGGATACAAAGATCCGAAATTCAAATGTCAAAACTCCCTAATAAGAGCCTCAAGAGTTCACTAACCATTAAACTGAAAGGTTAGAAGTAGAAGATGGAAGAATTCCGCCTCAAAATAGTTCAACATGTCCACATAATGGTAGAGGCGATGCGCCAGAGAGGGTCTGTACAGCAAGAGTTCACAGAGGCTGGTGGGGCTGAGGTGCTGTCAGTTGCCTTTGTAGATACATGTTATTCCTCTGTGGTGATGTTGCAAGGTTTCTAATCTTTGGCATATGTTGGTTCCCAACATCTTTTAAATTTTTTACCTGATTAAGTCATGAAGAACCCCCTCTGTCTCCTACATCTCCAGAAACCAATTAGTCACAAGGTACTTCCAGTCTTGGAAGGCAGACTCCAAACAGCTGACTGCAGGCGGTACTTAATATCTGGTATGTTAGACCTGACATCTTTGGCACAGTAGTCCCCTAAACCTTTTCGCTTCATCTCTCCATTTTTGTGAATTCATTTTTGTTGGCATTAGGACTCTGTGCACTTTACCACTACTATTTGTTTTTGTTGGGATTAGGACTCTGTGCACTCTACCACCACTAACCAGTGCTAAAGTGCTTTTGCTCTCTCCCTAAAACATGGTAAAATTGGATTACACCTAATTGACACATTTACTTTAGTTATAAGTCTCTAGTAAAGTGGTACTACAGTACCCAGGGCCTTTAAATTAAATGCTATTAGTAGGCCTGCAACACCCATTGTGCCACCCACTAAAGTAGCTTTTTAAAACATGTCTCAGGCCTGCCATTGCAGCCTGTAGTGCAGTTTGAAACTGCCATTTCAACGTGGCTAAATATAACTTTTGCCAGGCCTTAACCTTCCTTTTTAATACATGTAAGCCACCCCCTAAGGTAGGTCCTAAAGTCTCATAGGGCAGGGTGCCTTGAATATACAAAGTGGGACATGTGGTTAAAGCCGTTTTTCACTAATGTACGGCCTATCTCTCCCTTTGACTAAAACTGGGTTATCTTATTAAATGAAATAAGTGCTAACTTTGGATTGGGAGCAGATAGAGATACCATGTTTAAACTCAAATTAACCTTATTTTAAAGTACTATTTAATGGTAAAGTTGGATTTTAAGTTAAAATTCTGAAAAAAGTTCTTCTCCTAACCATTTGTGCCAAGCTACCAGAGGGTTTAGCCCAGGTTAATTTAGTGACTTTTGTGGTTTGCCCTGACAAGGATTGTGGCTGTTACCTAAGTGGAGCTTCCACCCCCCTCAACCACTAACTCATTTTCTTACACAGTACATGTCAGGACTGAGGCTAACAAACCCAGTCCAAATCTGCACAGGGGTACTTGCAGACTTGATTAGAAGGCTGAGCGGATACACGACAGATGATTATTGATGCAGTCAATAGTGGTACACAACAATGGATACAAGATGAAATCCTGCACCACCCACAGGGACGGCTCCTCTGCTAAGGCAGGGGAGGGTCGCCCCACTGCCTTTCAGCACTGCAAAAAAGGAAAAATAAAATGATAAAGCGATGCTATTATCATTTTATTTTTCCATGCTGAGGTAGTCTTGTGGGGCGGTCTAAGCTGGGCTGGGCAGCTCGGGGGAGGAGTGGTGGCACTCCCTAAGTGAGCTCTATTCCTAAAATAAATAGCTTGACTGTTACCTGCTTCAGTGTTGTGTTCTTTCGCCTCCCTACACTGGCAATCAGCATTATTCACAGGAGCTTTGGGAACCGAAAGGAATAAGATTGCTGTGATGAATGGTTTATGTGTTCCCAGCATCCATAAGCAGTGGGAGATTTCTGCCCTTTCCAGGAAACGTTTAGTGTAAATTTGTGCTTTGATCTCCGATTTCAGCTTTAGATATCCAGTGGACACTTATGGTCACTGTGCAGGTCCATACAGGCACCTTTGTTCCAGTACCTGTATTAACAGTCACTGCAGAAGCATAAAGCCATGTGCCACCACTTTACCACCTACAGTCATATTTTTATCTTTTTTTTGTATAGCTCTGGCCCCAGCACACAGTGTTGAGATCCATGATGTTGGGAGCCATGTTGTCATAGGCTCCCGACACAATATGATCTACTACTTACATATAGATGGTGGCCATCTTACATTTGTTTATTATGCGCCAGGACCATGATTCAGGTTGTCACAGAGCCCCATAAATTCATGCCACACATTTTTCAGCAGTAAGATCCAGTAGATCTGTGGAATGCCTGCTGCTCCTTACAAGTCTCTTAGTTTGTCAGGAAGTTGAATGGGTATTTCTACAAGAAGTCTTCATTGAATAACCATTACTCCGTACACCATTTGTTATCTTCATCATTGAAATATTGACATTTTCCTGAGTGTTTTCACCATCGGACTGGGGAGACTACCTTTTATGTAATGTAATGTAAAAGACACTTTTTAAAGGGCAGTGTTCACCTGGCAGGTATCTTGGTGCTATAAACCCGTGTCTGTTTCAGCCCTATGAAAAAAACTCACTATAGCTTCAGATTCATCAGAGTAAGCCCAGAACTGGCCCAACTATTATTTCGGAAAGGGCCAGGTTTTCAGGCTCTTCCTGAAACCAAGATGACCAGAACTAGCTCTCAGGGGAGCTGGAAGTCTATTCCACAATTGAGCCACCTTTACCTGGAATGTTCTTCCTTCTGACATAACTTTTATATTTTAGTTAATTATTTTTGCAGCAAAACTACTATTATCCACCCCTTTTGTTGCTTCACTCACTTCATGAAGATTGACATTTTTCTGAACGTTTGTTTCACTAGATTACGGTTATTACTTTCTTTATTTTAGTTTATTTTTTTCACTGTCACTACCCTCCTAATTCCGCGATGTTTCGTTTAGTTCCCAACCCCCATTCATGCAAGCTTCTTTTGAGCTTCCTATTGGTTGGGACACATGGTATAATGTCTTTGTGTCATACGTTGAAGTTTTGGAACGGTGCAAGAGTTCTACTCAAAAAGTGCATCCTTGCTTGGAAGGGTTTAGCCTAAAAGAATTCTTTTTTAATTTTTTTAAAGGAATTCACACCAGAGTTCGCGCAAACGCCCCTATGGCACAGATTGCACACAAATACACAGCTTTGACTTCAATAGACTGTACCCAAACCTCGAACCACCAAGGTATGCACAATTCATGCGAGAGGTACCCAACAGGTACCCAACAGCCCAGGCTATGCAGATCCTTATATTTTGGGCCATATGGTTGCCCAGAGCCCAGACCACACAGTTGACCCAGCCTCACATGTACCCGTTCCTGTTCCCACAGCATGGTTCTGACAGGCTCTGAAAACATAGGTTTAAACTCACAAATACTAGGCTTTTTATGGTAAGCAGGTAGTCTCAACGCCAAAGTTAATGGTTCACCATGAGACACGATATCCTAGTACGCTTACAGCCACTGCTTCACTGGCACTCGAATTTCATCCCTATGCACTGGTGCCCCATAATTCTTACTCCAATAACTAACCTGGTACATACTCTGGACTCTCCTAGCAATGAGCTTCAACTGGGTACTATCTGCTAACTATATCCAGCCTTCCACCACACCACAATTCAACCACTGCACAGTGCTCCCACCCCATCGCAGACTTCCTTTGGTACTGCCTCCGGCTCTTTTTGTGTCTCCCTGACACCTTTATCCCGGGGCTTGATAGTTCAGCATCTCTAAAACTACCCATCCCTCCCTGATGGAGTCCCTGGTGATGCTTCCTGTCGCCGTACCATCAACATGCTTGCACCTGCCACCACCACGTAGCTGTTCCAAGCACCAGCACACAGCACCTCTATAGCGCCTTCACCAGCCGTTCACTGGTGTTTGAAATACTCCTGCTCTGCATTGGCACTATACCCAGACTCTTCCCATGACTCTTAGTGGCTCTTCCCTAGAACAATCAAGGTGCACTCACAAGCACCTCTTCATGGCTCTCCCCTATCACAATACTCTGCACTGGCACCTTCATCCCTTGGCATCACCATATACTCCCAAGCACCAGGTCATGGTTTTGCACTGGCATCATCACTTGGCATTCCCTCATCATTATTGTCGGTTCTACCCTAGCACCACTGTGATGCACTCCCATGCACCAATGCGTGGCTCTCCACTGTCATAGAGCACCATCGTCGCCCAAACAGCAGTGCCTGGCTCTGCACTGGTACCTTTACTCTCCATGACTCTCCCCTGACACTATTACCATCCAAGACAGCTCTACTCTACAACGTCACCCCCCTCTGCACTGACACAATATTTTGATTTTCCGGTCTATTGTCATTGACTCTACCCTGGTACCACCTCTGTGAACACCCAGACACCACTACCTGACTCTCCCTGTCACCATCATCCCACTTTTCACAGCATAATCACCCGCCTGTGCTGTCCCCTGGTACCCTCACTGTGCACACCCAGGCAGGCATCACTAGCTACCTCTCCCTGTCACCAACATCCCACTTTTCACAACCCTCCCCCCCTCCCGTGCTCTTCTCTGGCGCCTCTGCCTTGGTCTCTCGTGGGACCCTCACTGTGCACACCCAGGCACCACTACCTGCCTCTCTCTATCATCATCCCACTCTTCACAGCACGCTCACCCTCTCTGCCACCATCATCATCCCACTCTTCATAGCACACTCATCCTTCTCTGTCACTACCATCATCCCACTCTTCGTGGCACAATCACCCCCCTGTGCTCTCCCCTGGAGCCTCCACCTTGCCCTCCCCTGTGACCCTCACTGTGCACACCCAGGCACCACTATCTGCCTCTCCCTGTCACTACCATCATCACCCCACTCTTCACAGCACAAACCCCTGGCTGCCACCATCATCATCCCGCTCTTCGTGGCACAATCACCCCCTGTGCTCCCCCCTGGCACCTCCACCTTGCCCTCCCCTGGGACCCCGGTACCCTCCTCCTGCTCACGTCTTCCCAGCTCAGAGTCTCCGCCTCCGCCCCCGGTGCCTGCAGCTCAGCCCTGGCTGAGTCTCCCCTGTCCCCGCCTCTCCGGTGCACCCTCCCCGGGTCTTCAAAAGAATTCAAGAGGGGGGGGCGTGGCTAGCAGCTGATGAAGATGGCTGCCATCTAATTACGCTGCGCTAGCCGACAGCGTTCAAGCCCACAAAATCCGGCACTATCCGATGCCTCGCAGGCTCTTTTCAGCGGACAACTAAGCGGAAGCGCAGCGGCGACCCAGTGGTCCCTTCAAGCAGCACGATCGAGGGCTGGGAAGCGAGTGTGTTAATGATCGGGCGAGAGGCCCACGATGACAAGATGGCGCCTCCCCGAGATCCCTGATACGGAGGTGATCCGTCGTTTCAGCTCCACCGCTGTGATTGGGATCAGCAGGGCAAGGAAACAGGCACCCGCGACTCTGTTGCCACCACCGGAGGACGGCTGGGTGGTTGTGCATACTCATCAATAGGAGGGAGACGTTGATTGCGATTCCGATCCGCGGAGTGCTGGCAGGTCAGTGACGCTGAGGCCGGGGGATCGTGCTCTACTCCTGACCCCCGACTGAGCGTGTGTGGGCTTAACACCAGTAGATGTGCGAAAAGCGATTGTGACCTGGGCTCCGGCAACTACTGTGGATATTACTGACGGACTACCCGAGGGCAGGATACGGCGCCCCCCTTCCTCCCCCACCTGGTGTGTGCACTGGCGGTACCTCCTAGAACTGGGCAGCGGAGACCGTCTGTTACCGGACTTGCAACGCTTGTTTTGACGCAGCCGGCGATTGGGGCCCTGAGGTGTTAAATTGCGGAGGGCACTCTAATCCTCCTAAAGAGAGTGTTCATCTTCCCCCCGTGCCTGGGAAAAGTGTGAGATCTGCGGCCCTGAGGCGACGAAAGTGAAGGGGTGGTCCACTCCTGAGAGGCCGGCTTGAGGGTCCCGGGGTGCCGGCTGCTACGAAAATACCCTTGATCAGCAAGAACCACTGCTAGCGAACCGCGGATTGTGTCATGGGTCGAAACAAAGCAATGGGGCCTAGGCAGGCCAACCATATAGATAAATATACAGTGGCCATGGGTCGTGAGGATGGAGCAACAGGAGGGGGTCCGCAGGAGGAATCAGACTACCAGACCCCTCCTTGAAAGACATCATTATGGCTATCAGGGAATTGAAGGGAACCCTGGAGCCGAAGCTCGACAACGTCACGGAGGAGGTGAACCTCCTGCGTGCAGACCTTCGGAAAATTTCAGAGAAGGTGTCCACGGCAGAGGCAGGCATTGGGGGCCTACAGTCCAAGATCAAACGTCTCGAAGACCAGGTTGCCACTCTCGCAAAGAACCAGTTGGACATCTACGCCCGGCTTGAAGACCAGGAAGGAAGGGCCCGGCGCAATAATATTCGCGTCGTGGGGGTGCCGGAGGGATTGGAGGGACCGTCCATGGACTTGTTCCTGGAAGATTTGATACTTAACCATCTGAAGCCTAAACGTCTCACCAACTTCTTTTCAGTAGTATGCGCCCATAGGGCCCTGGGAGGCAGACCTCGCCCTAGGGCGCCCCGCGCACGATCCTAGCCCACATCCTGAACTTCAGGGATAGGGATGCTATCCTTCAGGCGGCACGTATGCATAGAGACCTCCGACATGAGAATGCCACCATCCACTTCTTTCCGGATTTTACGCTTCATGTACAGCACCAGAGGCGGTCTTTCGATGCCGTCAAAAAAGCTCTCCGGGAACACAGTGTGAAGTACACAATGCTTTTCCCAGCCAGACTTAAAATTATAGATGCGGGGAAGACATACTTCTTTGACTCACCAACAGAAGCCAGCGACTGGTTGGAGGGCTGGCAGACGGTTTGTCGCAAAGGAGGGAAAAATCGACCGACGACGGAGACTGGCCGCGACGAGAACGAGCAGGAGGCGGAGCCGGCATCCGGCGGTCAGATGCAATGACAGCGGACAGATAAGTGATCTGTGGGACACTCCTTGAATTGCTGGAGCTGAACTTTACCCTGATGTACACTTGAGAGGCGTGACTTGGGGTCTGGGAGGGATGCTATGAGAACTGGGTCCCACTTGTACAGGAGACCTGTGATGTTGAGTAGACTCACGTATAGTATGGCTTCCCCCGCCCTTTCCTTACTCCATATGTATAGATGGGCCACCTCTGTGTTTCATTGAGTTGGGAGGCTTCTGATCTCCATTGTATGGGCTTGACAATCTCCGTCAGCAGACAGATACTACTTCATGCTGGAGGCTAGCTCACAGCTCCTCACAAATGTTTCTTTCTATACAGTTTGGGCGACAGGCACCCTGCACATTTGGGAGGGGGGAGTTGGGTTTGTTGTTTGATTTGTTTGGGAGGGACGGGGACCACGCTCAAGACCAAGATATCCAACAGGTACCGGAGGTTGACATAGAAGGGACCCGGGTGGTGAGGAGGCACCCAAATAATATTTACTCTGTTCGAAGTCATGGGAGACCCAGCTAGTATGCAGACATGGACCTGGAATGTGAATGGTTTGGGGAACAAGATCAAACGCACCTTAGTCATGCAGCATATCAAGAGGCACTCCCCAGATGTTGTCTTAATTCAGGAGTCGCACTTGCGAGGGAGTAAATGCAAGGCATTAGACCGCTTTGGTTACAAAATGATAGCCCACTCCGGGTTCTCTTCCAGGGCTCGGGGGGTGGGGATCCTGATACGCAACATGCTACCCCTAGTTGTCACTGGCACCTGGACAGATGATGCAGGCTGTTTTGTGGCGGCAGCGGGAAAATGGGAGGGGCGCCTGATTATACTCTGCTCTTGCCCTATACCCCCGGGACTTCACGCAGTAATCCTACCAAAGTTCAGCTTGTTCCTAACTGACCTCCCTTTGGGCACTCTCCTGATTGGTGGGGATACAAACGCAGTCATGAACCCAGAGCTCGACTGGTCTGGCTCCCCTGCGGGCCGACAAGGAGAACGTGGCCTGGCGAACTTCGCTATGGCCATGGGCTTGGTAGATCTGTGGCGGGCACATAATCTCTCATCAAGGCACTACACGCACTACTCTGCACGGCACAGCTCTTTTTCTAGGATAGATCATTTCTTTACACGTAACGATAAGGTGGGGGACTTCCTTAATGCAAAACACATGGCGAGGGGCATTTTGGATCACTCTCCGGTGTGCGTCACTCTTAAAGGTCCGATACTAGATAGAGCCGCATTCCCGAGAATCGACCCCTGGCGCCTGCGGGACCCAACGCTTCGAGACAAACTCCGGGAGGGCTCAGAGCTATATTTGAAAGAAAACGTGGGGTCTGTAGAGTTGCACACTACCCTATGGGAGGCCTACAAGATGGTACTGAGGGGACAGGCACAGGCGCTTATCGGGGCTCAGAAAAAAGAGGAATCCCTGCAGATTCGGGCACTAGAGCAAGAAATTACCTTACTGGAGGGTGACAGTGCTACGGCTTCCAACACTGAATTGCGTCATGAGGTGGTGCTGAAACAACGAGACTTGAGGGCCCTGGCCGATAGTGAGGCGCGGGCATACGCGTTAGCGACGCAACACCGCCTATATGATGTAGGTGATAAGGCCCTGAAACTCCTAGCGTGGCTGGAAAGATGCGACAGGGAGAGATCGTGGGTGACGGGGGTGCGTGATGCAACTGGGTCACTAAAAACGACAAGCAATGAAATAGCAGAAGCCTTTGCCACACACTTCGAGGGAGTTTATGCACCAGTGTGCACCAGGTCGGAAGACGACTGCGCAGAACTGCTAAGGGACTTTGCCCTACCCACGTTATCCGGGGAAGCGCGTGAAGTGCTTGAGCCTCACGGAGGAGATGAGTAGCGCTCTGGGTTCCTTTAAATCCGGGAAAGCATCAGGCCCAAATGGGCTCCCAGTTGAGATCTATAAAGGGCAGGCCTCGATCATAATCCCGCCACTCCGCAATATGCTGCTTGAGGCACGAGAACATGGGCAACTCCCGTCAGACCAGCGGGCAGCGACGATTGTGGTAATTCATAAAGCTGGGAAGCCACCTGATCAGTGTAGTTCCTACCGGCCTATATCCCTTATTAATGTGGAGGCCAAGGTTTTGGCCAAGGCCCTAGCGGACAGGCTAGTGTCCGTCATTGCGGAATTGGTCCATGTGGATCAATCAGGGTTTATGCCCTGTAGAAGCACCCGACACAATATACGGAGACTTTACGGTATAGTCCACATGACTAGCAGTCCCGTGGCCCAACAGACGGCATTAATGGTGCTGGACGCGTCAATGGTGTTCGACAGCATTGAGTGGCCCTACTTGTTCATGGTGCTCCACAGGCTAGGCTTTGGTCCGAATTTTTGTGGCTGGGTGAGATTATTGTATGAGGCGCCCCTGGCCCGGGTGCGAGTTAACGGGGCGCTATCGAGATCCTTTCAACTGCAAAGAGGCACTAGACAGGGGTGTCCCTTGTCCCCGCTTCTATTTGCCGCTGGAGCCGTTGGCACACTGGATTAGGAGGGATCCAATGATCTGGGGTATAGTGGCACGGGGGGGTGGGAAGAGCGTATTTCACTCCACGCCGACGATATTGTCTTCTATCTTGCACGACCATACTACTCGATGGCACGAGTGCTACACATCTTTGAGCTATTCGGTAGTTACTCGGGCTATAATATCAATGGGTCCAAGTCAGTGATTTTTCCACTGTCGGGTCCCCCCCCTAGGGTTCTGGTGCGGTGTTTGGCCCCGGTTGTGACGGAGGGCTTTAAGTACTTGGGCATCCACATTACGCGGGATCAGAAGGCTTTTTTAGACAGGAATCTCGGGCCCCAAATGAGTCGACTTGGCTCTGATGTCAGTCATTGGCGCACCCTTCCACTTTCACTGGTGGGTAGGGCGGCCCTATTCAAAATGATGACACTGCCGCGTCTTCTTTACGTTCTCCAGAACACCCCATACCCGATCCCTCCGTCGGTCTTCAAACGGATAGCACAGGAAGTCAGAATGTTGTTGTGGCAGGGTGGTTCTCCCAGAATCGCGCTCCACAAGCTACAGAACGGCGTGTATGATGGTGGCCTGGCAATCCCCGACATCAGGCTATACTACTGGGCCTCGCAGCTCCGGGTTGTGAATGACTGGGTGTATGCAGACATGGAGGAACCGGCCTATAGGGCAGATAGGGCCGTTATGCCGGGAGGGAACTGTGAACCTCTCCTATACTCCCGAAAATCACGATCAGAGTGGCCGGAGCATACTAAAGTGGTGATACAGTGCTGGAGAGAGGCTAATAAACTACTAGGTTGGAAAGGGAGACTGACTGGTAGAACTCCGTTGTGGGTGGGTGATCCATTGCATGAAGTGGCCGCCCTAACGGGCTTTAAAGGGTGGAAATTGATAGGCATTGAATACTTGGGTGATGTATGGAAAGGGGACACTCCCCTCACCTTTGAGGTTCTCCAGCGTGAATACAATCTGCCCCACACCCAGAGGTATCATCACCTGAGACTCGTGCACGCACTACGCATCCACATTCATTGTGGTGCCTCTGTCCTGGACTATTCCCCATTAGATGATAGGTTACTACTTGACCCCATTTTAGAGAAAGCGACCTCCACGATCTACCGTACGTTGATAAACAATGTACCAGACCCCCAGATTGCCCTCCGAGAGGCATGGGTTAAAGACTTGGGAAGTCTAGATAACGAAGAGTGGCAGGAGGCACTCCAGAGCCCAAGAGAAATCGCAATTCGCTCCAGATTTCGGGTGGTGCAACTTAAGATATTGCACCGCACCTACTATCCTCGCACTCACCTGTATACATGGGGCAGGACCCCTACAGCGTTGTGTGTTAGGGGATGTCAGCGAGAGGGAACCTTCCTGCATATTATATGGGAGTGTCCAGAGATTGTTGGGTACTGGCAGAAAGTCACGGATACCATGTCAAGGGTGGTGGGTGTGACGGTTCCATTAGAAGCGAAGTGGCTTTTACTAATGATTCCAGGCGCATCTGATTGGTCCAGATATGAAGGTATATGGTTGGCTCTTGCAGCGGGGATTGCGAAGCGTAACATAGCCAGGGGATGGGGGGCGCCTCTGCCTACGACGCTGGAGGAATGGAAACAAGACCTTGACTGGTGCCAGCGGGCAGAGGAAACAGTGTACAAAAGTAGGGGGTGTGTTAAAAAAATGGGAAAAAGTATGGGCCCCCTGGCGAAAGTACAGAGGGATGAACATGGGAGAAGGAATGCTAGTTGGTTCTGTAATCTCCTCTACCCTTGTGAAAATATTGTTATTGAACTACTGTCTTCACCTCACTGTGTATTAATGGAAGCTATTCTTGCAATGTATGGTCTCTTGAGCAATGTTAATAAAAAGAGTTTAAAAAAAAATAAAAAATTCAAGGCCTTAACCGTTTTGGAAAACCTAGATATTATTGATGAGTTTTGCTATGCAATTAGACAGATGGTGTTAAGATATGGGAAGAAGGTCAATACTGTCATGTAAAGTTCAAATTCTTTTCCCGGAAACAAGGGGAAGGGAAATCACTGAGATTATTTAGTGGCTCATAGATCTTTAGATGGTTAACTGTAACATGTGATTTCAATCATATAGATTATGAACAAGTTGTACAGGATCAGATTCTAGGCCTGGGTGATGAACTCTGCCCCCGCGGGTGGAGTTCACAGAATTTTACCACTCCACACTCCACTTGGAGCGTGGAGTTTGGCAAAAACTCCATCTATGCCACGTGGAGGAGTTTCCCGGTGCTCAAGGCTAACAAAAACCAGGGAAACGTGTATTCATGATGAAAAGCGGTAGCACACACCCTCACTCCCCCCTCCTCCCTACTCCTCAAGCAGCAAAGGTTGATCAGAGTGAAAAGCTGCACCCTGCAGCTGTCACGAGATGACCCAGGTAGGTCAGTTATTGGTGGGTGGGTCTCTGGTCACACATCGAGCACTCACTGGCTGCGTGCTCCACTCACAAATTTCAAAAAGCTAGTGCTGCCGGGGGAAAGCCAGCCTGTGTTCCTTTCTCCAAGAAGCCTTTGCGCACAGCATTTGACCACCCTTTGGAGGTGTTGTCTGGCTGTTGCCACCTCCTACTGCTGGATGGCATGCACAGAGAGGAAGGAAAAGCAGAGAAAGACGATTTCTGCGGCCAATGCTCCTATTCCAAAACTTCCTTCTGGTTTCCAATAGCGCTGGCTGCTGTGTTTTCAGTCTGTTCACCTACGAGGACAAAAAGGCGCAGAGCACGAGGGAGCCTGTGCTCCCGCCACGGGGTAAGACTTAGAAGTGGAGGAGGGAGCAGTGACTCCAGCCAGGCGCCTCTCTTGTCTCCCTCATCTATCTTTATATGTGCTGTTCGGGTGCCGAAAAACTTTATGCTTATTACCTAAATTTACCTAAAATTACCTTTACCACCTAAAAACCCATACCCACCCTAAACCCTAAAAATTCCCAAGCCACCCAAAAACCCATACCCCCCAAACCCTAAAATTTCCCTTGCCACCAAAAAACCATACCCACCCTAAACCCTAAAAATGCCCACCCTAAACCCTTTTAAAAAAACGTTCCCTAATATATATATACATGCACACACATCACGTCGGTGAGCAAGGAGCAGTTCTAGCTCCGAAACGCGTTCTACTTGACTGAGGCCAATAAAGACTATTTTTTGCACTACACACGGCGTCGCCATTCCTGGTTCTACTAAAGGATAATTTGTTTGAATGCACACACACATATATATATAAATGCTTAATATTTGCCTAATACTTACATTTAAAATGCATATGCCTTTACCATTCATGCCAAAGAAATTCATTGTAAAGGAATGTTTGGTAAAGGCATATGCATTGTAAAAAATGTGTAGTAAAGGTTATGCGTGGTAACGGTACCTGTAACAGCTGCATTGTAATGGTCATATGTGGTAATGGGAGCGCTGTAATGGCTGTATCCGAGGGGGAACATATTTCACTAATGGTTGATGTTCCATTCTCTTTCCTAGTACGCCTGTCTCTTTAAATGCCTTTCTTTGCAATGCATTTATGTTTAAAATACCTTGTGTAATCTGTTGCTATGGTGCGTGATGTTCCATGTTCCATGCAACAGAAGTTGAGAGTGATCTTCCTGAGGAGTTGTGTGTACTGTGCTGACCCTTACTTCTTTGAAATAAATATCCTATTTTTGTATTTATCATCGCATATGACCTATTCATTACAAATTTGGCGACGAGAAAAAGTCTGACATTATTGCCAAAGCTTTTGATGGTACGATTATTGACATGGAGGGTTTTGTTGAGGTTGAAATGACTTTCAAAGGGCGTGTTGCATATGTAAAGTTGTACGTTGCTGTCAAAGGTGTGAATGTGTTAGGGTGGAAAGATCAGTGGAGCTTGGGAATAATTCTTAATCCCAGGAGTTCTGATCCAGTTATGGTGATTTCTGATGGTTTGAAAGAAAGTGAGATGAAAGAAAGTGAGACTATTAGTGAAATCGTAGATGCTTTCCCCAAAGTGTTTTCAAAGGGTTTAGGAAAACTCAACAATTTCAGTCATAAAATCAGATTAAAGGTAGGTGCAGTACCTGTCAAACAAAAACTAAGGAATGTACCCATTAATGTGAGGGAAGACCTCAAAGTTCTGTTACAGAGCCTTATTGATGATGACATCATTGAAGAGGTAGAGTCGTCCGAATGGGTTTCTCCCATAGTTTTGGCCACGAAGGCTGACAAAAGTTTGAGACTCTGTGTGGATTTGAGGGCGTTGAATGCCGATTTGGTGGTAGACTGCCATCCCCTGCCTAAGATTAATGAAGTTGTGTGTATGTTGGAGGGAGCTAAGGTGTTTTCCACCTTCGATTTGCGGTCGGCGTACCATCAAATCGCTTTAACTGATGATTCTAAAGAACTTACGGCATTTTTTACACCGCAGGGGCTTTTCCAGTATAAAAGAATGCCTTTTGGTTTAGCCTCTGCGGCGTCAGTTTTCAGAGAGCTATGCATCATATTTTCAAGGACTTGGATTCATATGTAAAATGTTTCCAAGATCATATTCTTGTATTTTCCCCCTGTCATAAAGTACATAAGGAACATGTTATTGAGGTCTGCAAACGTTTGGAGTTACATGGTTTAACTCTCAAAGATGACAAATGTAAAATGTTTCGTGATTCAGTTGAATATTTAGGACACACACTCTCTGGGGATGGGGTTGTGCCAAAAAATCTCTAGTTGATGCCATTGTAAAGGCCCCAGCGCCTGATAACAAAGAGAAATGACTCTCTTTTGCTGGATTATGTGAGTATTACAGTAAGTTTATTGAAGGATTCGCTACTAAGATGGAGCCTCTTAGGGAGCTTACTAGGCAAAAGACAGATTTCTGCTGGGGTAAAAAACAACAAGATGCTTTCCAGCAAATAAAAGATGAGATTGTGCGGGCACCCACCTTGAAACCTTTCTGTGTTAACAAGCTGTGCATAGTTACTGTTGATGCCAGTTTGTATGGAGTTGGGGGTGTCCTTTCCCAAAGGTGTGGTAAGGATGAGTGGTGCGTTGCTTTTGCCTCCCGCACTCTCAGTGACACGGAGAGGAAATACTCTGTCATTGAAAAGGAACTTTTGGGATGTGTGTGGGGGATTGAGCACTTTCGTAATTTTCTATGGGGAAGTAGATTTCTGCTTAGGACGGATCACAAACCTTTAGTCTCCATTTTGTCACCAGGAGGCGATCGCAATGCCACAGCACGGATAAGCAGACTTATGTCAAGGTTACAAGAATATAATTTTTCTGTAGAATATGTTCCAGGTAAACAAAATGTGACCGCTGACTGTCTTTCCCGTTTACCTTGCCCTGACGAAGAAAAGTCTGTGATGAATGATGATATTGAATTTGTTGCATCTGTTGGTGATTACGTTGCTGAGGAATTCTCTGCCATTTCAGAAGATTCATGGAGAAACAGCGTAGCTGCAGACAATAGGTGGAATCTTTTAAAGAACTTTATTTTGGAAGGATGGCCTAAAGTAAGTGAAGTTCCTGCTGAACTTAAATCTTTCCAGCAGGTGTCTAGTGAGTTAGAGGTTGAAAGTGATTTTATTTTTAAAAACGGTAAGTGTGTTCCCCCAGAACTCATGCAAGATGAGATTCTTAAACTTGCTCATGAAGGCCATCCTGGAATGTCTTCTATGAAAAGATTAGTGAGAACTAGTTTTTGGTGGCCTAGCATGGACAAGATGGTTGATAGGGTTGTGAGAGAATGTTCTAAGTGTGTCACGAGTGACAAAATGTTAAAACCTTACCCTGCACCATTGAAACCTGTTCCTTGGCCCAAAAACCCATGGCAAAAGGTAGCATTTGATGTTTCTGGTCCGTTTTATTACTTACCACAGGATGCTCGTTTTGCTCTTGTGTTAATCGATTATCATTCCAAATGGCCAGAAGTCAGGTTTGTTTCTCATGCCACTACTCATGTAATTATTGAATTTTTTAAGGAAGTCTTTGCGCGAGAAGGGAGTCCTGAAGTTTTAATCACAGACAATGGTGTACAGTTGAAGTCTCATGAGATGGAAGAGTTTCTTTAATCATGTGGAATTAAACACATTACTACTCCCCTTTATGAACCACAAGGGAATGGCCAAGTAGAAAGATTTAATCGTGTTCTTAAAGACTGTGTAGACTGGGCCAGAAAGTCTGGGAGAGAGTGGAAGACTGTTTTAAGAGAGAGACTTTGGATGTATCGAATCACTCCCCATTCTGTCACTGAGCTTAGTCCATTTCGCCTTTTGAGAGGAAGAGAACCTGTTTCTAAGTTATGTCCATGGTGGATAAAAAAGAGAATGGTAAGCAGTGTGTCTGATGATTTACGTAGTACTTCTCTTAAGGTAAAACAACATCAAGAGAAAATGAAAGAATATTATGATTCTAGGTGGAAAGTGAAAGTTCCTACTTTTGTCGTAGGCGACTGGGTGAGGATACTGAAACCTGGTTTCATTTCTAAAGGTACTTCCAAATATGGTCCCGCACGCAGAGTAGTTAAAGTCAATATTAACAGTGTAGTAACTCAAGATGGAAAAGTGTGGAACGTAAGGCGAGTTGTCAAGTGTCGTGCTGGAGCTGATGGAGTTTTCCAAGACAACACTGGAAGTGATACATATATTGTGAGAACCAAATTTCCGAGTGTTTCTGATAATCACCGTGTGTGTGGTGATACCAGGACATGTGTTGATAGTTCTCTAGGAAATGATTCTGTGGCTTCCAGAGTTAAAGTGAGTGGGAGGATTGCTAGTCCTCCAGTTAAATTCAGAGACTATGTTTGATTCATGTTTTGTTTTTGTTGTAGTTTTAAGGGATGAGATGTGTTCCATTCTCTTTCCTAGTACGCCTGTCTCTTTAAATGCCTTTCTTTGCAATGCATTTATGTTTAAAATACCTTGTGTAATCTGTTGCTATGGTGCGTGATGTTCCATGTTCCATGCAACAGAAGTTGGAGAGTGATCTTCCTGAGGAGTTGTGTGTACTGTGCTGACCCTTACTTCTTTGAAATAAATATCCTATTTTTGTATTTATCATCGCATATGACCTATTCATTACAGTTGATTCTTGTGTGTTTGACACACAATATTAGGGAAACATCCGGTGGGTGAGTTGTGGAAGAACAGAAATCTATACAAAACAGATGTACAATCTGGGAGCTAAATTGGTCACAGGATCAACCTTTTGGGCAGAGATGAATTTTCAAGGCAGACAAAGGAGAAGTTATTTTGGGGCAACCTTATCAGGAGGAGATGTGAATAAGGTTAGGCCATAAGGCCAATCCACCAATTTATGTGGTTATAGTAAAAGAATTGCTTGACGTTTGTCCTTGTACGATGGTAGATGTGGACGTGAATGAAGAAGTACCTGATGAGTATGTTTGTGATCTCATAGCAAGACATCAAGCCCTTTATTGGTGGAAAATTGGAAAAATATAAATTTTTCGAATGCTACATAATTTTGTAAGAGAATGCAGTTCCTTCAGGTATAGTTTAAGGAATGCTTCCCTGAATTACAAAGAGGAGCTCAGAGACGACCTTTGCAAGGAGGAATAATTGAACCAATCAGAACTTTCCTGTGGGTTTCGCCAGTGGTAATTATTTTGAGAAGCTCTGAGGAATTGAGACGTTGTATAGATTTGCACAGCTGGAATGAGGCGACTTGGGTTGATTGTTATTTCCTTCCAATTGCATGAAATTGTATTTAAACTGGTGGGCGGTAAGTTTTTATCTAGGGCAGTGCCATATTGGCATAATTTGCTTTTGTGTAGCTATACAAACTGATGCAAAATAATATAAAATGCAAAACCAGCATTCAGCACTATATTTTAGCTTAAAGTGCATCCTCCTTTGGATGCAATAGCGCACTTCGAGAAAAACATATACTGCAAAAAACACAAGCACCACGAAACAAAAGCCACTTGCGTTCTGGTCATTTGCATTGTTCCTGTGCTCCAGCACTAATGTACCTACGTCACGTAAAATAATTGTTTAAATTCAGGAATTTTGCGTAACAAGCATAACATGAAATTTTGGAGATTACACGGGATTACATTTGCCTGTGTTGAAAATTGGTTTGCTGGTTGGGGGGCTGCAACCCTACTAAAGCAGCAACCACATTCTCTGTCAGAGTGAATCACAAGCAAACTCCAAAATAGCCTGTGCTTAATCCTCTGGTAGCTTGGCACATGTGCAGTCAGCTTAACTTAGAGGCAATGAGTAAAGTATTTATGCAGCACTTCAAACAGTAATAAAGTGAAAACACAACACAAAAAACTCCCCCACCAATTTAGAAAAATAAAGTAAAATTTTATACATTATCACCAAAATGACAAATATCCAATCAGTAGAACTGGAGATATGCAATTTTAAAGATTCCAGGTAAGTAATATCTAGATACAGGGACCCGGTTAGTCCCACTGAAAAAGTCACCTTCAAAATCTAGTGCGGAGAGTTTGTTTCATGGAAGGTGCCACGAGGAGCAGGGAGAGCATCGCAGGTGGTCGTCGATCTAGCGCGAAGAGCAGACTGGGAGTCGTGGACAGTCGTCACTGTAGCTCGTAGATCCTGTCGGGCATCGTGGACAGTTGTTGCTGAAGTTTACTTTGGCGGTCACCACGGGCTGTCAATGCTGTAGGGTAAAGTGCAGATCTCGTGTTGCCAGGCATTGCTGGCATTCGCTGTGGAATGAATCGGGTCCACCGGATGTTTGCGTTTGCAGGTGACACAGACGGCAAGATCTCAGCTTAAACAGTCCAGTCCGAACAGCCGCACCAAGGGTCCAGGACATGAACTGCATCTCTTGCAGGGAAGACCTCAAAGTTCTGTTACAGAGCCTTATTGATGATGACATCATTGAAGAGGTAGAGTCGTCCGAATGGGTTTCTCCCATAGTTTTGGCCACGAAGGCTGACAAAAGTTTGAGACTCTGTGTGGATTTGAGGGCGTTGAATGCCGATTTGGTGGTAGACTGCCATCCCCTGCCTAAGATTAATGAAGTTGTGTGTATGTTGGAGGGAGCTAAGGTGTTTTCCACCTTCGATTTGTGGTCGGCGTACCATCAAATCGCTTTAACTGATGATTCTAAAGAACTTACGGCATTTTTTACACCGCAGGGGCTTTTCCAGTATAAAAGAATGCCTTTTGGTTTAGCCTCTGCGGCGTCAGTTTTTCAGAGAGCTATGCATCATATTTTCAAGGACTTGGATTCATATGTAAAATGTTTCCAAGATCATATTCTTGTATTTTCCCCCTGTCATAAAGTACATAAGGAACATGTTATTGAGGTCTGCAAACGTTTGGAGTTACATGGTTTAACTCTCAAAGATGACAAATGTAAAATGTTTCGTGATTCAGTTGAATATTTAGGACACACACTCTCTGGGGATGGGGTTGTGCCAAAAAAATCTCTAGTTGATGCCATTGTATAGGCCCCAGCGCCTGATAACAAAGAGAAATGACTCTCTTTTGCTGGATTATGTGAGTATTACAGTAAGTTTATTGAAGGATTCGCTACTAAGATGGAGCCTCTTAGGGAGCTTACTAGGCAAAAGACAGATTTCTGCTGGGGTAAAAAACAACAAGATGCTTTCCAGCAAATAAAAGATGAGATTGTGCGGGCACCCACCTTGAAACCTTTCTGTGTTAACAAGCTGTGCATAGTTACTGTTGATGCCAGTTTGTATGGAGTTGGGGGTGTCCTTTCCCAAAGGTGTGGTAAGGATGAGTGGTGCGTTGCTTTTGCCTCCCGCACTCTCAGTGACACGGAGAGGAAATACTCTGTCATTGAAAAGGAACTTTTGTGATGTGTGTGGGGGATTGAGCACTTTCGTAATTTTCTATGGGGAAGTAGATTTCTGCTTAGGACGGATCACAAACCTTTAGTCTCCATTTTGTCACCAGGAGGAGATCGCAATGCCACAGCACGGATAAGCAGACTTATGTCAAGGTTACAAGAATATAATTTTTCTGTAGAATATGTTCCAGGTAAACAAAATGTGACCGCTGACTGTCTTTCCCGTTTACCTTGCCCTGACGAAGAAAAGTCTGTGATGAATGATGATATTGAATTTGTTGCATCTGTTGGTGATTACGTTGCTGAGGAATTCTCTGCCATTTCAGAAGATTCATGGAGAAACAGCGTAGCTGCAGACAATAGGTGGAATCTTTTAAAGAACTTTATTTTGGAAGGATGGCCTAAAGTAAGTGAAGTTCCTGCTGAACTTAAATCTTTCCAGCAGGTGTCTAGTGAGTTAGAGGTTGAAAGTGATTTTATTTTTAAAAACGGTAAGTGTGTTCCCCCAGAACTCATGCAAGATGAGATTCTTAAACTTGCTCATGAAGGCCATCCTGGAATGTCTTCTATGAAAAGATTAGTGAGAACTAGTTTTTGGTGGCCTAGCATGGACAAGATGGTTGATAGGGTTGTGAGAGAATGTTCTAAGTGTGTCACGAGTGACAAAATGTTAAAACCTTACCCTGCACCATTGAAACCTGTTCCTTGGCCCAAAAACCCATGGCAAAAGGTAGCATTTGATGTTTTTGGTCCGTTTTATTACTTACCACAGGATGCTCGTTTTGCTCTTGTGTTAATCGATTATCATTCCAAATGGCCAGAAGTCAGGTTTGTTTCTCATGCCACTACTCATGTAATTATTGAATTTTTTAAGGAAGTCTTTGCGCGAGAAGGGAGTCCTGAAGTTTTAATCACAGACAATGGTGTACAGTTGAAGTCTCATGAGATGGAAGAGTTTCTTTAATCATGTGGAATTAAACACATTACTACTCCCCTTTATGAACCACAAGGGAATGGCCAAGTAGAAAGATTTAATCGTGTTCTTAAAGACTGTGTAGACTGGGCCAGAAAGTCTGGGAGAGAGTGGAAGACTGTTTTAAGAGAGAGACTTTGGATGTATCGAATCACTCCCCATTCTGTCACTGAGCTTAGTCCATTTCGCCTTTTGAGAGGAAGAGAACCTGTTTCTAAGTTATGTCCATGGTGGATAAAAAAGAGAATGGTAAGCAGTGTGTCTGATGATTTACGTAGTACTTCTCTTAAGGTAAAACAACATCAAGAGAAAATGAAAGAATATTATGATTCTAGGTGGAAAGTGAAAGTTCCTACTTTTGTCGTAGGCGACTGGGTGAGGATACTGAAACCTGGTTTCATTTCTAAAGGTACTTCCAAATATGGTCCCGCACGCAGAGTAGTTAAAGTCAATATTAACAGTGTAGTAACTCAAGATGGAAAAGTGTGGAACGTAAGGCGAGTTGTCAAGTGTCGTGCTGGAGCTGATGGAGTTTTCCAAGACAACACTGGAAGTGATACATATATTGTGAGAACCAAATTTCCGAGTGTTTCTGATAATCACCGTGTGTGTGGTGATACCAGGACATGTGTTGATAGTTCTCTAGGAAATGATTCTGTGGCTTCCAGAGTTAAAGTGAGTGGGAGGATTGCTAGTCCTCCAGTTAAATTCAGAGACTATGTTTGATTCATGTTTTGTTTTTGTTGTAGTTTTAAGGGATGAGATGTGTTCCATTCTCTTTCCTAGTACGCCTGTTTCTTTAAATGCCTTTCTTTGCAATGCATTTATGTTTAAAATACCTTGTGTAATCTGTTGCTATGGTGCGTGATGTTCCATGTTCCATGCAACAGAAGTTGGAGAGTGATCTTCCTGAGGAGTTGTGTGTACTGTGCTGACCCTTACTTCTTTGAAATAAATATCCTATTTTTGTATTTATCATCGCATATGACCTATTCATTACAGTTGATTCTTGCGTGTTTGACACACAATATTAGGGAAACATCCGGTGGGTGAGTTGTGGAAGAACAGAAATCTATACAAAACAGATGTACAATCTGGGAGCTAAATTGGTCACAGGATCAACCTTTTGGGCAGAGATGAATTTTCAAGGCAGACAAAGGAGAAGTTATTTTGGGGCAACCTTATCAGGAGGAGATGTGAATAAGGTTAGGCCATAAGGCCAATCCACCAATTTATGTGGTTATAGTAAAAGAATTGCTTGACGTTTGTCCTTGTACGATGGTAGATGTGGACGTGAATGAAGAAGTACCTGATGAGTATGTTTGTGATCTCATAGCAAGACATCAAGCCCTTTATTGGTGGAAAATTGGAAAAATATAAATTTTTCGAATGCTACATAATTTTGTAAGAGAATGCAGTTCCTTCAGGTATAGTTTAAGGAATGCTTCCCTGAATTACAAAGAGGAGCTCAGAGACGACCTTTGCAAGGAGGAATAATTGAACCAATCAGAACTTTCCTGTGGGTTTCGCCAGTGGTAATTATTTTGAGAAGCTCTGAGGAATTGAGACGTTGTATAGATTTGCACAGCTGGAATGAGGCGACTTGGGTTGATTGTTATTTCCTTCCAATTGCATGAAATTGTATTTAAACTGGTGGGCGGTAAGTTTTTTATCTAGGGCAGTGCCATATTGGCATAATTTGCTTTTGTGTAGCTATACAAACTGATGCAAAATAATATAAAATGCAAAACCAGCATTCAGCACTATATTTTAGCTTAAAGTGCATCCTCCTTTGGATGCAATAGCGCACTTCGAGAAAAACATATACTGCAAAAAACACAAGCACCACGAAACAAAAGCCACTTGCGTTCTGGTCATTTGCATTGTTCCTGTGCTCCAGCACTAATGTACCTACGTCACGTAAAATAATTGTTTAAATTCAGGAATTTTGCGTAACAAGCATAACATGAAATTTTGGAGATTACACGGGATTACATTTGCCTGTGTTGAAAATTGGTTTGCTGGTTGGGGGGCTGCAACCCTACTAAAGCAGCAACCACATTCTCTGTCAGAGTGAATCACAAGCAAACTCCAAAATAGCCTGTGCTTAATCCTCTGGTAGCTTGGCACATGTGCAGTCAGCTTAACTTAGAGGCAATGAGTAAAGTATTTATGCAGCACTTCAAACAGTAATAAAGTGAAAACACAACACAAAAAACTCCCCCACCAATTTAGAAAAATAAAGTAAAATTTTATACATTATCACCAAAATGACAAATATCCAATCAGTAGAACTGGAGATATGCAATTTTAAAGATTCCAGGTAAGTAATATCTAGATACAGGGACCCGGTTAGTCCCACTGAAAAAGTCACCTTCAAAATCTAGTGCGGAGAGTTTGTTTCATGGAAGGTGCCACGAGGAGCAGGGAGAGCATCGCAGGTGGTCGTCGATCTAGCGCGAAGAGCAGACTGGGAGTCGTGGACAGTCGTCACTGTAGCTCGTAGATCCTGTCGGGCATCGTGGACAGTTGTTGCTGAAGTTTACTTTGGCGGTCACCACGGGCTGTCAATGCTGTAGGGTAAAGTGCAGATCTCGTGTTGCCAGGCATTGCTGGCATTCGCTGTGGAATGAATCGGGTCCACCGGATGTTTGCGTTTGCAGGTGACACAGACGGCAAGATCTCAGCTTAAACAGTCCAGTCCGAACAGCCGCACCAAGGGTCCAGGACATGAACTGCATCTCTTGCAGGGAAGACCTCAAAGTTCTGTTACAGAGCCTTATTGATGATGACATCATTGAAGAGGTAGAGTCGTCCGAATGGGTTTCTCCCATAGTTTTGGCCACGAAGGCTGACAAAAGTTTGAGACTCTGTGTGGATTTGAGGGCGTTGAATGCCGATTTGGTGGTAGACTGCCATCCCCTGCCTAAGATTAATGAAGTTGTGTGTATGTTGGAGGGAGCTAAGGTGTTTTCCACCTTCGATTTGCGGTCGGCGTACCATCAAATCGCTTTAACTGATGATTCTAAAGAACTTACGGCATTTTTTACACCGCAGGGGCTTTTCCAGTATAAAAGAATGCCTTTTGGTTTAGCCTCTGCGGCGTCAGTTTTTCAGAGAGCTATGCATCATATTTTCAAGGACTTGGATTCATATGTAAAATGTTTCCAAGATCATATTCTTGTATTTTCCCCCTGTCATAAAGTACATAAGGAACATGTTATTGAGGTCTGCAAACGTTTGGAGTTACATGGTTTAACTCTCAAAGATGACAAATGTAAAATGTTTCGTGATTCAGTTGAATATTTAGGACACACACTCTCTGGGGATGGGGTTGTGCCAAAAAAATCTCTAGTTGATGCCATTGTAAAGGCCCCAGCGCCTGATAACAAAGAGAAATGACTCTCTTTTGCTGGATTATGTGAGTATTACAGTAAGTTTATTGAAGGATTCGCTACTAAGATGGAGCCTCTTAGGGAGCTTACTAGGCAAAAGACAGATTTCTGCTGGGGTAAAAAACAACAAGATGCTTTCCAGCAAATAAAAGATGAGATTGTGCGGGCACCCACCTTGAAACCTTTCTGTGTTAACAAGCTGTGCATAGTTACTGTTGATGCCAGTTTGTATGGAGTTGGGGGTGTCCTTTCCCAAAGGTGTGGTAAGGATGAGTGGTGCGTTGCTTTTGCCTCCCGCACTCTCAGTGACACGGAGAGGAAATACTCTGTCATTGAAAAGGAACTTTTGGGATGTGTGTGGGGGATTGAGCACTTTCGTAATTTTCTATGGGGAAGTAGATTTCTGCTTAGGACGGATCACAAACCTTTAGTCTCCATTTTGTCACCAGGAGGAGATCGCAATGCCACAGCACGGATAAGCAGACTTATGTCAAGGTTACAAGAATATAATTTTTCTGTAGAATATGTTCCAGGTAAACAAAATGTGACCGCTGACTGTCTTTCCCGTTTACCTTGCCCTGACGAAGAAAAGTCTGTGATGAATGATGATATTGAATTTGTTGCATCTGTTGGTGATTACGTTGCTGAGGAATTCTCTGCCATTTCAGAAGATTCATGGAGAAACAGCGTAGCTGCAGACAATAGGTGGAATCTTTTAAAGAACTTTATTTTGGAAGGATGGCCTAAAGTAAGTGAAGTTCCTGCTGAACTTAAATCTTTCCAGCAGGTGTCTAGTGAGTTAGAGGTTGAAAGTGATTTTATTTTTAAAAACGGTAAGTGTGTTCCCCCAGAACTCATGCAAGATGAGATTCTTAAACTTGCTCATGAAGGCCATCCTGGAATGTCTTCTATGAAAAGATTAGTGAGAACTAGTTTTTGGTGGCCTAGCATGGACAAGATGGTTGATAGGGTTGTGAGAGAATGTTCTAAGTGTGTCACGAGTGACAAAATGTTAAAACCTTACCCTGCACCATTGAAACCTGTTCCTTGGCCCAAAAACCCATGGCAAAAGGTAGCATTTGATGTTTCTGGTCCGTTTTATTACTTACCACAGGATGCTCGTTTTGCTCTTGTGTTAATCGATTATCATTCCAAATGGCCAGAAGTCAGGTTTGTTTCTCATGCCACTACTCATGTAATTATTGAATTTTTTAAGGAAGTCTTTGCGCGAGAAGGGAGTCCTGAAGTTTTAATCACAGACAATGGTGTACAGTTGAAGTCTCATGAGATGGAAGAGTTTCTTTAATCATGTGGAATTAAACACATTACTACTCCCCTTTATGAACCACAAGGGAATGGCCAAGTAGAAAGATTTAATCGTGTTCTTAAAGACTGTGTAGACTGGGCCAGAAAGTCTGGGAGAGAGTGGAAGACTGTTTTAAGAGAGAGACTTTGGATGTATCGAATCACTCCCCATTCTGTCACTGAGCTTAGTCCATTTCGCCTTTTGAGAGGAAGAGAACCTGTTTCTAAGTTATGTCCATGGTGGATAAAAAAGAGAATGGTAAGCAGTGTGTCTGATGATTTACGTAGTACTTCTCTTAAGGTAAAACAACATCAAGAGAAAATGAAAGAATATTATGATTCTAGGTGGAAAGTGAAAGTTCCTACTTTTGTCGTAGGCGACTGGGTGAGGATACTGAAACCTGGTTTCATTTCTAAAGGTACTTCCAAATATGGTCCCATACGCAGAGTAGTTAAAGTCAATATTAACAGTGTAGTAACTCAAGATGGAAAAGTGTGGAACGTAAGGCGAGTTGTCAAGTGTCGTGCTGGAGCTGATGGAGTTTTCCAAGACAACACTGGAAGTGATACATATATTATGAGAACCAAATTTCCGAGTGTTTCTGATAATCACCGTGTGTGTGGTGATACCAGGACATGTGTTGATAGTTCTCTAGGAAATGATTCTGTGGCTTCCAGAGTTAAAGTGAGTGGGAGGATTGCTAGTCCTCCAGTTAAATTCAGAGACTATGTTTGATTCATGTTTTGTTTTTGTTGTAGTTTTAAGGGATGAGATGTGTTCCATTCTCTTTCCTAGTACGCCTGTCTCTTTAAATGCCTTTCTTTGCAATGCATTTATGTTTAAAATACCTTGTGTAATCTGTTGCTATGGTGCGTGATGTTCCATGTTCCATGCAACAGAAGTTGGAGAGTGATCTTCCTGAGGAGTTGTGTGTACTGTGCTGACCCTTACTTCTTTGAAATAAATATCCTATTTTTGTATTTATCATCGCATATGACCTATTCATTACACTTGATTCTTGCGTGTTTGACACACAATATTAGGGAAACATCCGGTGGGTGAGTTGTGGAAGAACAGAAATCTATACAAAACAGATGTACAATCTGGGAGCTAAATTGGTCACAGGATCAACCTTTTGGGCAGAGATGAATTTTCAAGGCAGACAAAGGAGAAGTTATTTTGGGGCAACCTTATCAGGAGGAGATGTGAATAAGGTTAGGCCATAAGGCCAATCCACCAATTTATGTGGTTATAGTAAAAGAATTGCTTGACGTTTGTCCTTGTACGATGGTAGATGTGGACGTGAATGAAGAAGTACCTGATGAGTATGTTTGTGATCTCATAGCAAGACATCAAGCCCTTTATTGGTGGAAAATTGGAAAAATATAAATTTTTCGAATGCTACATAATTTTGTAAGAGAATGCAGTTCCTTCAGGTATAGTTTAAGGAATGCTTCCCTGAATTACAAAGAGGAGCTCAGAGACGACCTTTGCAAGGAGGAATAATTGAACCAATCAGAACTTTCCTGTGGGTTTCGCCAGTGGTAATTATTTTGAGAAGCTCTGAGGAATTGAGACGTTGTATAGATTTGCACAGCTGGAATGAGGCGACTTGGGTTGATTGTTATTTCCTTCCAATTGCATGAAATTGTATTTAAACTGGTGGGCGGTAAGTTTTTTATCTAGGGCAGTGCCATATTGGCATAATTTGCTTTTGTGTAGCTATACAAACTGATGCAAAATAATATAAAATGCAAAACCAGCATTCAGCACTATATTTTAGCTTAAAGTGCATCCTCCTTTGGATGCAATAGCGCACTTCGAGAAAAAACATATACTGCAAAAAACACAAGCACCACGAAACAAAAGCCACTTGCGTTCTGGTCATTTGCATTGTTCCTGTGCTCCAGCACTAATGTACCTACGTCACGTAAAATAATTGTTTAAATTCAGGAATTTTGTGTAACAAGCATAACATGAAATTTTGGAGATTACACGGGATTACATTTGCCTGTGTTGAAAATTGGTTTGCTGGTTGGGGGGCTGCAACCCTACTAAAGCAGCAACCACATTCTCTGTCAGAGTGAATCACAAGCAAACTCCAAAATAGCCTGTGCTTAATCCTCTGGTAGCTTGGCACATGTGCAGTCAGCTTAACTTAGAGGCAATGAGTAAAGTATTTATGCAGCACTTCAAACAGTAATAAAGTGAAAACACAACACAAAAAACTCCCCCACCAATTTAGAAAAATAAAGTAAAATTTTATACATTATCACCAAAATGACAAATATCCAATCAGTAGAACTGGAGATATGCAATTTTAAAGATTCCAGGTAAGTAATATCTAGATACAGGGACCCGGTTAGTCCCACTGAAAAAGTCACCTTCAAAATCTAGTGCGGAGAGTTTGTTTCATGGAAGGTGCCACGAGGAGCAGGGAGAGCATCGCAGGTGGTCGTCGATCTAGCGCGAAGAGCAGACTGGGAGTCGTGGACAGTCGTCACTGTAGCTCGTAGATCCTGTCGGGCATCGTGGACAGTTGTTGCTGAAGTTTACTTTGGCGGTCACCACGGGCTGTCAATGCTGTAGGGTAAAGTGCAGATCTCGTGTTGCCAGGCATTGCTGGCATTCGCTGTGGAATGAATCGGGTCCACCGGATGTTTGCGTTTGCAGGTGACACAGACGGCAAGATCTCAGCTTAAACAGTCCAGTCCGAACAGCCGCACCAAGGGTCCAGGACATGAACTGCATCTCTTGGGAGTCAGAAACTCACTCCAGCAGAGGTGAGCAGGGCTCAGGCAGGTCCAGTTGCAGGTCCAGGCAGCAGGTCATTTAGACAGATGCAGGTAGGCCTCTGGAGCTTGTTATGTTCCTGTAGCTCATAAACTCGAGGTCATTAACTTACCCTTGGAATCACTTTAGCCAGAGATGAAGGGTGTAGGTCCAGTATTCCTTTTCAGCAAGCAGGGTAGCAGAGTAACAGGGCAGCAGTGTAGTAGTCCTTCAGGCAGCAGAGGAGCGCAGCAGTCCTTCTTCTGTAGATTCCACAGGTTCCAGGAGAGTACTGAAGTGTTGGGTCCATTATTTATATTTGGTGCCCACTTTGAAGTAGGAGAAGTTTCTAGAGAATTCCCTTTGATGTCCTTAAAGTTCCCTGCCTCTCCTATCCTGGCACCAAGATGGCTGCATTAACAATGCAGTGGTGACAAATCCTTTGCATGAAGGCAGGGCACAAGCCTATTCAGTTGCAAATGAGGCTGTGCCCAGTTCACTCCCTTCATCTTCCCAGTTGATGGCCCATCCAGGTGCACCTAATTTCTATATTGTGTGACTGTCTGGGGGAAATCAACAAAGTCCATCTGCCAACTATATCTAGGAACAGGCTGTAGGCCCCAAATTGTATTTGTGGCATTTGCAGACTTTACCATTAAACAGGGCTTTACATTTCAATTCCATAGACATCAAACTCAGCATTTCTGCTGCTCCCCATTGAAAGTTACCACTTATTAGATGTAATAAGGTAACCCAATGTTATCCTATGGAAGAGGTAGACCTCACAGGTTCACTGACACAATATCGATGTAAAAAATATCGAGTAAACAATATAGACAACAAAAATATCGACTCCTATACTTGAACAGGTAAGTACAAAAATTTCGAATAAAAAATATAGATGTAAAAAATATAGATGTATAAAATATCGACTTTTATATAAATATAAAATAAAATAATATATATTAAATATAATAAATATTAAATATAATTTCAACAAAATTAAATACATTTAATGTACGTTTTAATAAAATATAACAAATAAACTTAATAAAAAAGATAAACACACAAACATAATAATTTATACATATATATTTACTTTAAAACAATTAATAAACTATTATTTTTAATTTATATTAAAAGTTTAAAATAATATAAAAAATAAAGTTATATATTAATGATTTAAAATATAAAAAAACAAAAATCTATGATAAATTAAAACATTAAACTAATAAAAAATATTTAAACTTAAATTGCAAAATACAATCAATGCAACAGTAGGGAAAATGTTGGATACCAAAGGGGTAGAAATAACTATTACTACTCCAGTGAGTGCAACAATAGGGTAAGTGTTGGTAGCAGAGGGGTAAAAATTACTATTCCCACTCCAAAGAGTGCAACAGTAGAGAAAGTGTTGGATAGAGGAGGGGTAAAAATTACTATTCCCACTCAACTGAATGCAACAGTAGGGAAAGTGTTGGATAGCGGAGGGGTAAAATGAACTATTCCCACTCCAGTGAGTGCAACAGTAGGGAAAGTGCTTGATAGCGGAGGGGTAAAAATTAATATTCCCACTCCAGTCAGTGCAACAGTAGGGAAAGTGTTGGATAGCAGAGGGATAAAAAATACTATTCCAACTCCAGTGAGTGCAACAGTAGGGAAAGTGTTGGATAGCGTAACGGTAAAAATTACTATTCCCACTCCAAGGAGTGTGACAGTAGGGAATGTGCTGGATAGCGGAGAGGTAAAAATTACTATTCCCACTCCAGGGAGTGCAACATTAGGGAAAATGTTGGATAGCGGAGTACAAAAATTACTGTTCACACTCAAACAGTTAAAAAAAAAAGTGACAAATTAAAAAAATCATAAAAATAAATAAATAATATTTAAAAAATGAAAAATTAAATATATTATATATATATAAAAAGAAAACGTATTATATTAATTACATATAACAAAAACCTACAAATATTATATAAAATAAAATAATAACTAAATTAAAAAAAGAATTGTTTTAAACTAGAAAATATTTACAAACAAAAAAAATAATCAATACATAAATGTATTAATTTTATTTCCTACCCTATAACACCACACCAAAAACAAAACACTTCAACATTTTAAATTAAATAAATTAATATCATTAATAATTAATACAAAATATTATTAATAAAAACAAACTAATAAACATTAATTGACTACACACATTTTAACACAACACACACAAATTAAACTATAAAATGCAATTAAAACTTATTTTTACATTAAAAACTATTACTATTAACAACTAATAATAAAGTAATTAAAATCTATTTCATACCCACCCTTTGCCCCTCTAAAAGTAAAAACAACACACACAAAAATTAACAATTACCCAAAATAAATATCAAATAATTAACATTAATTAACAACTATATATTAATTATTTAAACACAAATTACTTCCTACCCTTTACTCCTATAAACACCACAACACACACCTAAAATTAATTACACAATTACCATAATTAGTTCCCAATTAATTAACTAAAATTAATTAACAACCAATTATTATTCATAAATTACTTCCCACCCTTACACCTATAAACACCACAACACACACCTAAAATTAATTACACAAATACCATAGTTAATTATCACTTAGGGGCTCATTACGATGGCGGGCGGACATCAGTCCGCCCGCCATCGTAGCGGTGCTGGGACCGCCCGCCAGACGTGCGGCGGTCCCACCACACATATTAGGATGCGACCACCATACTGGCGGGCGCATCCTGGGCTTTTGACATTGCGGGCGGTGCTGCTGGCTGCAGCACCACACGCAATGTCAAAAGTGCATGCACAGCATTTCCCTGCACTAGGTGGCAGGCACCACGCGGTGCCTGCCACTTGGTGCACGGACACCATGGGTACACCCAGTGCAGCGACACCCACACCCCCACAAGGGGTTCCGCAACGGGCCCCCAAACCCATTCCCCGCCAGACTTTCCATGGCGGCATCGCCGCCATGGAAAGGCCTCTTCAAACCCACATCCTAATATGGCGGACGGTGCCTGCTAGGCACCGCCACCATATTAATGGCCCTGCTTCATCCGCCAGGCAATCGGTGCGATTGCCTCTGGTGGGAAAGCGGCGGACGGACTTTTCGTCCGCCGCGGTACCCACCGCCATCCTAATTTGGCGGTGGGTAAATCACTATGTGATGGCGGAAGGACTGCCACCGCCAGCCCGGCGGTGGCAGTCCTTCCGCCATCATAATGAGCCCCTAATTCATTAAATCTAATTCACAACCAATTATTAATTAATAATACATTACTTTATACATATAAAGCCTCAAATAAACAAATATTAACTAGAAAAAATAATCAATTAATTTAATATAATTAAATTACTTCCCACCCTATCCCGTATAAACCCAGAACCCGCTACGGAACTAAAAATGCAAAATTCAAATAAAAAAAATAATAACTACTACAAATTTAACACATATATCAAAAATACTAACAATTCTTATACAAAAAAACATACATCACATACATATAAAATATATACTAAAATACATAACATTAATTAAAAAAACGATGGGGCATATTATCAAGGAATTGCGATATTTATAGCTAACCGCGCTTAGCACAAATTTTTTTAACGCCGCCCATCGCTGGAAATTATTGCTGAGATAACACCCTATTAGTAAGGTTTATCTCCAAAGCGATAATTTTTCCAGCGATAGCGGCAAAATGCGAAAATATCGCTGGAAAACCAGCGATATTCTCGCATTAACGCAAGGATGGATTCAGCCTGACAATCCACCCCCTATGCTACAAACAGGTAAGTCACCCTCATAGCAGGTGTAAAAATCTAGCGATAAACGCGCTTAGCGCGAATGATTTTATCGCATCGCCTGCCTTGCTAATAGGGGTTAGTTGTGTTAGCGACTGTTTTCAGTCGCTTTTAGTGGGGAACGCCTACCTTGCATGTCATTAGCGATAATTATCGCTGACATGCAAGGCGATGGTAAAACCGGCCGCTAACGCCTAAAAGCTGTCGCTAACGCCTGTTGCGACAGCTTGCTAATAGGGCGATAAAAATATCGCCGCTTTAGCGGCAAAAAGTGCAGCTAAAGCGGCGATAAAGCCCTTGATAATATGCCCCGATATTTTTAACTGCTATATTTTTGCAAATGATAATAAACACTTCGATATTTTTAAAATCGATATTACTTACCTTAAGTCGATATTCTTGACTACGATATTCTTGCTGTCGATATTTCTGAACCAAGATATTTTTTACTCGATATTTGTGCAACTGGATATTTTTTATTAGATATTCTGTCTCTGCACCGGCCTCACAGTAGTGAAAAACAAATGTAGGAGTTATTCACTACCAGGACATGTAAAACTTGAAAGTATATGTCCAACTTTTTAAATACACTGCACTGTGCCCTATGGGCTGTGTAGAGCCTACTCTAGGGGTGACTAATTAATGGTTACAATGGGCATCGCCCCTCTATACGGACTAGAGGCTAAAAGAGGATACAAAATGCTGGTTGCTCTACTTGCTGCTCAGTGATGATGTTTGTCAAATCTGTGCTTTTGTATGTGGTGGGCTGGGCATGAAAACGGATGAAATTGGGGCCCAGGGTGGGATTAATGGAGATCCATTCATTTAAATGGCCGGGGGCAGACAGGCCAATGTAAACAATGTAGGAGTGGATGTCAACCACTGTATGGCATCGCCAGGAGAAAGGCAGGTTTGAGCCTGGAGGAGGAGTCCAACTAACCAACTAAATTAAGTAAACTCCCTTACGAAGATGAAACTGGCCTCGCTCTTTTTGAGTGCAGTCTGCAGTGCTGTACTCTTTCTCCTCACATAATAAGCGGGAGAAAAACCGATCCACAATAGAAATAAGACAGGCACACAATCTCCTGGTGCTGACAGCCTGGCTTGCCAATGGATCTGGAAGGTGGTATGATACAACCACGCATGCCTAGCCCACGCATGCCTAAACAGTGCTGTTGGTACCACGACCGCGTCTTTACCACGCATGCCTTTACCACACATGCTTTTACAACAAATTTTGTTGTAAAGGCATGATTGCTAAAGGGATATGTGTGGTAAATTGTACACCCCAGCCGCCCTGCCCTGCACCCTATCACCCAATACACCAGCCCTGCAATCCACCCTGCCCCAGCCCTTAAACGTACCCAACTCCTCAACCTGAGCCCTATCACTCGGCCCCTGCCCAAAAAGTACCCTGACTCCAGCCCCCCCAACCAGAGCCCTAAAACTGACACTCCCAGCCCTGAAAACTGTCCCTTCCCCTGCTCTGAGGCTTAAAACCCAGACCCCTGCCAGAAAACTACCCTGACCCAGCCACCGCTCTGAACCCTAAAACTGACCCCCACCCCTGAAAACTACCCTGAGCCCCCGTCCTGAGCCCTAAAACCCTGCCAAAAAAATACCCCAACCCCACCCTGAGACCTAAAACTGACCCCACCCCTAAAAACTACCCCCCAACCCGGCCCTAGCCCCACTTACAAGGCCGTGTCTGAAGCTTCCTTTCCCGATCCTTCCTGTTCCTCTCCCAACACCATTACTACCCTCACAAAGCGTTGGAATGGAATGCGATGTAAAGGCACTTGCGTTGTTGTAGTTGTGTTGTAAAGGCATTACGATGTAATGCCTGTGTTGTAATTGACGCCTCCCGTGCCATAGGCAAGCCCGTCTGCGTCCGTCTGCCCCTGCACCGCGCTCAGCACCACGGCCCCTTCCTCTCGGACACTCCACCGCTACGACGCCAGCACCCTCCTCGCCATCAACCCTGGACGCCACATCGCCTGTCAGGACCAACCTCTGCTCCGGACCGGACATCGCCATCACTGACGGCTACTAAATCACCGCAAGGACCACCTCGACCGTTCAGGAGGAGGCATTGCCATCACCTACAGAAGCACACTCTGACTGACCACGCACTCTAATGACCCAACGGTGACCATAGAACACCTCAACTTCCAGATCTGGACCAACCCCAACCCCCTCCTCTGCGGCACCCTCATCTGCAGGCCCCCCGGGCCATGGACCCCCATTCTCCGATACCATTGTAGCCCTCATTGCACCCCAGGCTCTCCCATCCACCGACGACATCCTACTCGGTGAACTCTACTTCCACCTGGACAACCCCAGTTGCTCCACCACTCTGCCAACGCTTACAGGTGATAACACCACAGCGCGCAACCGCCACCGATGGATCTCCAATTGTGCCAACACCCTGGCACCCCTCACGAAAAGGTTTAAACAAAAAAGTTATGCTGTTCCTACAAGATGTAGGCCAAAAAACAAACGAAGGAAGAGGAGAATAACTGGACCCTAAAGGTTCACAGTTGGGAATCCATATGATTGGATTATATTGCCCTCACACACCTTCTCAGGTGTCATGCTTCATCATCGGGCTGCTCCTCGTCGGGTCGGCAGGTGCAATACCCGACGGGCTCCCTATAGTAGGGGCACTTTCTCGGAGATCTTTTTCCAATTGCCGATGGGTGAGGTGGGAGTGAGGGCGCTAATGTGTGTAGATGAGGGTGTAAGTAAGTGAATCTAAAATAGGGTTGGGAGTACTACCGATAACAATTTTAATCAAGGAGTCTCCTGCCCTAACTAAAAACAAAAAACTATAAGGCGCTGTGCTGAATATTATGCCTCAGATCATGGTGCTCTTATAGAAGATAGGTCAACATGTTTCACGCCTCTTGGATATTCTATGGGCGATTCGTCAGGACCGGGGTGAAATTCTATCTACAACTTTAAAGCAAGTGACGTGGTTACACACTCACATCACCATATGACTCAATAGTCAAATACCTGGTTATACAGGAACTACCTATAGACAGAAAACAAAATGCATCAATTTGACAATATTGAATAGCTGTCATCTCAAATCTTCCTTGTGAAAAGTGGCCCTCAATACTTGTGGTGAGCATGAACCACAAATTATTAAAAACAGAGTGAGTTAAAATTGAATTGTCACATCGTGAACAACCGAGGTGAATAAAGGTGGACTTCACCCCTTGTGACACACAGTGACATCGCAAAGAGACTAACAGCACTCACCCCAAATTCAAGGAATGTCCAGGTATCACAGTACCCGGTAGGTTCACACACAAGGAGTTCCTCATGTGCTAATGTGGTCATGGAAAAAACATAGAGAACATGGGGTTAATAGTACAGTGACAAACATCCATCTTGCCACTGATATTCGTGCTCGCGCTTCATCTCTGTCTAACTGACTGAGTGATACCGATCAATGCAAGTAAGTACTCATTAGGGGTTACTGAGCTGTGTAATGACATCCACTGTTTGAAAACTGTGCAGCGTAATGCTTATCTCAGAGAGTGAGTCACTAGCGTGTCAATAAAGATGTCGATTCCGTGGTTGGCAAGAAGGAATCACGTAATCTATACGATGCTGCTTACATCATGAACGGGTAATCACACCTGTCTTAAGCGTTACTGAGTGGCGTGTACATGCAAAATAACCGGCTACTCGCGGCGGACATTCTCATATTCTAAATTGCAATCACACAGCACTAACGCGAGATATTTCTTATGCCATGTGTTCTGTTGCGCATATCCATTCACACCCATTCAAGCTCAAAGTAAGTAAAGGATCGCCTAGCATGCAGGACGGTTACTGGGCTGTGTATTAGCATCCGCTGCTTGAAAACTGTGCGGCGTAATGCTTATCTCAGTAAGTAAGTCACTAGCGTGTCAATAGAGATGTCGATTCCGTTGTTGGCAAAAAGGAATCACGCAATCTGTAAGTAAAGGATCGCCTAGCATGCAGGAGATGCATTGTCCTAAACTACTCACTTGTATGCCTGTAGCACGTCGTCTGTACACCTGCCCACTGCTACCGGGACCGGGTGGTGAGGCCATGTTGGTTCACGGAGAATTTAAACCATATCCGGTGGGCGGGGCCATGCGTATCAATTGCGACGTCTAGTGCGTCAGGCATTATTTTGGGGGCCATATTGGAAAGAGAATCTTAAAGTGTAAGGAAACGGCGGCCATCTTAGAGTGATGTTTACAAAGATGTCTCAAAAGGCATGTATATATCTGTGAGAGTTTATCAATTACGATGTTGAGTACGTCAGACATTGTTTAGGGGGCCATATTGGAGAGAATTCTCTTAAAATATATAAGAGACGGTGGACATCTTAGAGTGGTGTTTCCAAAGATGTCTGAAAAGGCTTGTGTAAATTGTAAATGTATCAGTGAGAGTTATGATTGAACAAGTGGCAGGAGACTGGAGTTAGTTCATTAATGCACTCCAAGGTATCTCATCATTAAGTCCCCTGGTGTCTGTAGATAATCGATGTACCCATCTTTGTTCTTTCTGAAATAGTGCGTTTTTGGTAATCTTGGGGAATGTTTCAAGTACCACCCATTTCAAGGTATCTGGCGAGTGATTCTTTTCAATAAAGTGTGAACACATTTTAGTATTAGTCTTTCGGCAACGAATGTTGCTTCGGTGTTCAGTAATGCGTATTTTAATCGGTCGGGTCGTCATCCCTATGTAATACAATCCGCAGGGACAAGTGATCATGTATATGCAGTTTGGTGTGTTACAGTTGGTATGAGCCCTCAGTTCCCAGGTGAACGCATTAGAAAAAGTGATGATCTTGTGTACGGAAGTGAAGGAGCATACTGTGCATGCCCCACAGGGGTAATGGCCCTTAACCGGTGGTAGATCCCATAAGGTCCTTTGTAAGACTCATGTTACTGTCTTGGGTCTAGTGTGTGTCAACATCTCTTTTAAATTGCGTGAGCGTTTAAAAGCAAAGCGTGGTAAAGCTAAGTTCATGGTACCCGTGTTTAACATGGCCCAGTGTTTTTTCACTACCTTGCTGAGTGTGTTGGACGCAGATGTAAAAGTAGTGACACAGGTGAGAGTATCATCAGAGGTTTTCACTTTTTGTTCTAAAAGTGCTTCACGATTGTTGTTCCTCGCTCTTTTTCTACTGAGAGCAACATTTCGTGCAGGGTACTGTCGTGCTTTTAGTCTTGTTGCCAGAGCTTCTGACTCCAGTTTATAATCTTCAATCTCACTGCAATTCCTTCTCACCCTTAGGAATTGCCCAAAAGGAAGGTTTTCTTTTAGGGCGCGGGGGTGGTGGCTACTGAAGAGTAGCAGACTGTTGCGATCAGTAGTTTTCCTGTATAAAGTAGTTTTTAGAGTCCCTTGTTCAAGTCTAATCATGAGATCTAAGAAGGGTATCTCATGTTGGGAGACTGTGCTGGTGAATCTCAAGTATGGATTCAGTGTATTCATCCAGCTGCAAAACTCTGCGCAGGATGTCGAATTACCTGACCAGAAGATAAGGATGTCGTCTATGTATCTCTTCCATAGACGTATGTTGGAGCGAAAAGGATTAGAATCATGGAAGATGCGTGCTCCCTCAAAGGCCGCCATATACAGGCATGCCACACTCGGGGCGAAGGTACTCCCCATGGAAGTACCTCGTGTCTGATGGTATAGCTGTCCTTTGAATTCGAAGAAATTCTCAGTCAAGGCCAGTGAAGCGCACTCAAGTATAAAACTGGGTGGTGTCATGGAATCCATAGGTGCCAAACAGAGTGCCTCCTCCACCACTTCTAGTGTTGCTCTCTGCGGGATGTTAGTGTAAAGTGCTTCAACATCTAGGGTGATGAGGAGGTCAATGTTATTGGTGGATTGGAAATCAGAGAGTATGCGTAGTACATCAGTTGTGTCCTGTATATACAATGGGATTTGCTTAACCAGTGGTTGCAGAAAATAGTCGCAAAATTGCGACAATGGCTCGAGCACAGAGTCTATTCCTGATACAATGGGGCGGCCAGGCACTGGTGAAAGCCCCTTGTGTATTTTAGGTAGTATATAAAAATACGGTATCTTAGGGTCTTTTTTGATAAGAAACGCAGCCTCTTTCTTACTGATCCAACATTGAGTCTCTGCTGAGTACACCAGTGTGGATATTGTGGTAGTGAGGCGTGTAGTAGGATTTATAGCAATGGGCGTGTAGTATCGCCGGTCGCTCAGTTGTCTCAGGCACTCGTTGTCATAATCAGTGGTGGCCATAATCACTATGGCCCCACCTTTATCCGCTTGTTTGATAGTAATAGAGGAGTCATTCGCCAGAGATGTGACTGCTGTCAGCTCATCCCTGGTGATGTTGCTCCAATGTTTCCATGTGGTTTCCTTTTCTAAATCTTTTAGAACGGCCTGTTCAAAAGTCACCACCTCGTGTGGTATCATGCTGGTGTTGGGAGTAAACGTGGAAGGGTTATGAAGGCCGGAGTCGTTCCTTTCAGGGGTGGGAGTCCCATCGAAGAAGGCTCTCAGTCGTATCTTGCAAAAGAATTTGTGTAATTCGCAGTGTTGTTTAAAGTGGTCTATTCTGGGTGTGGGAACGAATCCCAGCCCTTTTTGAAGGACTCTATGTTCTGTCTCAGTGAGAGGTCTGGGGGAAAGGTTCACAACTAGGTTCTCTTCTTTGTGTGGCTCCGGGTTTCCACCACCCGTTGTTGTGGTTCCTCCCACTGCACTCTCTTGTCTTGTGGGTTGCCTCTTCTTCGCCCGCGCCCTTTGCCCCAGCCTCTGCCTAAAAAGGTTGGCTCATGCCTGGTGGACAAAAGGGGTGCGGGCCTTGAGGAAACATGGGATATTGCCAGTACGCAGGTCCCTGGTACTGTGGCATGGGGAATCCTTGAAAGCCTTGTCGACCGCCCCTCCTAGTAGAGTTGTGATTCCAGTTTTCAGCGCTGGAGTCGCTGTTACTGGATGATCCCCTTCTGGTGGAGTTAGAACTTGTATCTGAGATGTTATTGGTCTCAGGGGGGACAAAGTCCTGTCTCAAGTATGGGTACACTTTCTCCTTATCAAATCTCCGGATATCTTTTTGTAGTTTATTCACTTTCTGTTTCATAAGGTACTCTCTATGTTCTGTGATCTCATTATTTAGTTCTGTTAGTTTAGTTTTGAAACTGGCCGATGGCATGGCACTTTTCAGGGTACTCTCTGCTAATTGGATCCGGGCCAATAAGTCATCAGCTAGTCTTTTAGCAGTATTGATTATTAGTATAAGAAGATCTCGTGTGCACTTCCATGAGACTTGGGACCATTCTATCTTGAATGTTCCATCCTCTAAAAAAATCCGAGGGAAATTTTTAATAAGAAGTCCGTTAGGTGCTATATTAGCCCTCAGATATTCTGTCATCAGGGCTCCATGTAAGGTAATTCTAACCCATTCTCTGCTCATAGATACAAGGGATTGCCAATCCTCCGATTGGCTCCCTGTTGCTACACCTCCTTCTGTACCCAGAAGAGGCGGTGCCCTCAGTATCTCTGCTGCTATGTCATCTCCATAACTCAGACCTTGTCCCTCCATTGCGTGGAGAGCAGGTGCGATGGGGTGGTGGGTGGAAAGTCAGTGACTAAAAATGCTCCAGGGACACTCACCCTATTGCGGCAGTGCCTCAAAAGATATTTGGGGGACAACAATCGTTTTATCCACCAAGAGAAAGTCCCACGGGGGTAGCCTGTGCTAATAATGATGATCAAGAGAAAGGGACAGTGGGCTTTTTTTAAAGGAGGTCCAGCATAAGGGCCCAGAGACACGGTTTAAACAAAAAAGTTATGCTGTTCCTACAAGATGTAGGCCAAAAAACAAACGAAGGAAGAGGAGAATAACTGGACCCTAAAGGTTCACAGTTGGGAATCCATATGATTGGATTATATTGCCCTCACACACCTTCTCAGGTGTCATGCTTCATCATCGGGCTGCTCCTCGTCGGGTCGGCAGGTGCAATACCCGACGGGCTCCCTATAGTAGGGGCACTTTCTCGGAGATCTTTTTCCAATTGCCGATGGGTGAGGTGGGAGTGAGGGCGCTAATGTGTGTAGATGAGGGTGTAAGTAAGTGAATCTAAAATAGGGTTGGGAGTACTACCGATAACAATTTTAATCAAGGAGTCTCCTGCCCTAACTAAAAACAAAAAACTATAAGGCGCTGTGCTGAATATTATGCCTCAGATCATGGTGCTCTTATAGAAGATAGGTCAACATGTTTCACGCCTCTTGGATATTCTATGGGCGATTCGTCAGGACCGGGGTGAAATTCTATCTACAACTTTAAAGCAAGTGACGTGGTTACACATTCACATCACCATATGACTCAATAGTCAAATACCTGGTTAAACAGGAACTACCTATAGACAGAAAACAAAATGCATCAATTTGACAATATTGAATAGCTGTCATCTCAAATCTTCCTTGTGAAAAGTGGCCCTCAATACTTGTGGTGAGCATGAACCACAAATTATTAAAAACAGAGTGAGTTAAAATTGAATTGTCACATCGTGAACAACCGAGGTGAATAAAGGTGGACTTCACCCCTTGTGACACACAGTGACATCGCAAAGAGACTAACAGCACTCACCCCAAATTCAAGGAATGTCCAGGTATCACAGTACCCGGTAGGTTCACACACAAGGAGTTCCTCATGTGCTAATGTGGTCATGGAGAAAACATAGAGAACATGGGGTTAATAGTACAGTGACAAACATCCATCTTGCCACTGATATTCGTGCTCGCGCTTCATCTCTGTCTAACTGACTGAGTGATACCGATCAATGCAAGTAAGTACTCATTAGGGGTTACTGAGCTGTGTAATGACATCCACTGTTTGAAAACTGTGCAGCGTAATGCTTATCTCAGAGAGTGAGTCATTAGCGTGTCAATAAAGATGTCGATTCCGTGGTTGGCAAGAAGGAATCACGTAATCTATACGATGCTGCTTACATCATGAACGGGTAATCACACCTGTCTTAAGCGTTACTGAGTGGCGTGTACATGCGAAATAACCGGCTACTCGCGGCGGACATTCTCATATTCTAAATTGCAATCACACAGCACTAACGCGAGATATTTCTTATGCCATGTGTTCTGTTGCGCATATCCATTCACACCCATTCAAGCTCAAAGTAAGTAAAGGATCGCCTAGCATGCAGGACGGTTACTGGGCTGTGTATTAGCATCCGCTGCTTGAAAACTGTGCGGCGTAATGCTTATCTCAGTAAGTAAGTCACTAGCGTGTCAATAGAGATGTCGATTCCGTTGTTGGCAAAAAGGAATCACGCAATCTGTAAGTAAAGGATCGCCTAGCATGCAGGAGATGCATTGTCCCAAACTACTCACTTGTATGCCTGTAGCACGTCGTCTGTACACCTACCCACTGCTACCGGGACCGGGTGGTGAGGCCATGTTGGTTCACGGAGAATTTAAACCATATCCGGTGGGCGGGGCCATGCGTATCAATTGCGACGTCTAGTGCGTCAGGCATTATTTTGGGGGCCATATTGGAAAGAGAATCTTAAAGTGTAAGGAAACGGCGGCCATCTTAGAGTGATGTTTACAAAGATGTCTCAAAAGGCATGTATATATCTGTGAGAGTTTATCAATTACGATGTCTAGTACGTCAGACATTGTTTAGGGGGCCATATTGGAGAGAATTCTCTTAAAATATATAAGAGACGGTGGACATCTTAGAGTGGTGTTTCCAAAGATGTCTGAAAAGGCTTGTGTAAATTGTAAATGTATCAGTGAGAGTTATGATTGAACAAGTGGCAGGAGACTGGAGTTAGTTCATTAATGCACTCCAAGGTATCTCATCATTAAGTCCCCTGGTGTCTGTAGATAATCGATGTACCCATCTTTGTTCTTTCTGAAATAGTGCGTTTTTGGTAATCTTGGGGAATGTTTCAAGTACCACCCATTTCAAGGTATCTGGCGAGTGATTCTTTTCAATAAAGTGTGAACACATTTTAGTATTAGTCTTTCGGCAACGAATGTTGCTTCGGTGTTCAGTAATGCGTATTTTAATCGGTCGGGTCGTCATCCCTATGTAATACAATCCGCAGGGACAAGTGATCATGTATATGCAGTTTGGTGTGTTACAGTTGGTATGAGCCCTCAGTTCCCAGGTGAAGGCATTAGAAAAAGTGATGATCTTGTGTACGGAAGTGAAGGAGCATACTGTGCATGCCCCACAGGGGTAATGGCCCTTAACCGGTGGTAGATCCCATAAGGTCCTTTGTAAGACTCATGTTACTGTCTTGGGTCTAGTGTGTGTCAACATCTCTTTTAAATTGCGTGAGCGTTTAAAAGCAAAGCGTGGTAAAGCTAAGTTCATGGTACCCGTGTTTAACATGGCCCAGTGTTTTTTCACTACCTTGCTGAGTGTGTTGGACGCAGATGTAAAAGTAGTGACACAGGTGAGAGTATCATCAGAGGTTTTCACTTTTTGTTCTAAAAGTGCTTCACGATTGTTGTTCCTCGCTCTTTTTCTACTGAGAGCAACATTTCGTGCAGGGTACTGTCGTGCTTTTAGTCTTGTTGCCAGAGCTTCTGACTCCAGTTTATAATCTTCAATCTCACTGCAATTCCTTCTCACCCTTAGGAATTGCCCAAAAGGAAGGTTTTCTTTTAGGGCGCGGGGGTGGTGGCTACTGAAGAGTAGCAGACTGTTGCGATCAGTAGTTTTCCTGTATAAAGTAGTTTTTAGAGTCCCTTGTTCAAGTCTAATCATGAGATCTAAGAAGGGTATCTCATGTTGGGAGACTGTGCTGGTGAATCTCAAGTATGGATTCAGTGTATTCATCCAGCTGCAAAACTCTGCGCAGGATGTCGAATTACCTGACCAGAAGATAAGGATGTCGTCTATGTATCTCTTCCATAGACGTATGTTGGAGCGAAAAGGATTAGAATCATGGAAGATGCGTGCTCCCTCAAAGGCCGCCATATACAGGCATGCCACACTCGGGGCGAAGGTACTCCCCATGGAAGTACCTCGTGTCTGATGGTATAGCTGTCCTTTGAATTCGAAGAAATTCTCAGTCAAGGCCAGTGAAGCGCACTCAAGTATAAAACTGGGTGGTGTCATGGAATCCATAGGTGCCAAACAGAGTGCCTCCTCCACCACTTCTAGTGTTGCTCTCTGCGGGATGTTAGTGTAAAGTGCTTCAACATCTAGGGTGATGAGGAGGTCAATGTTATTGGTGGATTGGAAATCAGAGAGTATGCGTAGTACATCAGTTGTGTCCTGTATATACGATGGGATTTGCTTAACCAGTGGTTGCAGAAAATAGTCGCAAAATTGCGACAATGGCTCGAGCACAGAGTCTATTCCTGATACAATGGGGCGGCCAGGCACTGGTGAAAGCCCCTTGTGTATTTTAGGTAGTATATAAAAATACGGTATCTTAGGGTCTTTTTTTATAAGAAACGCAGCCTCTTTCTTACTGATCCAACATTGAGTCTCTGCTGAGTACACCAGTGTGGATATTGTGGTAGTGAGGCGTGTAGTAGGATTTATAGCAATGGGCGTGTAGTATCGCCGGTCGCTCAGTTGTCTCAGGCACTCGTTGTCATAATCAGTGGTGGCCATAATCACTGTGGCCCCACCTTTATCCGCTTGTTTGATAGTAATAGAGGAGTCATTCGCCAGAGATGTGACTGCTGTCAGCTCATCCCTGGTGATGTTGCTCCAATGTTTCCATGTGGTTTCCTTTTCTAAATCTTTTAGAACGGCCTGTTCAAAAGTCACCACCTCGTGTGGTATCATGCTGGTGTTGGGAGTAAACGTGGAAGGGTTATGAAGGCCGGAGTCGTTCCTTTCAGGGGTGGGAGTCCCATCGAAGAAGGCTCTCAGTCGTATCTTGCGAAAGAATTTGTGTAATTCGCAGTGTTGTTTAAAGTGGTCTATTCTGGGTGTGGGAACGAATCCCAGCCCTTTTTGAAGGACTCTATGTTCTGTCTCAGTGAGAGGTCTGGGGGAAAGGTTCACAACTAGGTTCTCTTCTTTGTGTGGCTCCGGGTTTCCACCACCCGTTGTTGTGGTTCCTCCCACTGCACTCTCTTGTCTTGTGGGTTGCCTCTTCTTCGCCCGCGCCCTTTGCCCCAGCCTCTGCCTAAAAAAGGTTGGCTCATGCCTGGTGGACAAAAGGGGTGCGGGCCTTGAGGAAACATGGGATATTGCCAGTACGCAGGTCCCTGGTACTGTGGCATGGGGAATCCTTGAAAGCCTTGTCGACCGCCCCTCCTAGTAGAGTTGTGATTCCAGTTTTCAGCGCTGGAGTCGCTGTTACTGGATGATCCCCTTCTGGTGGAGTTAGAACTTGTATCTGAGATGTTATTGGTCTCAGGGGGGACAAAGTCCTGTCTCAAGTATGGGTACACTTTCTCCTTATCAAATCTCCGGATATCTTTTTGTAGTTTATTCACTTTCTGTTTCATAAGGTACTCTCTATGTTCTGTGATCTCATTATTTAGTTCTGTTAGTTTAGTTTTGAAACTGGCCGATGGCATGGCACTTTTCAGGGTACTCTCTGCTAATTGGATCCGGGCCAATAAGTCATCAGCTAGTCTTTTAGCAGTATTGATTATTAGTATAAGAAGATCTCGTGTGCACTTCCATGAGACTTGGGACCATTCTATCTTGAATGTTCCATCCTCTAAAAAAATCCGAGGGAAATTTTTAATAAGAAGTCCGTTAGGTGCTATATTAGCCCTCAGATATTCTGTCATCAGGGCTCCATGTAAGGTAATTCTAACCCATTCTCTGCTCATAGATACAAGGGATTGCCAATCCTCCGATTGGCTCCCTGTTGCTACACCTCCTTCTGTACCCAGAAGAGGCGGTGCCCTCAGTATCTCTGCTGCTATGTCATCTCCATAACTCAGACCTTGTCCCTCCATTGCGTGGAGAGCAGGTGCGATGGGGTGGTGGGTGGAAAGTCAGTGACTAAAAATGCTCCAGGGACACTCACCCTATTGCGGCAGTGCCTCAAAAGATAGTTGGGGGACAACAATCGTTTTACCCACCAAGAGAAAGTCCCACGGGGGTAGCCTGTGCTAATAATGATGATCAAGAGAAAGGGACAGTGGGCTTTTTTTAAAGGAGGTCCAGCATAAGGGCCCAGAGACACGGTTTAAACAAAAAAGTTATGCTGTTCCTACAAGATGTAGGCCAAAAAACAAACGAAGGAAGAGGAGAATAACTGGACCCTAAAGGTTCACAGTTGGGAATCCATATGATTGGATTATATTGCCCTCACACACCTTCTCAGGTGTCATGCTTCATCATCGGGCTGCTCCTCGTCGGGTCGGCAGGTGCAATACCCGACGGGCTCCCTATAGTAGGGGCACTTTCTCGGAGATCTTTTTCCAATTGCCGATGGGTGAGGTGGGAGTGAGGGCGCTAATGTGTGTAGATGAGGGTGTAAGTAAGTGAATCTAAAATAGGGTTGGGAGTACTACCGATAACAATTTTAATCAAGGAGTCTCCTGCCCTAACTAAAAACAAAAAACTATAAGGCGCTGTGCTGAATATTATGCCTCAGATCATGGTGCTCTTATAGAAGATAGGTCAACATGTTTCACGCCTCTTGGATATTCTATGGGCGATTCGTCAGGACCGGGGTGAAATTCTATCTACAACTTTAAAGCAAGTGACGTGGTTACACATTCACATCACCATATGACTCAATAGTCAAATACCTGGTTAAACAGGAACTACCTATAGACAGAAAACAAAATGCATCAATTTGACAATATTGAATAGCTGTCATCTCAAATCTTCCTTGTGAAAAGTGGCCCTCAATACTTGTGGTGAGCATGAACCACAAATTATTAAAAACAGAGTGAGTTAAAATTGAATTGTCACATCGTGAACAACCGAGGTGAATAAAGGTGGACTTCACCCCTTGTGACACACAGTGACATCGCAAAGAGACTAACAGCACTCACCCCAAATTCAAGGAATGTCCAGGTATCACAGTACCCGGTAGGTTCACACACAAGGAGTTCCTCATGTGCTAATGTGGTCATGGAGAAAACATAGAGAACATGGGGTTAATAGTACAGTGACAAACATCCATCTTGCCACTGATATTCGTGCTCGCGCTTCATCTCTGTCTAACTGACTGAGTGATACCGATCAATGCAAGTAAGTACTCATTAGGGGTTACTGAGCTGTGTAATGACATCCACTGTTTGAAAACTGTGCAGCGTAATGCTTATCTCCAAGAGTGAGTCATTAGCGTGTCAATAAAGATGTCGATTCCGTGGTTGGCAAGAAGGAATCACGTAATCTATACGATGCTGCTTACATCATGAACGGGTAATCACACCTGTCTTAAGCGTTACTGAGTGGCGTGTACATGCGAAATAACCGGCTACTCGCGGCGGACATTCTCATATTCTAAATTGCAATCACACAGCACTAACGCGAGATATTTCTTATGCCATGTGTTCTGTTGCGCATATCCATTCACACCCATTCAAGCTCAAAGTAAGTAAAGGATCGCCTAGCATGCAGGACGGTTACTGGGCTGTGTATTAGCATCCGCTGCTTGAAAACTGTGCGGCGTAATGCTTATCTCAGTAAGTAAGTCACTAGCGTGTCAATAGAGATGTCGATTCCGTTGTTGGCAAAAAGGAATCACGCAATCTGTAAGTAAAGGATCGCCTAGCATGCAGGAGATGCATTGTCCCAAACTACTCACTTGTATGCCTGTAGCACGTCGTCTGTACACCTACCCACTGCTACCGGGACCGGGTGGTGAGGCCATGTTGGTTCACGGAGAATTTAAACCATATCCGGTGGGCGGGGCCATGCGTATCAATTGCGACGTCTAGTGCGTCAGGCATTATTTTGGGGGCCATATTGGAAAGAGAATCTTAAAGTGTAAGGAAACGGCGGCCATCTTAGAGTGATGTTTACAAAGATGTCTCAAAAGGCATGTATATATCTGTGAGAGTTTATCAATTACGATGTCTAGTACGTCAGACATTGGTTAGGGGGCCATATTGGAGAGAATTCTCTTAAAATATATAAGAGACGGTGGACATCTTAGAGTGGTGTTTCCAAAGATGTCTGAAAAGGCTTGTGTAAATTGTAAATGTATCAGTGAGAGTTATGATTGAACAAGTGGCAGGAGACTGGAGTTAGTTCATTAATGCACTCCAAGGTATCTCATCATTAAGTCCCCTGGTGTCTGTAGATAATCGATGTACCCATCTTTGTTCTTTCTGAAATAGTGCGTTTTTGGTAATCTTGGGGAATGTTTCAAGTACCACCCATTTCAAGGTATCTGGCGAGTGATTCTTTTCAATAAAGTGTGAACACATTTTAGTATTAGTCTTTCGGCAACGAATGTTGCTTCGGTGTTCAGTAATGCGTATTTTAATCGGTCGGGTCGTCATCCCTATGTAATACAATCCGCAGGGACAAGTGATCATGTATATGCAGTTTGGTGTGTTACAGTTGGTATGAGCCCTCAGTTCCCAGGTGAACGCATTAGAAAAAGTGATGATCTTGTGTACGGAAGTGAAGGAGCATACTGTGCATGCCCCACAGGGGTAATGGCCCTTAACCGGTGGTAGATCCCATAAGGTCCTTTGTAAGACTCATGTTACTGTCTTGGGTCTAGTGTGTGTCAACATCTCTTTTAAATTGCGTGAGCGTTTAAAAGCAAAGCGTGGTAAAGCTAAGTTCATGGTACCCGTGTTTAACATGGCCCAGTGTTTTTTCACTACCTTGCTGAGTGTGTTGGACGCAGATGTAAAAGTAGTGACACAGGTGAGAGTATCATCAGAGGTTTTCACTTTTTGTTCTAAAAGTGCTTCACGATTGTTGTTCCTCGCTCTTTTTCTACTGAGAGCAACATTTCGTGCAGGGTACTGTCGTGCTTTTAGTCTTGTTGCCAGAGCTTCTGACTCCAGTTTATAATCTTCAATCTCACTGCAATTCCTTCTCACCCTTAGGAATTGCCCAAAAGGAAGGTTTTCTTTTAGGGCGCGGGGGTGGTGGCTACTGAAGAGTAGCAGACTGTTGCGATCAGTAGTTTTCCTGTATAAAGTAGTTTTTAGAGTCCCTTGTTCAAGTCTAATCATGAGATCTAAGAAGGGTATCTCATGTTGGGAGACTGTGCTGGTGAATCTCAAGTATGGATTCAGTGTATTCATCCAGCTGCAAAACTCTGCGCAGGATGTCGAATTACCTGACCAGAAGATAAGGATGTCGTCTATGTATCTCTTCCATAGACGTATGTTGGAGCGAAAAGGATTAGAATCATGGAATATGCGTGCTCCCTCAAAGGCCGCCATATACAGGCATGCCACACTCGGGGCGAAGGTACTCCCCATGGAAGTACCTTGTGTCTGATGGTATAGCTGTCCTTTGAATTCGAAGAAATTCTCAGTCAAGGCCAGTGAAGCGCACTCAAGTATAAAACTGGGTGGTGTCATGGAATCCATAGGTGCCAAACAGAGTGCCTCCTCCACCACTTCTAGTGTTGCTCTCTGCGGGATGTTAGTGTAAGGTGCTTCAACATCTAGGGTGATGAGGAGGTCAATGTTATTGGTGGATTGGAAATCAGAGAGTATGCGTAGTACATCAGTTGTGTCCTGTATATACGATGGGATTTGCTTAACCAGTGGTTGCAGAAAATAGTCGCAAAATTGCGACAATGGCTCGAGCACAGAGTCTATTCCTGATACAATGGGGCGGCCAGGCACTGGTGAAAGCCCCTTGTGTATTTTAGGTAGTATATAAAAATACGGTATCTTAGGGTCTTTTTTTATAAGAAACGCAGCCTCTTTCTTACTGATCCAACATTGAGTCTCTGCTGAGTACACCAGTGTGGATATTGTGGTAGTGAGGCGTGTAGTAGGATTTATAGCAATGGGCGTGTAGTATCGCCGGTCGCTCAGTTGTCTCAGGCCGTCGTTGTCATAATCAGTGGTGGCCATAATCACTGTGGCCCCACCTTTATCCGCTTGTTTGATAGTAATAGAGGAGTCATTCGCCAGAGATGTGACTGCTGTCAGCTCATCCCTGGTGATGTTGCTCCAATGTTTCCATGTGGTTTCCTTTTCTAAATCTTTTAGAATGGCCTGTTCAAAAGTCACCACCTCGTGTGGTATCATGCTGGTGTTGGGAGTAAACGTGGAAGGGTTATGAAGGCCGGAGTCGTTCCTTTCAGGGGTGGGAGTCCCATCGAAGAAGGCTCTCAGTCGTATCTTGCGAAAGAATTTGTGTAATTCGCAGTGTTGTTTAAAGTGGTCTATTCTGGGTGTGGGAACGAATCCCAGCCCTTTTTGAAGGACTCTATGTTCTGTCTCAGTGAGAGGTCTGGGGGAAAGGTTCACAACTAGGTTCTCTTCTTTGTGTGGCTCCGGGTTTCCACCACCCGTTGTTGTGGTTCCTCCCACTGCACTCTCTTGTCTTGTGGGTTGCCTCTTCTTCGCCCACGCCCTTTGCCCCAGCCTCTGCCTAAAAAAGGTTGGCTCATGCCTGGTGGACAAAAGGGGTGCGGGCCTTGAGGAAACATGGGATATTGCCAGTACGCAGGTCCCTGGTACTGTGGCATGGGGAATCCTTGAAAGCCTTGTCGACCGCCCCTCCTAGTAGAGTTGTGATTCCAGTTTTCAGCGCTGGAGTCGCTGTTGCTGGATGATCCCCTTCTGGTGGAGTTAGAACTTGTATCTGAGATGTTATTGGTCTCAGGGGGGACAAAGTCCTGTCTCAAGTATGGGTACACTTTCTCCTTATCAAATCTCCGGATATCTTTTTGTAGTTTATTCACTTTCTGTTTCATAAGGTACTCTCTATGTTCTGTGATCTCATTATTTAGTTCTGTTAGTTTAGTTTTGAAACTGGCCGATGGCATGGCACTTTTCAGGGTACTCTCTGCCAATAAGTCATCAGCTAGTCTTTTAGCAGTATTGATTATTAGTATAAGAAGATCTCGTGTGCACTTCCATGAGACTTGGGACCATTCTATCTTGAATGTTCCATCCTCTAAAAAAATCAGAGGGAAATTTTTAATAAGAAGTCCGTTAGGTGCTATATTAGTCCTCAGATATTCTGTCATCAGGGCTCCATGTAAGGTAATTCTAACCCATTCTCTTCTCATAGATACAAGGGATTGCCAATCCTCCGATTGGCTCCCTGTTGCTACACCTCCTTCTGTACCCAGAAGAGGCGGTGCCCTCAGTATCTCTGCTGCTATGTCATCTCCATAACTCAGACCTTGTCCCTCCATTGCGTGGAGAGCAGGTGCGATGGGGTGGTGGGTGGAAAGTCAGTGACTAAAAATGCTCCAGGGACACTCACCCTATTGCGGCAGTGCCTCAAAAGATAGTTGGGGGACAACAATCGTTTTACCCACCAAGAGAAAGTCCCACGGGGGTAGCCCGTGCTAATAATGATGATCAAGAGAAAGGGACAGTGGGCTTTTTTTAAAGGAGGTCCAGCATAAGGGCCCAGAGACACGGTTTAAACAAAAAAGTTATGCTGTTCCTACAAGATGTAGGCCAAAAAACAAACGAAGGAAGAGGAGAATAACTGGACCCTAAAGGTTCACAGTTGGGAATCCATATGATTGGATTATATTGCCCTCACACACCTTCTCAGGTGTCATGCTTCATCATCGGGCTGCTCCTCGTCGGGTCGGCAGGTGCAATACCCGACGGGCTCCCTATAGTAGGAGCACTTTCTCGGAGATCTTTTTCCAATTGCCGATGGGTGAGGTGGGAGTGAGGGCGCTAATGTGTGTAGATGAGGGTGTAAGTAAGTGAATCTAAAATAGGGTTGGGAGTACTACCGATAACAATTTTAATCAAGGAGTCTCCTGCCCTAACTAAAAACAAAAAACTATAAGGCGCTGTGCTGAATATTATGCCTCAGATCATGGTGCTCTTATAGAAGATAGGTCAACATGTTTCACGCCTCTTGGATATTCTATGGGCGATTCGTCAGGACTGGGCTGAAATTCTATCTACAACTTTAAAGCAAGTGACGTGGTTACACACTCACATCACCATATGACTCAATAGTCAAATACCTGGTTATACAGGAACTACCTATAGACAGAAAACAAAATGCATCAATTTGACAATATTGAATAGCTGTCATCTCAAATCTTCCTTGTGAAAAGTGGCCCTCAATACTTGTGGTGAGCATGAACCACAAATTATTAAAAACAGAGTGAGTTAAAATTGAATTGTCACATCGTGAACAACCGAGGTGAATAAAGGTGGACTTCACCCCTCGTGACACACAGTGACATCGCAAAGAGACTAACAGCACTCACCCCAAATTCAAGGAATGTCCAGGTATCACAGTACCCGGTAGGTTCACACACAAGGAGTTCCTCATGTGCTAATGTGGTCATGGAGAAAACATAGAGAACATGGGGTTAATAGTACAGTGACAAACATCCATCTTGCCACTGATATTCGTGCTCGCGCTTCATCTCTGTCTAACTGACTGAGTGATACCGATCAATGCAAGTAAGTACTCATTAGGGGTTACTGAGCTGTGTAATGACATCCACTGTTTGAAAACTGTGCAGCGTAATGCTTATCTCAGAGAGTGAGTCACTAGCGTGTCAATAAAGATGTCGATTCCGTGGTTGGCAAGAAGGAATCACGTAATCTATACGATGCTGCTTACATCATGAACGGGTAATCACACCTGTCTTAAGCGTTACTGAGTGGCGTGTACATGCGAAATAACCGGCTACTCGCGGCGGACATTCTCATATTCTAAATTGCAATCACACAGCACTAACGCGAGATATTTCTTATGCCATGTGTTCTGTTGCGCATATCCATTCACACCCATTCAAGCTCAAAGTAAGTAAAGGATCGCCTAGCATGCAGGACGGTTACTGGGCTGTGTATTAGCATCCGCTGCTTGAAAACTGTGCGGCGTAATGCTTATCTCACGAAAAGACCAGGCAAAATCTAGCACCATGTTGTGCCGTATTTGCAAAGTGACGCATGTAGGCATATGCGTGAACTTGTGAAGCCCTGTGCCACATCATACCTGCATCAGGTATGATGTATGCAGGGTGTGCGTTCCCACGCGACAAGGCCTCATAGGAGTGGCACAGTGAAATCCATCAGATTTCACTGCAACAGTTGTAGGACGGCACTGCGTCAGTACCTTACGCCTGCCTGATGGCAGGCGTAAGGGTGACGCAGTGCCACATGGATAGGCTGGCCCCATGCATTGCTGGAGTTGCATCATGCTTCTGGCACAACTGCAGCAATGTGTGACTTTAGCGCAGAAAGATACGTCAGGATTCCAGACGTATCTGTCATTACTTGCATCATGGAGCGCTGTCCAGTGAATACAGCGCATCCATGGTGTAGCAAGAAGGGCGTAGTGAAAAGTGGTGCAATGCTGTCTTGTCGCAGCGCTGCTACACTTTTCATGACCGAGGCCAAGGAATGCGCACTATCTTATTGATGGGGCACATTCCTGCCTTGTAGTTTTGTCGCAGGGCAGCGCAGCACGTTGCTTGCAGCGCTGTCCAGCACCAAAACCTGCTGAAATGAGTCCCCAAGTGTTATCTCCATTTTTAAGACCAGCTATTTTCTGGTCTTAAAAAACTGCCTCTAACTGGAGTTAGAGGCAGTTTTTTTGGTCCTCCTACCTTCAAGAATTCCCTTGTAAATATCGCAAAGTTGGGTTAGCGGGAGTCTTTGCACGGGAACGCCTCCCTTGCATGTCATTATCGGTAACAGAAGTGGCGATCTTTTCTATGGACGTTTTCGCCGGAAAACTGCCGCTAACAGACGTTAGCGACAGCTTGTACATATGGCGATGAAAATATCGCCACCGAACCGTCGGAAAAGTGCCGCTAAGGCAGCGTTAACTCCTTGTACATATGCCCCAAAGTATTTATTGAAGGCCAGTGAACGCCAATGTTAAGCCACAAATTAGTTTTTTCATATGGTACACATCCTGAACCGAGTTTCTTCAAGGTGGTCTCAGATTTAGTGCTATATTAAAATGAGGCAAGTCTTCTGCACAGAATCATACGATATGATACATTGGGGAAGCTGGGATGGGATCTCAGTTTTCCTGATCACACATTTTGTATTCAACCAAAGGATGTTTATCTGCATTTTTCTGACTTGCTAGCACGGGTCAATGCTTCGTATTGGGCAGTGCCTGAGGCCGAAAGCAAATGGTGTTTTTTTAATTTTTGAAAAGCTTTCTGTTCTAGTAGACCTGCTTCCTTTTGCACTGTTGAACAAGTTCACTTGGTTGGAATAAAGGAGGGATTTGTAAAATTATGCAAAACACACAAGATGATGGACGGAATGTTGCACATTGGCAAACATTCACCCCCAGTCACAGATCTGGGTTTAATCCATCGTTATTTTGCTTCACCACGCCACCCCAGTTCAGACATAGCCATATGCAAATCAGTCTTGACCCTGTGCCTCATGGGAACAGTCCAGACCGAACCGCCAAGCCATGTCTTCCCTGGACCGGAATCAAGCATCCTAGGACCGGTTTCGGGCTTTCAGCCCTCATCAGCCAGGATAGCTTGACTCCAGTGGCGTAGTGAGCACGGGACCCATGTCTGGGCATACCCTTCCCACTTGGGGCGAAATGCAAAACACACAAGATGATGGACGGAATGTTGCACATTGGCAAACATTCACCCCCAGTCACAGATCTGGGTTTAATCCATCGTTATTTTGCTTCAGCACGCCACCCCAGTTCAGACATAGCCATATGCAAATCAGTCTTGACCCTGTGCCTCATGGGAACAGTCCAGACCGAACCGCCAAGCCATGTCTTCCCTGGACCGGAATCAAGCATTCTAGGACCGGTTTCGGGCTTTCAGCCCTCATCAGCCAGGATAGCTTGACTCCAGTGGCGTAGTGAGCACGGGACCCACGTCTGGGCATACCCTTCCCACTTGGGGCGAAATGCAAAACACACAAGATGATGGACGGAATGTTGCACATTGGCAAACATTCACCCCCAGTCACAGATCTGGGTTTAATCCATCGTTATTTTGCTTCACCACGCCACCCCAGTTCAGACATAGCCATATGCAAATCAGTCTTGACCCTGTGCCTCATGGGAACAGTCCAGACCGAACTGCCAAGCCATGTCTTCCCTGGACCGGAATCAAGCATCCTAGGACCGGTTTCAGGCTATCAGCCTTCATCAGCCAGGATAGCTTGACTCCAGTGGCGTAGTGAGCACGGGACCCACGTGTGTTTTGCATTTGTAAAATTATGCCAGACCTGGAAAGGTTGAAAACTACTGGCAGCACTGTATAAGGTGCCCTCAGTGCATATGTATATGCGTATTTGTAAGGCAGTGTATTCTGTAATGGTGGAGCAGTGTAGAGACCCCGGTCCTTCAAGTGCATTTGCTGAGTGATATGGTTGTCCTACCCGCTGATAGATTGGCTGATGTGAAGTGAAAGAGTAGCATTTAGGTTCCAACATTAAGAGTTGTGAGGTGCACTAAGAGAGCAAGGTGGAGATCTCAACTCCCAAACATAAATGCGTTACGGTTCATTCACTGAGCAGTATGATGCTCCCAGAATAGGCAGTGCAAATATACTTTGGCAGAACAGTAGGCTGGCCTCTGTTCTAAAGTGGATGAGGTGCATTTGTCGAGCTGTGTACTTGTCCCTACTTTTAATGGAATGAGATACATTTGCAGAGCAATAAAGTGCTGTCAGGACGAGATGGTTTCAGAAGCCTTGGTAGGGCAGTGTGGTGGTTCCAGCACTGGCTGGAGTAAGGCCCTCCATGAAAGCAGTGTGTAGTCCCCAGAATTGGGTGAGCTCAGATGCACTCTTAATGCAATGTAATAGTGTCATGCCCGATGTTTTCTGGTGCTTTGTGGCAGGATGGGTTCAGGTGCACTCACTGCTATAACAGTGCTGTGGTTTATCCTAGCTTTTGATTTCCTTGACATTTACTTTTAGAGCAGAAGAATGATCCGTGCCTGGGTTTGTTTGTGGGATCAGCCCAGAATGGGGTGAGGTTCACTGACAGAGCACTGGCCGAGTTCATAACACTGACAAATATGATAGTAATTCTTTATTGGGCTACTTAATTGGTGACACACAGAATGCAATTAAAAACATTTAATGGGATTAAATAATTCACTACAGAGAACCCTGTGTACCCAGCATGTTAGTTCCACCTAGTACCAGCAGTGAAATGGCAATGATGATTAACACACTTGTTGGTGAGATCTATGTGTAATCTAGTCACATCTTTGACTTGTCTTAAAATAGCAAAGAGAGGTAAAATGTCTGCTGTAAAGGACACTCAGGGGCCGATTCCGATTCGGGCCGGAAAACATACCGACCGACTGGGTATGGGAATATAGTCCGACCGACACGTACCGGCGTTGCCCGACCTGGGTAGTATGATGAAATGCATGTGAATCACGACCGACTCGTACGGAACACAAGCCGAACGACCGAACCGCACGGAAACCAGCTATCCGGCCGGGAAACCACGCGATTCGAACCGACCGACACGCACCAGGAATGAACCCGAACGAAACGTACCCACGAACACCGACCCGCGCAGTACGATGTAATGCGTGGAAAACCAGATCGAGTCGCACGGAGCTCAAGCCGTACGACCGACACGCATACAAAAGCCAGTCGAAGGAAGCCAATACTCGGCGACCGACGCGTATGCCGCACAATAAACCGAGCAGAAACACAGCGTGAACGACTCGGAGAAGCTCGCACGAGACAACTGCAGCGTCCTACTCGGTCAGAAGAACGTCTCCTACATGCACAAAAAATACAAAGGAAAAAATACAAAAAAAGGGCCAAACAAGCAATGACAAAGTCAATAAATACAGGGGAAAAAAACATGGAACAAGGACACACCCCCAACTCCCCCGATATAAAGGCCACAAATCCCTACCATGATCCTTTGCAAATTCAACTGACCTACCAGCACAGAACACCATCAGACAGCAACCACAGACACACTCACAGCTCATCCATCACACAAGCCACACACCATTAGCACCTCAACAAATAGCACCCTCACATACACCCAGCAAAACCGACACTCACACACCCTCACTTGCACACACACACACATCAATCACCACCACCACCCATCACCATGCCCCCAAAGAAGAATCCAAAGTTCGTAGACAGTGAATTGGAAGTCCTGGTAGATGAGATCCTCAGGGTAGAGCCACAGTTGTTTGGTACATTGGTCCAACAGACCCCCATGTCGCAGAAAACCAAGATGTGGGAGAGGATCGTCGACAGGGTCAACGCACAATCACCATGTTTGCGCACAAAGGAAGACATCCAGAACAGGTGGTATGATGTGCGCAGGAGGGTCAGGGACCTACTGAAGAAGGATTACATCGTGAGTCAGCGCACCGGCAGTGGCCCTCCTGCCAAACCACTATACCTCAGGCCCTGGGAGGAGAAGGTGCGGGCCATCCTACCACCAGTGAGCGTATATGGACTATCAAACATCCCAGAGCCTGGTGAGTACACAACTAATATACACAATATTGTGTGACAATACACACACATCACTGTCAAGGGGATAGTCAAACCATGCACCCTTAGCAAATCCACAGCAACCAAAAGATAATCACCCCAAGATTTGTCTGTCAGTCAGATAAACACAATACATGCCATCTCATAGTGATATGTAACTGTGTCATGATATGTACAAACCTAACTACAAACACAGCAAGGCAGTGGCACAAATATAACCAACAAACACAGTTAGACATTTTGCCACCACTAGAACACCACCTCACAGGGAAGCTCACTGAAAGGAAGGAATTCTGTGTATGCTGGTGAAGTGAGTGTAGCCAATAGCATGAAGGGAGTTGTAGTCACAGATATTGGTCACCCTCACAATTGGCCCATCAACACCACTCTGAACCATGCTCACATCACAGGGAGTGGAAAACAACTGACAAGATGGCTGACACTGGGTACTGCTGTGGGGAGAACAAGCCCCTGCTGGGTGTTGTGCTCAAAACAACAGCAGGACACCACTGCCTGACATCCTGAAAGCCAACTTGCACTCCCTGCAATGGAAGCATGCTCCATGGTGGGATATCTGGCTGGGTGGGAAGGAGGACTGACAGCTCTGACCATAGTTACCAGCAGCTTTTCTCACACACCCCCTTAACACAAACTCCACACAACTCACCTGGGAGAATGCATTGCCTAACACTCTAATTAAATATCCCACAAATAACTACCACACTGGGTTATGCTGTGTGAAGCACAGGGACACTTTTGGAACTTGTAGTCAAACAAACGCCAGGACAACACTGTCAGCCATCCTGTCAGCACAGGCACACTACCCCACAGGGAAGCAGAGTCAAAAGGAAGGAAGTATGGGCATGCTGGGAAGGGGGGTGTAGGCAATAGCATGATGGGAGTGGTAGTCACAGCTCAACATCCCCCACCCACATGGCCCAGCAAGCTCACACTGAAGCATGCACACCTCACAGGGAGTGAAAAGCCACTTCAAAGATGTCTGACAATGCTGCTCTGTTGTGGGGAGCACAAGGCCCTGCTGGGAACTGTGCACCAACCAACAGCAGGACACCACTGACTGACATCCTGAAAGCCAACTTGCACTCCCTGCAATGGAAGCACGTTCCACGGTGGGATATCTGGCGGGGTGGGAAGGAGGACTGACAGCTCTGACCATAGTTACCAGCAGCTTTTCTCACACACCCCTTAACACAAACTCCACACAACTCACCTGGGAGAATGCATTGCCTCACACTCTAATTAAATATCCCACAAAGAACTACCACACTGGGTTATGCTGTGTGAAGCACAGGGACACTTTTGGGACTTGTAGTCAAACAAACGCCAGGACAACACTGTCAGCCATCCTGTCAGCACAGGCACACTACCCCACAGGGAAGCAGAGTCAAAAGGAAGGAAGTATGGGCACGCTGGGAAGGGGGGTGTAGGCAATAGCATGATGGGAGTGGTAGTCACAGCTCAACATCCCCCACCCACATGGCCCAGCAAGCTCACACTGAAGCATGCACACCTCACAGGGAGTGAACAGCCCCTTCAAAGATGTCTGACATTGGCCTCAGCTGTGGGGAGCACAAGGCCCTGCTGTGAACTGTGCACCAACAAACAACAGGACCACACTGTCAGCCATCTTGCCATTGCTGTCACACTCACACACAGTGAAGTCCACTCAAAAGGAAGGAAGTATGGGCATGCTGGGAAGGGTGGTGTAGGCAATAGCATGATGGGAGTTGTAGTCACAGATATTGGTCACCCTCACAATTGGCCCATCAACACCACTCTGAACCATGCTCACATCACAGGGAGTGGAAAAGAACTGACAAGATGGCTGACACTGGGTACTGCTGTGGGGAGCACAAGCCCCTGCTGGGAACTGTGCAACAACCAACAGCAGGACACCACTGTCAGCCATCTTGCCATTGCTGTCACACTCACACACAGTGAAGTCCACTCAAAAGGAAGGAAGTATGGGCATGCTGGGAAGGGGGTGTAGGCAATAGCATGATGGGAGTTGTAGTCACAGATATTGGTCACCCTCACAATTGGCCCATCAACACCACTCTGAACCATGCTCACATCACAGGAAGTGGAAAACAACTGACAAGATGGCTGACACTGGGTACTGCTGTGGGGAGCACAAGCCCCTGCTGGGAACTGGGCACCAACCAACAGCAGGACACCACTGTCAGCCATCTTGCCATTGCTGTCACACTCACACACAGTGAAGTCCACTCAAAAGGAAGGAAGTATGGGCATGCTGGGAAGGGGGGTGTAGGCAATAGCATAATGGGAGTTGTAGTCACAGATATTGGTCACCCTCACAATTGGCCCATCAACACCACTCTGAACCATGCTCACATCACAGGGAGTGGAAAACAACTGACAAGATGGCTGACACTGGATACTGCTGTGGGGAGCACAAGCCCCTGCTGGGAACTGTGCACCAACCAACAGCAGAACACCACTGACTGACATCCTGAAAGCCAACTTGCACTCCCTGCAATGGAAGCACGTTCCATGGTGGGATATCTGGCTGGGTGGGAAGGAGGACTGACAGCTCTGACCATAGTTACAAGCAGCTTTTCTTACACACCCCCTTAACACAAACTCCACACAACTCACCTGGGAGAATGCAATGCCTCACACTCCAATTAAATATCCCACAAAGAACCACCACCCTGGGTTATGCTGTGTGAAGCACAGGGACACTCTTGGGACTTGTAGCCAAACAAACGCCAGGACAACACTGTCAACCATCCTGTCAGCACAGGCACACTACCCCACAGGGAAGCAGATTCAAAAGGAAGGAAGTATGGGCATGCTGGGAAGGGGGGTTGTAGGCAATAGCATGATGGGAGTGGTAGTCACAGCTCAACATCCCCCACCCACATGGCCCAGCAAGCTCACACTGAAGCATGCATACCTCACAGGGAGTGAAAAGCCACTTCAAAGATGTCTGACACTGACCTCAGCTGTGGGGAGCACAAGGCCCTGCTGGGAACTGTGCAACAACCAACAGCAGGACACCACTGACTGACATCCTGAGAGTCAACCTGCACACACTGCAAGGGTGGCATGCTTCATGGTGGGATAACTGGGCTGGGGGAGAAGGAGGGCTGGATGTCAACCAAATACCACCAATGCTGGCCATGCACACACCTCAACATTCACATTGAAAAGCTTCAGGTTGGCAGGACAATGTGCTACACCAATATCAACCTCTGACTGTGACAACTGAGGACAATGCAATGTACAGGCCCGCATCCAGAGGTACAGTCACAACTGTCAGGTGTGTGAACCATTGATGCCCGTAGAAACATAACATACATTGTGTGTCTCTTCCAAAAACAGGTGATGATGGGGACACAGCAGCAGACGATGAGGAGTCCCTGTCCCAGGCTCCGGGGGACACTGAGCTCACTGGTGTGGAACAGCCTCTGCACTCCTCGGATGGCGAAGACCTACCTGGCCCCTCCGGTGTGAGTCATCATGCAGCACCAGCAGGACCAACATCTGCACCCCCTGCACCCACCCCTCCAACAACTGCCAACACACAGACCACCCCTGCCAACACGGACAGACCAAGGACCACCGATGACAACAGCACAGGGACCCCGGCCCAACGTGGAGCAACGGACAACGACCCCAGTAACAACCCCCAAGTGGGCCTACGGTCACCTGTGCGTGCCACCACAGGTCCCGCACGTGTCGCCAGGGGTGGTGGGAGGGGTGGTAGACATAGGTCGCTGTTTGCAGAGGGGTCTGGACTGCATGATGACCCACAACTGGCACGCATTGCTGAGGCGTACCAGAATAGCACCGGAGAGGTCAGCCAGGTAGTGGGGATCCTCAAGGACATTCAACAGCAGCAGGCTGCCCATCATGCCCGCTTGGACTCACACATGTCCCGTGTGGAGACACACATGTCCCGTGTGGAGACACACATGTCCCGTGGAGACACACATGTCTGGCATGGAGTCCAAGTGGGACACATTGGAAGAACTGACAGCGGTGCATAGGGACATAGTGACATGCCTCCGCCAGATTAGCACCAACATGGCCACACCTCCCTGTGTGCCCACAACATCTGGTGCTGCAACAACTGCAACTGCCACAGGGAGGGAGGATGACTCTGGCGGAGAGTCCTCTGCACCGCAGCAGCCTGCACGTGAGGGTCCCCCCGAAAGAAGAGGGGTCGTCCGAGGAAGGAAAACTGAGAGGCCGATGGCCATGTACATCCCCCAGGAACCCAACACCTGTTCTGGAAATTCTCCTTTGTGTGCAAACTGTTCACCCTGTCGAATGCAACACAACTCTCCCACATGACATGGGGAGCTTAAGTTGGCCCAATGTATCAGATGACTGTGGACTTTACTCAGGACATTTCTGCTACCAAGACTTCCAACTCATCTGGGAACTTTGGATTCCAATCCCAATGTACAGCACCCACCATCCTGTGCACTATCCTCACACATGTATGGAAATAAACTCACTAATACACCATACTTGCCTCTGTTGTGATTCCAAAGTGGTTTCTGTCATGGAGATGGTGATCTGCTAAATGACACTGTGCATGCTAACTGCTACAGCAAGTTCAACACCGTCATGTGAGTCATGGCGACGTGACACATATGAGGGAGACACACCACTAGGGCTACACAACACATACACACCAGGGCCATCTGACTCATCGCCTACACTGATGTTGCCAGGAAATACAGTGGAATGCACAGACACCACACCTATTCACAGTCTGTGTTAACTAGCCCACAGGTGCAGTAAGCACATGTCAGTCAGATGTGTGACCACAGACAACGCACATCCCAAAGTGAAGCACAGGTTTATTACACATTTGCAACATGTTGTCTCCACTACAGATGCAAGGTAATCCTACGTGGCAGTGGCCACACAGTCAACAAGTGTAGAAGAAATAAAGTCCAGGGGTGTGTGGCACATCACCTGTAGGGAAACGACTGCTTCCACCCTGGAAGTTGAATCATGGTGTCGGGGGATCACAGTTCACCAAACAACTCTGAAAGTACCCTGTGAAGGACAGGCATGACACACAGTCAAAAGCACTGAAGAACAGGACAGAACTGCAATACTCATGCCCAATACATGTCACAAGATACTCACAGAAAACCAAGTTAGCATGTCAACACTGTTGGGGAGTACAGACTACCTGTAAGGACACATCGCTGCACGCTTCCAGTCAAGTAGCACATGGCCACACTCAAACAGCACCAGAGCACCACCAACACATATCACGCAAACTAACATCATTGGCATGACAACTCTCTGGAAACTCACATTCAGCTGAAGAAGTTGGTGATGAGCTGTGTGCGGACATCACCATCATCATCATCACTGGCATCGTGGCCCAGGCCAGGATCCTCCACAGGTGGCGGATGTTGGTCATCGTCATCCAGGATGAGAGGCAACTCCTTCCGCACTGCCAGGTTGTGTAGCATGCAGCAGACAATGACAATCTTGCACACCTTTGCTGGGGCATATGGGAGGGCCCCTCCTGTCTTGTCCAGGCAGCGGAAGCGGCTCTTCAGGAGACCAAATGTCCGCTCGATCACTCTCCTGGTCCGACCATGTGCCTCATTGTAGCGCATCTGGGCTGGTGTCACAGGGTTCCTGAGGGGTGTCAGCAACCACGGCATGTTGGGGTATCCGGAGTCACCTACAGACAGACAATTGCACATTAGCTGAGTTGGAAAAGAGGGTGGAATACAACATAGCAGAACACACACAATGGTACAAAGTCAGTACACACCGACAAGCCAGGCACGCTGGTTCTGCATCTGTGACATCATCCTCGGGATGCGACTATTCCTCATCACGTAGGCATTGTGTGCCGAACCAGGGAAACGGGCACACACATGTGAGATGCTCATATCTGCAAGACATACCACCAGAGCATTGATCGAATGATAATGTTTCCTGTTCCTGTATGCCTGCTCATGTGCCTGTGGTGGTACCAAAGCCACATGTGTACCATCAATGGAGCCAATGACATGTGGCATCCTCCCCAGGGCATAGAAGTCACTCTTGACGTCAGTGAGTTGTTGACGTTTAGGGAAATAGATGTACTGGTTCAGGCATCTCAACATTGCCTCCAAAACATCGCGTAGCACACGGCTGAACATAGTCTGTGACATCCCACCAGCAGACGCCACAGTGTGTTGAAAGGTACCGGTGGCAAAGAAGTGTAGGGCTGCCATCACCTTCACCTTGGGGTTCAGCGCTGTAGGGTACGGCCGGCCAGGTTGCAAATGTGGGGCCAAGCGCACTGCCAAATCCTCAATCAGCTGCCTGGTGAAGGGGTACCGTCGGATGCTGTCACGTTCCACCATCGTTGCAAGGTCAGGGAATGGTCTATGGACAGATGGTGCCCTGCAGTGCATAGGTGAAGAAAGAAAGATTGTCAGTCACCCTACATATGTGGCATTGACCATACTCAGTATCACATGATACATCATTACGAGACACAAGTACTTGATGTGTGTGCCGTTCTGTATGGACATATATGGCACCTACATGGCCATCATCTAACATCTCAGTTCAACATGTGTTGACAACAGGTTCCAGGTTGTGCTATGGGAAACCATTAGGCTGTGTCACAGTACCCATTTACTGCTGTCACGTTCCAAACACACACCACAGTGACATGTCTGGACAGATGCGCCACAGGCATCACAGCTCATTGACAGGTAGATTCCCAGGGACCCTGTCTTGCCACATGGACACTGGCATGACATGGCGTATCATGTACACGTCAGAAAAACAAACATGACTCCCACAGGTAGTGGCCCCTGTTGCCTCCGCAGGACAGACATGGACGTCTGTGACACACACATGCACAACATCAAAGTCCATGCACAAACAACGTGGATGTGGAGACTGTCTCCCATTGTGCACATGGAATCAGAGACATCGGAAACACAACATGCACACAGACTGTGGAGGGCCATCACTATTGTGGCAATGGGTCACCCTGTGACGTACATACCTTCCCACATGGGACTCTGGGGGTATGTGACATGACATACACATACACAACCTGGAAATGTGACCATGCCACATGCTCTGAAATGAACAGTTGCACATCACAGTGGTCATGTGCACAACACACAAAGGATCCTGTCCCCATGAACACGTGCACAGCCTGGGAGTGGCTGCCCCCAAGTGCCACCCCAAAAACCACATGTTGACCCCCATACACAGAAAAGGTAATGCAGCCTTACATGCCTTAGGATACAGTGTGGACAGGCTGTGGTGTTGTAGGTGTGCCCCTGAGTCCCTGGCAAGTATATGTGGCTGGCATACGTTCACCAGTGACAAGCATGGTGACATATGCGAGTGACCTGTACAGGGACGCGTCGTACAGCAATGGACCGATCGGTGTGCACGCACTGGCCATTGCATCTGTTGTGAGCGGGTTCGCGTTGTTTCCCGGAATACGCGTTGTACAGCAATGGACCGATCGGTGTGCACGCACTTGCCATTGCATCTGTTGTGAGCGGGTACGCGTTGTTTCCCAGAATACGCGTTGTACAGCAATGGACCGATCGGTGTGCACGCACTGCCATTGAATCTGTTGTGAGCGGGTACGCGTTGTACAGTAATGGACCGATCGGTGTGCACGCACTGGCCATTGAATCTGTTGTGAGCGGGTACGCGTTGTACAGCAATGGACCGATTGGTGTGCACGCACTGGCCATTGCATCTGTTGTGAGCGGGTACGCGTTGTTTCCCGGAATACGCGTTGTACAGCAATGGACCGATCAGTGTGCATGCACTGGCCATTGAATCTGTTGTGAGCGGGTACGCGTTGTACAGCAATGGACCGATCGGTATGCACGCACTGGCCATTGAATCTGTTGTGAGCGGGTACGGGTTGTACAGCAATGGACCGATCGGTGTGCACGCACTGGCCATTGCATCTGTTGTGAGCGGGTACGCGTTGTACAGCAATGGACCGATCGGTGTGCACGCACTGGCCATTGCATCAGTTGTGAACGGGGACGCGTTGTACAGCAATGGACCGATCGGTGCGCACGCATTGGACATTGCATTTGATGTGAGCGGGTACGCGTTGTTTTTTGAAATACGCGTTGTACAGCAATGGTCCGGACGGTGTGCATGCATTGGCTAGGGCCTGGCATGGCAACGGACGCGTTTTCAAAGCTTTAACGAGTCTGATGCAGTGAATTCAGTTGGCCAGCCACAACAATGTTGCAAATTCATGGGTGTCATGAAGTTTAACTTTTGAAGGATGCTGTGGGCGTGTATAAGTGGTGCAATTCCATGGATTGGCCAGATTCAGAAGATGCAAACGACTTGGACCTATCACTTTGGACACATGGGACAGTATCTGCCTCTGCAGCACACATATAATGCTGGCTGTTCCCCTGAGAGCTCACTTGCCTGCACTACATGCTCCAGGACGACATCTGCCACCAACACTGCTGCTGTCTCTGCATCCTCTGGCTACTGCAATGGCACGTACTGTGGAGAGAGCCCCAGCCTTCAGCCTTGAGGAGAACCAGGCCCTGCTGGACAGCCTCCTTCCACAGTACAGCAAGCTGTATGGGAAACCAGGGGAGCAGGTGAGTGTGCTGTCCACTGCCTTACTAATTGTGCATGTTGTCTGACTAGCAAGACTTACAGTGTGCACACCACTGGCTAGCATGCTCACTGAGTAGTTCTCACCCCCCAAAGTGTGTAGTTACATGCACTGAACAGGTACAGTGCAGTAACAGGGCATTCCAACAAGGTTTTACTTCCCAGACAATGAGACCATGTAGTAACTGCTGGCAAACTGTTCATAGCCATTGTTGCACTGCCTGTGTACATCATATGCCCCTGTGATTGAGACATGTATATCCAACTGTGTGATGCACGTATATGTTGCATGTGTAGTAATGGCATTTTCACTTTGTCATCCTCATAGGTTGATGCCCACCAGAAGCAGGAAATCTGGCTGACCATCGCCCGGGCAGTAAGATCCGTGGGGAACTACAAGCGCCGGATCCGCAACTGCCAGAAGAGGTGGCAGGACCTTCGGGGCTGGACCCGGAGGATCGCAAGGGTCCAGCTGAAGCTGTCGCCTCCTTGCAGGAGGGGCAGACACCGGACCCTGACCCCCCACATGCTCAGGATCCTGGCGGTGGTCTTCCCTGACCTGGATGGGCAGCTGAAGGCCAGACAGCAGCAAGGAGGGGGTGAGTCCATGACTGCACTGTGAACTTTGTCTGACATGCTATGTGCCCTCCTCTGGCCTGGTTAAACTTCCACAGTACATCAGTCTTGTGGTCCAGGACCCATGTCCCTCAATTGTGACATGCCCACTCCTCATCTGATACGCAGGTGTGGCCCTTACAGTCAGGAAATTGTGTCACTTGGGTACTGTGTCCTTGCATTTTGCTTCGCTCAAGGTGGAGGACAGCATTTGTTCCCGTGACTTTGTGGTGGGATTCATGGGTGGGTCAATTGCTTACACAATGCCTAAATTCTGACATGTAATCTGGGTGTAACTTTGATATGTGGTCCACTTGCTGATCTGAATCACCACATGTCCCTGGGGTATTTGGCACACACCCATGCTGCGGGTGGGAACAATGTTTGGGCTTCAGGAGTATGTATATCAAGTGTGTCACACATGCTTAGCCACCTGCCTACTGTCCAGGGCTCATCCCTCTTTCAGGTGGAGCAGGACAGTCATGCCTACTCCAGGGCATACAATACACTCTGTACTCCCACTCCCGTGTATCAGCTGACATGTTGTGATCAGTGAAATGTTCCCTCAGGTGTCAGCTTCTGTGTCATTGTGCTGTGGCTTCGTTGTCAGGACTACTGGGATGTTTATCGTTTAGGGCTCAGCATGCCATCTGAGATGTGACCATGAAAGATGATACTTCTGTGACTTATAGGTGTTTGATCACTTGACTGTGCACACAGGTGTATGCGACTGTGAATTTCAGGCAGCTGTTTTTCATTCACAGCAGACTGTGAGGTGCTCAGGTTCATAGAGTTGTGTTTTATGTCTCCCATATGTCCAATTGGCATGACGTGGACAAATAAGAGTTCAGATGATGTGGTTTGTGGGGGATGGACATGTGCACTTGTCAGCTACATAACTTGCATTCCCCATTACCTAGGATTGTGACACAGTGCAGACTGTTGTTGGCTGGCTGCCATGCCCATGTGACTGGAGACAGTGATGTATGACTTTGCAGGCATGCCTGTGCCATGGCATTAAACTTCCTAAGAGTGATCCTGCAGGGGAGTGACATGTGCAACATGCACCCTATTGTGGCATTGACTATACGGACATGGGTGCATCATGGTGTCTGGTGCTGGTATGCATCACATGCATTTCTAATTAGACTCTGGCCATCCCTTTATCCGGACACCTGTACTAACTCAGTGGCAAGAGATGTGATGTGTGCATGTTCACATACTTCACCGTGTTCTCTGCAATGTCCAACAACTGTGTACGTGGTGCATGTGTCCACACTGGGGTATTACCATCCAACAGGCACCAGACAGATGGGTGCAAGGGCAGGAGGGGTGTAAGTGCCATGGTTGACCATCAGACTGACAATTGGCTTCTCCTAATCTGTGTGAGGACTTTTGGCAATGTTCAACGGAGGATGCCAGGGCTTGCTCTGTAATATGCTGTACTTACTGTGGTGTGTGCGGTCAGTGCAGGTGACTGATGTTTGTCTGTTTCCCTAATTGTTTGCAGATACATCCACGGCCACAGGAGGGGACAGCTCCACGGACCAGGAGGAGCTGCAGAGCCAGACTGGTTCAGCAGCCGATGAGTGGCGGAGGGACCCAGTGGGACGGAGGGCGAGGGGAGCCACACCGAGGAGTCCTCAGCACCATCCACCTCAGCTGAGGACCACAGCAGCTCGGAGGATGACTCCCTTGTGGAGGCGGGTGTCAGCAGCCACCATACCCCAGCTAGTATGTCTGGCCCCGCCACCACCACCACCACCACCACCACCGCCCTCCCATTCCAGAGGTCCGTGGAGGCTCCCGTGTTCGGGAGCGTGTCTCCTTCGTGCCAGGCACCGCACCCCCTGCCCCTGTGTCCCCTGCTGCCCTAAGTGAGGAGTCTGTGTACCTACTTCGGCAGCTCCATGTAGGGCAGACAGCAATGCTGAGTGTCCTCCATGCACACACCACTCTGTTGACACAGCTGGTGTCGTTCATGGAGGGCATCTCGACGGGCATGTCTGCCCTACAGAGGAGCAATAGGTCCATGGACTCCTCCCTGACGGCAGCAGTGTCCCTCCTCCAACAGTCCATCACCCTTCCTACCTCTGCCCCATCCACACTTCCTGGCACCCTACCTGTCCCAAGCACACGAACACCTGCACAATCACCCAAACACACAGACACGAGCAGCACAGAAACACACAAAACAAGGGCAAAACGTGCACACAAGCATCCTCAGGGGACTGTTACCACACCCACAGGGGATGGGGAACAGACACACACACAGGCATCCACAGTCACTCCACAGTCCTCAAAATCCTCTCCCTCCAAGACCCCTTCCCTTGCCTCACCTGCAACCCCACCTACAAAGCAGCTCTTCCTCTGTGACCTCGGCCTCTTCCCCTCTGATCCCGCTGATCCAGCATACAGGGGGAAGAGGAAGTCTACCCACACAGAGGGGAGTGCCCCTCGCCCCCGTACACCCTCCCCCAGGTGCAGACAGACTGAGGCCCCCACCCGCAAGTCCCCCTGGGCCCGGAAGAGCAAGACCCCGCCACCGCCATGCAGGTCAACCACACAGTCTCCTTCCTCCATCCCTCAGACACCCACAACACAGGTTCCCCCACCACACCCTGCCCCAGGTTCCCCCACCCACAGATAAACCATCCCCAAAATGATGCGGCCTTCTCCACCTACCACTTGCTCTTCCAGCCCCACACCCCCGCTGCACATGTTTGTGCCACTGGTGTGGAGACCGTGTCCTCCCCCTCTGTCCTGCCCACCTTACCTGAACCCCATTCTACTCCCCCGGAGATGGGCACTGCAGTGGAGTCCACTACCACCCCGTCTGACTTGGGCACTGCAGTGGGGAACCTGTCCACTCCATCTGGCCAGCCCACTGGAGTTGTGCCGGCACCCACACCATCTGACTCATGCCCCCCAGTTGTGCCGGCACACACCATGTCAGACACCTCCACTGCAGTTGTCAGTGACTCTCCACCACCAGCCACCCCTTCCCTGCCTCCTTCTGGTGAGCCCTGATCCTGTCCCTGCGGTGCCTGGCCTGACCCCCCGTATGCCCCTCCGAGGGGAGTGTCCCTGGTTAGTAGCAGTGCAGGAAAGCAAAGGGTGACATCTGCCACTGTCACCCTGTTTGGACTTTAGTCATGGACTGGCCATTGGCCTTTGGGTTTTGTCTGGACTTTCTATTTTCAAATCACATATGCTGAATAAAGCTCCTTTCAGTTCTCTAGTGGTTTTGCTTCAGATGTACAGGATGTTGAGGATGCTAACCATGCCCTTGCTGCAGTGATGGTGATTTTTGATATCAGGTAAATGAAGTGTTACTGTGCAGGACCCCATGTGGTCCAGGGTGAATGTGTCCTATCCTGGTGTGTAGCCATGTCATCCTTTGCAGCAATATGAGGGTGTCATGTTTTTCATATTTGCCAATGGGATTCCCTACATGTTTTTGCAATATCACATCTGTGGCTTACACCCCTGCACATCAGATGTGCTTGCCATTGTTCAATTTGTCTATTTCCCTGACCGTGTGACCATCTCCACTGGACATGCAAGTTTGGGCATCAATGGGGAAGGACTCATCTGTGGTATCAGTGCAACTTGCTATACATGTGTATTTGATCGGTGCAGATGATTTCGGTGACACTGCCATGACCAGGCTGATGTGACGAGAGCCTTCATTTTGTGCTAATTGTTGACTGAGTGACCAAGTGTTCTGCTGACATGATAGAGCCCTGCAGAGACAACGTATGGCACAGCTTTCCGTACACAGGAGTGGAGTCCCCTCATGGCAGTGTGTAATTCCGTGGCATTGCCTGAGCCCAAGGTGTGTGTTGTGTGAGCATGTCTGTGTGTGTTCACTTCCATTTTGCTACGCAGGCTGGGGTCCTTAGTGATGTTCCTGTTTGTGATGCTTGCTGAGTTGAGCAATGTTCCCCCCAAATCTTCACCCTGGGTTCTCTGTGATGTGGGTGCGTGGCACATTACTGGTCATCAGGGTGTCATCCATAGGTGTGTTTGCTGTCAGGGCTGAGTTTGTGGGCAAACGCAGATGAGACACAGTCAGGATTCCCCTTGGCACTTGTTGGTTACACAAGTCATGTAATTTACAGTTTGTGTTAGCTTTCAGTGATTGTGACACGTTGTGTGTCTGACTGCTGCCACTCCTCAGGGTCAGAGCTGCAATGTTGGAAGTTGTCTATGTGTGTTCTTTGTGGGTGACCTTGGCTTCTTCATTGGTGTGTGACTGTGGCCGGGATCCCATTGGTTGGTGTGGATTTGACGTCATGCCCATGTACAGCGTACTGTGCAGTGTGTCAGACATTCACAAGTCTTGTTGACTGGCCATGTGTGATGGGTATCTCCACCTTAGTTCCCCCCACCACCCCTGGGATTGTCATGGGTGCATGTGCAATGTCACCAGTCCATGTGAGCTTCACTGCTGCACATTGGTGGAGCTCAAGGTGTGTGGTGTTGAGTGTGTGCAAATGAGAGTTGTTGCACTGCTAGAACCCTACCTCCATGTTGGCCTTGGCTGACAGGCCGTGCTGATTGATTTGTGCTTGTGTAGGTGTGATGGTAGTTAGTTGCTCAGGACACATGACTGTGGTTCACAGTGTGTACGACATCTACCTTTGTCATCACAGTGGGATTATCATGCAGGCCAGTGTCACCACAATGTGGGGTCCCTGGGGGTAGTGCTGTGGTGGGTCTGTCTCTTGCTGTGTTAGTTGCTGTTCCTACAAGCTTGTGTGACATTTGTAATTTGGGCTCCCTCTCATCTAACAATGCCTGATTGCCCACATAGGGGAATCCGATCCATGAGTTACTTTTGTGTGGCACTGTATTGACATCTGTGTAATAGGGATTCAGGCCTCCTCATGTGTTGTGTGGTTGCCTGGGGACACTGGCACACTCCCCCATCACCTGTTGTGTTTGATATGCAGTGTGAGTCAGCCTGTTTGTGTTTGTGCATTTGCACCACTGCATTGGCATTTCTTTAGTGTGCCATTGGCTGTATGTTGTTTGGTGGGTTTCCCCTGCTGTCCCTGGGACTCCTAGGTCATCAATCAGCACAATGATCATGGTTTGTATGTCCCATTGCTGCCATGGAATGGTATTTGTTCACCTGACATCTACAGTCTCCACAGGATATCTACATTTGTGTGTCCATTGGTGCAGATATGTGGGTCTGCATTATGATGGTCACTTCTGTCATTGTGTTATTCGTGAATGTTGACAATGTGAGCCCCAATGGGTGATGTTTGTCTGCACATGGCCAAAGCGATGTTTCATTGGCACTGCACTGTTTCCCTCACCCAATCTATGTTGCTATGGGACACAAGCACTACTATGCCACTGATGTGTTTGTTGTTGTGTGACCAGGAATCATCCATGCAGTTTGGCATTTGCAGCTTTTCCCATGACAACACTTACATTTTGGTCACTGTGGTGATGGGGCTTTAGACCCCATTGCCACAATGTTCGAAATGTGCTTCAGCTATGGACCCCACACTTACATTTTGGTCACTGTGGTGATGGGGCTTTAGACCCCATTGCCACAATGTTCGAAATGTGCTTCAGCTATGGACCCCACACTTACATTTTGGTCACTGTGGTGATGGGGCTTTAGACCCCATTGCCACAATGTTCGAAATGTGCTTCAGCTATGGACCCCACACTTACCTTTTGGTCACTGTGGTGATGGGGCTTTAGACCCCATTGCCACAATGTTCGAAATGTGCTTCAGCTATGGACCCCACACTTACCTTTTGGTCACTGTGGTGATGGGGCTTTAGACCCCATTGCCACAATGTTCAAAATGTGCTTCAGCTATGGACCCCACACTTACCTTTTGGTCACTGTGATGATGGGGCGTTAGACCCCATTGCCACAATGTTCAAAATGTGCTTCAGCTATGGACCCCACACTTACCTTTTGGTCAGTGTGATGATGGGGGTTTAGACCCCATTCCCACAGTGGTCATGGTCTGCTTCCATTGTGGAGGCCACACACATTTATGTGTGACACATGTGATATGGGGTCACATTGTATGTTCAATGTCATGTTCAGTGTTGTAGGCATTTGACACAGACTACACACGCTTGTCATGGTGTTGGGGGGGATGTATTTTTCAGACATTCCTTATGTTGGAGTATGCTGGTTGTATCATGCATTACCCGTCCTATGAGTAGGGGTTGTGTGGGTGGTAGGCATCCAGGCCCCCATGAGTAGGGGTGGTGGTGGTGGTAGGCATCCATCCCCCTATGAGTGGGGATGGTATTGGTGGCAGGCATCCATCCCCCTATGAGTGGGGAGGGTAGTAGTGACAGGCATCCAGGCCCCCATGAGTAGGGGTGGTGGTAGTGGTAGGCATCCATCCCCCTATGAGTGGGGATGGTATTAGTGGTAGGCATCCATCCCCCTATGAGTGGGGATGGTATTAGTGGCAGGCATCCATCCCCCTATGAGTGGGGAGGGTAGTAGTGACAGGCATCCATCCCCCTATGAGTGGGGAGGGTAGTAGTGACAGGCATCCAGGCCCCCATGAGTAGGGGTGGTGGTAGTGGTAGGCATCCATCCCCCTATGAGTGGGGATGGTATTAGTGGTAGGCATCCATCCCCCTATGAGTGGGGAGGGTAGTAGTGACAGGCATCCAGGCCCCCATGAGTAGGGGTGGTGGTAGTGGTAGGCATCCATCCCCCTATGAGTGGGGATGGTATTAGTGGTAGGCATCCATCCCCCTATGAGTGGGGAGGGTAGTAGTGACAGGCATCCAGGCCCCCCTGAGTAGGGGTGGTGGTAGTGGTAGGCATCAATCCCCCTATGGGTGTGTATGGCATTGGTGATAGCCATCCCGCCCCTATGGTTCTGCTGTTGCTAGTGTACGTCATTTCTGCATCCCTATGTGTGTGTGACATATTTCAGGTACGTTTCGTTTGTTTGTGTTGTGGGTGTTTGACTTACCGTCTGCGTCGTACGCGTCCGTACCGGTAATAGATGTAGAGTATTGGTAGGACCTGCGCGATGGGATTCATGGTTGGGTCGTCTCGTTCGGGTTTCTCGTGGCTTGGACTCATACTCGTCGCTGGCTTGTCCGTCTCGTCGCCGTGGATCGTCTTGTGGCGCGAATCAGAGCTTATGTACAGCTCTCCAGGATGCTCTGACGTGCCGGACGTAGCGACGGGTTCGGCGCGTACGGAAGGTGCATTGTACTAGTCCGGCCGGAAGGTGCTGTGTATTTGCATCCGTGCGACTCAAATCGGCGTTTACGGATCCGGCTCGGGCGGGGAAAAGGAGCTGGAATTGGTGAGTAGCGCTCGCTCGGAATCTGGGCTGTTATGCGCATCGTACTTGTTCGTTCGGACGACTGTTCGAATCGGTCGGGAAACACGCGTTCGGCTTGGTTTTTTTCCGGACAAATACTGTTAGGTGCGCTTCCGGCTGAGATCGGAATCGACCCATAACTATTGAAAATATTTTACTCTACAAAATATAGGTCACGGTCATATTTTCACCTGAAATCTCCACTCTATCAGGTTTTTGTGTATTCCTAGACGACACCATCAGAATTGGTTTATAACCCTTATTGCTTTTTCACCAAATTGTTAATCAAAAAATGTTTTGTACCTCTCCCTTTTTACAAAATTTTGTCAGGGCAGAACCACCTTGAACCCTCCTTTTATCAGTCTGGCACATTCGTTTCACTCGCTTTTAGAAATGCGGGTCTCTAGTTGGCATGGTATGCGCCCTGTCCAAGTAGGGACCTTTCTTTCTAGTCAGGCTAAGGGGATTACACACTCAGATAACCCCTGCTCACCCCCTTGGTAGCTTGGCACGAGCAGACAGACTTATCTCAGAGGCAATGTGTAAAGCATTTGTACATAACACACACAGTAACACAGTCAAAACACTACAAATGGACTCCACACCAGTTTAGAAAAATAAAGTATCTTTATCTAAACCAAACAAGACCAAAATGACAAAAATCCAACATGCACAAATCAAAATATGACTTTTAAAAGGTTTCAAGCAATTCTGTCTATTGAAAACTATGGATGTGTGATTTTTACACAAAGTACCTCAAATGCATCAAAACCCACAAGGCAAAACAGCCGCAGAGGTGGGAAGCATCGAAAAACACTGCAAGACGTCAGTTCCTGAGACCTTGGAGAGGCGATGCAACAGTTCTGCTGCATGTAGTAGAAGTGATGCATCGAATGCAGACTGTAGGGGGAAGTGAGGCATCGATTTCCAAAGCGATTCTGGTCTGTAAGTGTTGCGTCACAAACATTTGGCGCACATGTGCGATGTACGAGAAAATTCAGGCACTATGGGTGGATGTGGCGGCGATCCAGGCGCTGTGTTGATTTTCATAGCCCCGCAGGGGTGATGCGTTGATTCTTTTAGCCTCACAGCAGAGCCTGCATCGGATTCGGTGCAGGGGTCTCAGACTTCAGAGACCAGTGCATTGAATTCGGCATGGGGCGATTCCTCGGACCAAAGGCAGATGCTGCGTCGATTTCTTTGGGTGCACGGAGCTGTATGTTGGGATTTTCTCCCGCACTGTCGTGCTATGTCGGAAAATTCAGCCTCAAGTAGACCGAAGCATCAATTTTGCAGATTTCTTCAGATTTGTGTAGATCTTTGCAGCAGGAACAACCTCCAATGGCCCAGACCTGGATTTGGCACCACAAGGCAGGTCAGAATACCCGGCAGTGGAGTTCAAGGATGCTACAGGGGAAGTCTTTGTGTCCCTTCAGAACAGGAGGCAAGCACAAACAAGCCCTTGAAGAAACTTCACCCGCACTAACACAGCAAAGTTTCCTCTCCTTGGAAGAAGCAGCAACTGCAGGCCAACCCAGCAAAGCAACACACAGCAGAGGGGCAGTACTCCTCCTTACAGCTCTACAGCCCTTCTCCTTGGCAGAGGTTCCTCTTGATTCCAAAAGTAGTCGAAAGTTCTGAGGTTTTAGGTCTAATACTTACCTACCTTTTTCCCTTTGAAGACTTTGGGGCCCATTACGATGACCGACGGATGCACCTCCGCGATGCTGGCGGTGGGAGAAAACTCCCTTTTTTGCCCGCGAGCAGCAGTGCACACGTCCGCCATATTACAATGCTCAAACACCGCCCATTTTCCGACCTCCGCGGAGCGACGTGAACCGCCATCAAAACGCGCCCGCCACCGCTGCAGAGTTAACCAATCCAGAGCCACCGCCGTGCGGAATAACGTCCCTCCCGCAGTACAAATTAGGATGCGCCAAACAGCCAGGCACACCGCAGCAGAGAAACCGGCCAATCTGAGCAGGCGGAAGCACTACAGCCGAGCGCAAAAGTGAATACCGGAGCCGACCGCCATGGACCCGGCACTACACGTCTTCCCAGCACTGTACACGATACACCTCCAGCAAGCCATGGACCGTGGCGGACGCCGCCGCAGGTACGCGATCACACAACTCTGCACACAAACACTACCCACAACTCCATGGCTGATGTAAGGTTCCTGTCCCCACCAGACACCCTGGTAGGGACAGGAACACAACCACAGGTGTAGCCACATATGTCCTACCTGCCACTAGTTCACCCCTCCTCTTCCAGGTCACCATGTCCGCGATCTCGAAATAATGTTCAGTGCACGTGACCGCAGCGGTGAATCCGCGTAAAAAAATGCGCACAATGTACTAGGCAGGGCCAGCGCAAGGCATGGGCAGTGCACAAAGTACACAGGGCAACACTTCCACACTCCACACACTAGGCCCACCCACAACATGAAGGGACATGCCATGTGACCCTCCTGTGCTCCAACATGCCCAATAACCAGCCAGGTGAACACACACACTGCACCACACAACAAACAACTAGGGAGACAGCCCCATCAGGTGTGGCTGCAGAGTAACACACAGCGTAGAAGCACAGGGCCAGGGGAACCCACACACCACAACAACACCACACTCCTGGCAAGTAAACTGAGTCCAAACACAAAACAAACACACACAGATAATGAACAAACACTCTAATGGACACACAGCCTGCCAAGTCACACAGACATACCCCACACTGACACACAGCAACAAACACAGACCACATGATAGCAGCAATGGAGGACAACAAATAGGAAACCTAAAGTGAGGTGCACACAAATGGAATGGCAAGGAGCTGAACACCAAGCATGTGTACATCACATGCAAGGGAAGGAACATATAACAACAACACCAGCCCAACAAATCACACATGGCAACAACTCAGGGAGACAGCAAGGCAACCCATGTATAGACACAGGGATGAAAGGAAGGGTATGAAGTCTAACACTGATCAGCCACACATCTGTATCCAAATACAGCACAGGAGTATGTCAGCAGCACAACACACAGGGCCCATTGCAACACTCCATGACTTGCCAACACAAGTATGAACCATCACACAACCCCCACACCCATCACACCTGCAGCACACAACACCAGTGACAAACACACAGAAGCTTGCCAATAATGTCCAGTCAAAACACTGACAAGCAAACACACCCCCTGGGGGGTATCCACAAACATCACACACACACAGGGATGGCAGAACCACTGGACGCACAAAAACAACAGCCAAACACAGAACACAATCAAAACACACACACCGACAGGCAAATAAAACACCCCACACAGAGCAACAGTCAACTGCATGAGACAACACAACACAAACACTGCACACAGCCACATCAGACACAACACATGCACCTGCAAAGATATCAATATGCTACAATAGCTAAACATCGGGGGGCACACCAGGCAAGGACAAGGCAACATACACTCACAGCACTGCATGCACACCAAGCAGTGTGTACACAACAGACATACCAGTTACAAACAGAGATGAGTGACACACCATGAACACACACAACAACAATCTAAACATCACACAGACAACAACACACCCAGGAAGTCAAACAGTCCACAGCAAACACACCTACATCTAGGCCAACACACACAGATGCAAAAGTCTGGGACACCAAAGTTTAAACAACATGATCAGAGGAAACAAGACATTGGCAATGTTGAAGTGGCATATAGAGCATGTGTCACAGTAAACCATACCCACACAGTAACCCTTCATTAAGCAAGGACACTGACAAGGCAGACAACAGGAGTAAAACTTTTTTATTTACATTTCACACAGTTATGCAGCAAACTTCAGACAAGAGCAAGGCCAGTGACCAGTCCAAAGTGCAGATGAGGTACATGAGAAGCTGCACAGGCAAGGGGCAAACAGCAGTGAACAGCAAGGCCAGTGACCAGTCCAAAGTGCAGGTGAGGTACATGAGAAGCTGCACAGGCAAGGGGCAAACAGCAATGAACAGCAAGGCCAGTGACCAGTCCAAAGTGCAGGTGAGGTACATGAGAAGCTGCACAGGCAAGTCTAGAACATCAGTCAACAACAAGGCCAAGGGCCAGTAAAAACTGCAGAGTGAGTACATGATATCCAGCACTGGGAACGGGTGGTACTGTACCCTGCCATGGTCAGCAACACACTCAAGGTGTCAAAAATGGTCAGTCCATGGCACCACTGTGGGAGAGACATGTGTGTGAGGGGGACTAACACTCAGACTTGGCTGGCAGTATGACTGGGAGGTGGCTGTCTGTCGGGGCCAGTTGGGGTACTGGCTCGGGGAGAGAGAGGCCCAGCTGGGGTAGAGCCATCAGTGGTCTGGGAAGCCAGAGGGCTGCTAGGTCCAGGTGTGGTAGAGACATCAGTGGTGTATGAAGCCTGAGGTCTGGTAGGACCAGGTGGGGTGGTGGCACGTGGAGGTGGACTCATGCTTGCATGAGACCCAGTGTGTGTGGGAGAATCTGGAGGGGTGCCCTTCCGCTTCTTGGGGATTTGATATGGCTTCCCTGTCCTGGGATTAATGCCAAGTGGGGTGTATACAACAGGCACACTCATCGCAAAAGCAGGATCATGTGCAGATGCTGGTCCTCCCTCCGGGGACGTGCTGGATTCTGCGAGACGCTTGGCCCCGGATTGCCTCTGCCCCTGCATCACCTGTTTACCAGGTGCCCCCCCTACAGTGGCCTCCTTTCCCTGCTTCACAGGGCTCTGGATGGGAGTTGATGTTGTGGGTGAACTTTCCTTGGAGCTCTTCTTACGTGTACCCTTAGCAGGCACCTGTTTGTCACTGGGCACGGAAACTGTGTGCTTGTCTATGCGAGATACTTTTGGGACAGGTGAGTCCTTGGCTGGGGATGCCTCTGAGGCATGTGAGCCTGAGGCCTGCTTCTTGCCATCCTTGCCCTAGGTGTGGCCTGAAGGGCTTTTGCCTCTGCGCTCTGGTGTGGGTTTACCTTTCTGTGGGGATGGTGTCTGCGCCCTGGACTGCTTGGGCTGCTGCTTCCGTGTGCTGCGTGTGCTGTATCTTTCCCTTGATGTCTGGGGTGTGTGGTCACTATCATCAGTTGTGGCCACTGGCAGGGTGGTGGGCCTAGGGACTGGAGCAGGACTATGGGATTGGGCAAGCTGAATGGCTGCTGTTACTGCAGAGGACAGAGACTGTACAGTCCGGTGTAGCCCACCCACGTCGGAATGAACGCCCTCCATGTAAGCCACCACCTGTGCCAATTTTTTGTCATGGTCCAGGAAGGCATTGAGGAGAGCTGTCTGACCCACACACAGCTGGCACAAAAGCTCCACAGACTCAGCACTGATGGCAGCAGGGGGGACAGGGGCAGGGGCAGCGGTGCCTGGGATGAAGGACACTCTTCCCTTTTTTGTGGTGCGAACACGGGCAGCAACAGTGGGAGTAGCAGGGAGGGTGGGCACTGAACGCTGTGTGGTGGACGAGGAGGCAGAGTCCCCTTTTCCTGTGGCTGAAAACATAGATGCGTCACCGCTGTCGTCAGATGATGTAGAGGTCTGCGTCTCTGGCTGTGAGTCCTCTAGAAGACTACGGCCCCCCTCTGATGCGCTAGTGACATTCGTGTCACTATGCTGGTGTGCAGCAGTTGTGCTTGATGCCTCACCACTGGTGTCCGTCCCCTGTCCTTCCGTGCCCATGTGAGATGCTGCATGAGAGAGAGAGAGAGGTAGGATCATTAGAATGGCATCAAGATTACAAATATCTGCAAGGAAAGCATCACTAATGATGAACAATCATCCATGTTGGACAACACCATGGGCAGTAACATTGTGCAACCTCAATCCAAACAGCCAAATTACCGTGGCATAAAGCTAACTTGGCATAATTCACCCATGTGATGAACACACAGCCAATTAGCCTGTTGGTGGCTCCGTCTAACCAGACACACATATCCCTCTGTGCACACCTAGGGCCCTGAGGGGGTAAAAGATCCTACTCACAACATGTTGCCACTGTCACATCTTGAGCCAGCAGAAGTGTCCAACACAGAGACAGACTCCAACATATACGCCCACAATGGCCATGAGCACATGCCATCCACCATGTCGTATCTTGGGGCACAACTACAGTTGCACATTGGTGTTAGATGTGTAGTCAGATGTGTAGTCTGACGTCAGGCAATGCACACATTGATGATGGCACACTCAGATCATGCACTCTGCCGGACCCTGACATGGGATGTCCGTGACTACCCCAATGAAGATGATACCAGAAGACCACAACTACAAATGTGAAGTCAAGGGCCATTACACCAATGACATGGGAAGGTACTTGTAGGGGGAATGCATGACAACTGCACCCAACACCGCGGCCACTTACACGCCATTGCATCACACTAGCAACATCACAGCCCTGCACTGGACCAGGCTTGGAACACATGCAGCCAAACAACACCCAAAGTCACACTCACAGAATACTCACCACCAGCTTGCTGCTGATGCCCCTTCAGACATGCATCCAGTTCAGGCTGCGTCACAGCTAAAATGCGTGCCATTAGTGGTGTCATGCTGCGCAGCGCCAACCTGTCGGACCGAGGGATCAGCCCCAGCGTCATCTCGGCCACGTTCCTGCTCGTGTCATCCCACCTCTTGTGACAGTGGGAGCGCCGTCAGTTGGAGACACCCAGAGCACGCACCTTGCATGCAATGGCCCTCCACACGGCCTTGCGCTGGTTGACTTTGAGCTGCAGACATGGAAGACAAGAGGGTACAATAATCAGTGTAACCTACCACCATTTCCCAGGGCAGGAGCATGACACTGACTCTACCCAACTTCAGCAATAATTTCTGCAGAGACAATAAATCTGCGACATTCAAACATCATCATGTGGGAAACACACATTAATGCATGCAGGTATGAGGGTGGACGCAGGACATGTCCATCTCATAGCCATGCAGGATGCCAGCAGAGAGCAAAATGTGTATGCTGACCATATCTACAGCAAATTTTTGTGTATACAAAGACATGCAGGGCATTACTACATATGTTACTGTGAATACTCACTGTGCCCAACACTGCGCAGCCCTCAAAGCACTTGCCCTTAAACTGCCACACTGTGTCATGGAGGTCACATTGAGGGACATGACCTCACAAACGCAAACCCTCATCACTAGACCTGTTGTGTGCAATCTACATGTCTGTAATGGCTCATTGATGGAGAGTCAAGAGGAAAAGCACAGATTTGACACTCTGTACATTCAGTGTTGTGTCACTGTCAGATTGGGCGGTGAATGTGCAAGCCAGTTGGTGTCAGACAGAGGTCCAACGTGGGGCATCTGATATTTTAAATGGAGGGACAATTTGGAAACACAAACAGTGCAAAACCAAAGGGGATGATGGACGGAGTGTTGAACATTGCAAGCACTCACCCCCAGTCAACTGATCTGGGTTTAATCCATCATCATTCTTTAGCTCACTCTGCCACCCCAGTTCAGACATGGCCATATGCAAATCGGTCTGACCCTGTGCCTCATGGGAACAGTCCAGCCCGAACTGCCAAGCCATGTCTTCCCTGGACCGGAAACAAGCATCCTTGCTCACTTTGCCACTGGATTCAAGCTGTTAGCCCGAAACCGGTCCCAGGATGCTTGTTTCCGGTTCAGGGAAGACCTGGCTTGGCAGTTCGGGCTGGACTGTTCCCATGAGGCACAGGGTCAAGACTGATTTGATATAGCTGGGTCTGAACTGAGGTGGCGAAGTGAGCTAAAGAACGATGATGGATTCAACCCAGATCTGTGACTGGGGTGAGTGTCTGAAAAGTTTCAGCACTCCGTCCATCATTTCTTTGTGTTTGCTTTGTTCGCCCTAAGTTGGCAGGGTATGCCCAGACGTGGGTCCCTTGCTCACTTTGCCACTGGATTCAAGCTAGCCTGGCTGATGAGGGCTGTTAGCCCGAAACCGGTCACAGGATGCTTGTTTCCGATTCAGGGAAGACCTGGCTTGGCAGTTCGGGCTGGACTGTTCCCATGAGGCACAGGGTCAAGACTGATTTGATATAGCTGGGTCTGAACTGAGGTGGCGAAGTGAGCTAAAGAACGATGATGGATTCAACCCAGATCTGTGACTGGGGGTGAGTGTCTGAAAAGTTTCAGCACTCCGTCCATCATCTCTTTGTGTTTGCTTTGTTCGCCCTAAGTTGGCAGGGTATGCCCAGACGTGGGTCCCTTGCTCACTTTGCCACTGGATTCAATCTAGCCTGGCTGATGAGGGCTGTTAGCCCGAAACCGGTCCCAGGATGCTTGTTTCCGGTTCAGGGAAGACCTGGCTTGGCAGTTCGGGCTGGACTGTTCCCATGAGGCACAGGGTCAAGACTGATTTGCATATAGCTGGGTCTGAACTGAGGTGGCGAAGTGAGTTAAAGAACGATGATGGATTCAACCCAGATCTGTGACTGGGGGTGAGTGTCTGAAAAGTTTCAGCACTCCGTCCATCATCTCTTTGTGTTTGCTTTGTTCGCCCTAAGTTGGCAGGGTATGCCCAGACGTGGGTCCCTTGCTCACTTTGCCACTGGATTCAAGCTAGCCTGGCTGATGAGGGCTGTTAGCCCGAAACCGGTCCCAGGATGCTTGTTTCCGGTTCAGGGAAGACCTGGCTTGGCAGTTCGGGCTGGACTGTTCCCATGAGGCACAGGGTCAAGACTGATTTGCATATAGCTGGGTCTGAACTGAGGTGGCGAAGTGAGCTAAAGAACGATGATGGATTCAACCCAGATCTGTGACTGGGGGTGAGTGTCTGAACAGTTTCAGCACTCCGTCCATCATCTCTTTGTGTTTGCTTTGTTCACCCTAAGTTGGCAGGGTATGCCCAGACGTGGGTCCCTTGCTCACTTTGCCACTGGATTCAAGCTAGCCTGGCTGATGAGGGCTGTTAGCCCGAAACCGGTCCCAGGATGCTTGTTTCCGGTTCAGGGAAGACCTGGCTTGGCAGTTCAGGCTGGACTGTTCCCATGAGGCACAGGGTCAAGACTGATTTGCATATAGCTGGGTCTGAACTGAGGTGGCGAAGTGAGTTAAAGAACGATGATGGATTCAACCCAGATCTGTGACTGGGGGTGAGTGTCTGAAAAGTTTCAGCACTCCGTCCATCATCTCTTTGTGTTTGCTTTGTTCGCCCTAAGTTGGCAGGGTATGCCCAGACGTGGGTCCCTTGCTCACTTTGCCACTGGATTCAAGCTAGCCTGGCTGATGAGGGCTGTTAGCCCGAAACCGGTCCCAGGATGCTTGTTTCCGGTTTCAGGGAAGACCTGGCTTGGAAGTTCGGGCTGGACTGTTCCCATGAGGCACAGGGTCAAGACTGATTTGCATATAGCTGGGTCTGAACTGAGGTGGCGAAGTGAGCTAAAGAACGATGATGGATTCAACCCAGATCTGTGACTGGGGGTGAGTGTCTGAAAAGTTTCAGCACTCCGTCCATCATCTCTTTGTGTTTGCTTTGTTCGCCCTAAGTTGGCAGGGTATGCCCAGACGTGGGTCCCTTCCTCACTTTGCCACTGGATTCAAGCTAGCCTGGCTGTTGAGGGCTGTTAGCCCGAAACCGGTCCCAGGATGCTTGTTTCCGGTTCAGGGAAGACCTGGCTTGGCAGTTCGGGCTGGACTGTTCCCATGAGGCACAGGGCCAAGACTGATTTGCATATAGCTGGGTCTGAACTGAGGTGGCGAAGTGAGCTAAAGAACGATGATGGATTCAACCCAGATCTGTGACTGGGGGTGAGTGTCTGAAAAGTTTCAGCACTCCGTCCATCATCTCTTTGTGTTTGCTTTGTTCGCCCTAAGTTGGCAGGGTATGCCCAGACGTGGGTCCCTTGCTCACTTTGCCACTGGATTCAAGCTAGCCTGGCTGTTGAGGGCTGTTAGCCCGAAACCGGTCCCAGGATGCTTGTTTCCGGTTCAGGGAAGACCTGGCTTGGCAGTTCGGGCTGGACTGTTCCCATGAGGCACAGGGCCAAGACTGATTTGCATATAGCTGGGTCTGAACTGAGGTGGCGAAGTGAGCTAAAGACGATGATGGATTCAACCCAGATCTGTGATTGGGGGTGAGTGTCTGAAAAGTTTCAGCACTCCGTCCATCATCTATTTGTGTTTGCTTTGTTCGCCCTAAGTTGCCAGGGTATGCCCAGACGTGGGTCCCTTGCTCACTTTGCCACTGGATTCAAGCTAGCCTGGCTGATGAGGGCTGTTAGCCCGAAACCGGTCCCAGGATGCTTGTTTCCGGTTCAGGGAAGACCTGGCTGGGCAGTTCGGGCTGGACTGTTCCCATGAGGCACAGGGTCAAGACTGATTTGCATATAGCTGGGTCTGAACTGAGGTGGCGAAGTGAGCTAAAGAACGATGATGGATTCAACCCAGATCTGTGACTGGGGGTGAGTGTCTGAAAAGTTTCAGCTCTCCGTCCATCATCTCTTTGTGTTTGCTTTGTTCGCCCTAAGTTGGTAGGGTATGCCCAGACGTGGGTCCCTTGCTCACTTTGCCACTGGATTCAAGCTAGCCTGGCTGATGGGGGCCTTTAGCCCGAAACCGGTCCCAGGATGCTTGTTTCCGGTTCAGGGAAGACCTGGCTTGGCAGTTCGGGCTGGACTGTTCCCATGAGGCACAGGGCCAAGACTGATTTGCATATAGCTGGGTCTGAACTGAGGTGGCGAAGTGAGCTAAAGAACGATGATGGATTCAACCCAGATCTGTGACTGGGGGTGAGTGTCTGAAAAGTTTCAGCACTCCGTCCATCATCTCTTTGTGTTTGCTTTGTTCGCCCTAAGTTGGCAGGGTATGCCCAGACGTGGGTCCCTTGCTCACTTTGCCACTGGATTCAAGCTAGCCTGGCTGATGAGGGCTGTTAGCCCGAAACCGGTCCCAGGATGCTTATTTCCGGTTCAGGGAAGACCTGGCTTGGCAGTTCGGGCTGGACTGTTCCCATGAGGCACAGGGTCAAGACTCATTTGCATATAGCTGGGTCTGAACTGAGGTGGCGAAGTGAGCTAAAGAACGATGATGGATTCAACCCAGATCTGTGACTGGGGGTGAGTGTCTGAAAAGTTTCAGCTCTCCGTCCATCATCTCTTTGTGTTTGCTTTGTTCGCCCTAAGTTGGCAGGGTATGCCCAGACGTGGGTCCCTTGCTCACTTTGCCACTGGATTCAAGCTAGCCTGGCTGATGAGGGCTGTTAGCCCGAAACCGGTCCCAGGATGCTTGTTTCCGGTTCAGGGAAGACCTGGCTTGGCAGTTCGGGCTGGACTGTTCCCATGAGGCACAGGGTCAAGACTGATTTGCATATAGCTGGGTCTGAACTGGGGTGGCGAAGTGAGCTAAAGAACGATGATGGATTCAACCCAGATCTGTGACTGGGGGTGAGTGTCTGAAAAGTTTCAGCACTCCGTCCATCATCTCTTTGTGTTTGCTTTGAAACACAAACAGTGCCATCACATGCGTGTATGTGCACATGCTGGTGGTGATGGAAGGGTCTGGGCACAAGAATGTTGAAATGTACAGTGTCATAGGTGAATGACCAACAAGAGTGTCACCCTGGGGGATTGCGGTCCTGAGCATAGTGCAGAACTAGAGATGAGGCACATATTGAGTCAGAAACAATTCCCCCACTACCCTCTGGAGAACAACCCTAGCTAAGGCCACAGATGGGCCTGTGAAGGACATCAGGGACACACACAGACATACAGACTGGCAATCACTGTCCTGACTCCTAAATTGAGAAGATTGCAGACTCACTGTATGGCTGACAAGACATTACATTTCCCTCACATCTGGATATGCAGGCAGGGAAATGTGTTGAATAGGCTAAACACACCTTCCCCCTGGAAACAGCATGCTAGGCAGTGCATGACCCAACCCCACACTCTCACGCACATACTGCAGCAGATCAACTTCATGTGTGCCCCCCCTGCACTCTCACTCACACTCTGAGATACTTACCACGACATTTGGCGCACCATATAGCCTTGGATACTGGGTGAGCACCTCATCCACCAGGACCTCCAGCTCCTCGGTGGTGAAGGGAGTGGCACGGATCTTCTCAGTCCTCGACATCACTGTGGGCAGGAGACACCAGCCGCGGCAGTTGGTGGTGAGGGGTCTCAGGCAGCAGTCCCTGGAGGCAGCAGCAGGTGAGGAGTCTCAGGCAGCAGTCCCTGGAGGCAGCAGCAGGTGAGGAGTCTCAGGCAGCAGTCCCTGGAGGCAGCAGCAGGTGAGGGGTCTCAGGCAGCAATCCCTGGAGCAGCAGCAGGTGAGGGGTCTCAGGCAGCAGTCCCTGGAGGCAGCAGCAGGTGAGGGGTCTCAGGCAGCAGTCCCTGGAGGCAGCAGCAGGTGAGGGGTCTCAGGCAGCAGTCCCTGGAGGCAGCAGCAAGTGAGGGGTCTCAGGCAGCAGTCCCTGGAGGCAGCAGCAGGTGAGGGGTCTCAGGCAGCAGGCTCAGTGAGCTGTGGAATTGTGTGGCTCTCTCACACACATACATAGCCCCCAGGGCTCGTTTCTGTGGTTCTAAGCTGCTGCAATTGGTGTTCCAGGACTGCCTCATTCAAATACATCAAATGACCACCTCCGAGGTGGCGGAGCATGCCTACAGCGATTTTTAAACTTGCATCAGGCTACCGCGATTGCGCTTTCCATTGGCTGTCAATGCATGGGCCATGGCGGTGACACACCGCAGGGGACAGGCGTGCGGAACCGCGGTGGTGCATCTTTCAAGTGCATCCAATGACCGCCCCACGGTGGCGGAGCACGCCTACAACGATTTTCAAACTTGCATCAGGCTACCGCGATTGCGCTTTCCATTGGCTGTCAATGCATGGGCCATGGCGGTGACACACCACAGGGGACAGGCGTGCGGTACCGCGGTGGTGCATCTTTCAAGTGCATCCAATGACCGGCCCGCAGTGGCGTAGCACGCCTACCGTGATTTTCAAACTTGCATCAGGCTACCGTGATTGCGCTTTCCATTGGCTGTCAATGCATGGGCCATGGCGGTGACACACCGCAGGGGACAGGGGTGCAGTACCGCGGTGGTGCATCTTTCAAGTGCATCCAATGACCGGCCCCACGGTGGCGGAGCACGCCTACCGCGATTTTCAAACTCGCATCAGGCTACCGCGATTGCGCTTTCCATTGGCTGTCAATGCATGGGCCATGGCGGTGACACACCGCAGGGGACAGGCGTGCGGTACCGCGGTGGTGCATCTTTCAAGTGCTTCCAATGACCGGCCCCGCGGTGGCGGAGCACGCCTACCGTGACTTTCAAACTTGCATCAGGCTACCGCGATTGTGCTTCCCATTGGCTGTCAATGCATGGGCCATGGCGGTGACACACCGCTGGTGCCAGGTGGTAGCTACCGCGATTCCGGGCACTTGCATTGCTATGAGTCACCGTAATTTGTGTGGCGGGACATTCCAACCACCATTTGATCATGTGTATATGCCTATCAACCCCGCTATGGTGTCTTGGGCCATGGCGGTGACACACCGCTGGTGCCAGGCGGTAGCTACCACGATTCCGGGCACATGTATTGCTATGAGTGACTGTGATTTGTGTGGCGGGACATTCCAACCACCATTTGATCATGTGTATATGCCTATCAACCCCGCTATGGTGTCTTGGGCCATGGCGGTGACACACCGCTGGTGCCAGGCAGTAGCTACCGCGATTCCGGGCACATGCATTGCTATGAGTGACCGTGATTTGTGTGGCGGGACATTCCAACCACCATTTGATCATGTGTATATGCCTATCAACCCCGCTATGGTGTCTTGGGCCATGGTGGTGACACACCGCTGGTGCCAGGCGGTAGCTACCGCGATTCCGGGCACATGCATTGCTATGAGTGACCGTGATTTGTGTGGCGGGACATGCCAACCACCATTTGATCATGTCTATATGCCTATCACTACGGTGAGTGTGTCTTGGGCCATTGGCGGTGACACACCGCTGGTGCCAGGCGCTCGCTACGGCGAAGGTGCAGCATGACATTGTTGACTATGGGCGTGATAGTGTTGTTTGAGCACGTTTAAGGCACCAATGGACACATCGTGCTGTGTCAATGTCATGGGGCATATCTGTACTTCGAACAGTGGTCACTCACAAAATATCATGGTACTGGATGTAATTTGAATGGGCTATAGTTAGTAATGACAGCCTTAACTTCAAATCTAACATCAAATGCCACACTGGAAGAACTAATGGGGCACATTACTTCTACACAATTTCATATCTGAGACCACATTTACACACATTTTCATATCTGTCAACAAAATTGATCCTCAATTTCATATATGTCACCACATCTTAGCCCCAATTTCATATCTGACCCCCAAATTGATCCCCAATTACATATCTGATCCCAATATATAGGAACATATTCATATCTCACACAATATGTCACAATACATTACATGAGTTTACACACATTTCAGCATTATTTTCATTACTCACCACATATGTCACACTGTTGTCTGTTTGGTAACACCTATTACTGCCTTCATGTAATGTTATTGTTCACAGTAGCTAATCCAACAGTATATGTCCACATGGACATGTGTGTGCTCTACATACTCAAGGATGTTAATTACATCACCGGCACACTTGGCATTCTGTACATCCTTATTATTTTTTCACTTGTATCTATGCCTTTGGGTATGTTTTGTCTCCATATCTGCAAAATGTTATCACCATTACTTGTGTCATTGTGTCTGGTATGTGCTCATGTTGTTCAGCCTGTCATATGTGATTTTGTTACATGTATATTTCCACAGTTGTGAGTATGTCGATAGTGGATTTGATGTGTGTGGTGTGTTACGTTGGTACTCACCAAGGACAGGTGCATTGACCTTGTTCACATGAAGATTGTTGCCTTGGATGATGGACTGTAGCCAAAAGTGGTGATGGTGCTCACTGACTGGTAACTTTGATATGGCATCTGTGGACAGTAGACGGTGTGCCACAATTAGCTGCACATTGATGTAATGCGTGTGCTTTCATGTGCAGTAATTGTGTGCAGTGTTGGCAGGGTGCACAAGTAGGACATGTGTGCAGTGAATTTAAACCAACACGAGTGGATGAGGCTGCTATGGCGTAGTAGCCTTTCTGGGGTACACGCTGTTCCTGCACAGTGTGGGTGAACTGAGGGTGCTGTTGAATCAAGCTAATGATGGCATCCAAAACAGGTGCGATATACCTTGATAGGGCTGGCTGTGACACTCATCTAACTCTAACTTTTGTTGTTTTGAAGGTACCAGAGGCCAACATGTGATGCACAGCCAGCATCTTTGTCTGCGGAGGGATGTTGATAGTCCGCTGTGTTGGTCCTGACAACCTGTGGGGAATGTGGCTCAGGATGCTTTTGATCTTTGTCCTTTAGTACCTGTGTTGTGCAATGACATCCGCTGGTGTTATGTGTATGAGGCTGTTGTGTTTTTGTTATGTACTCAGTATATTCATGCGCTGACTTGTAGGTGTACTGGTGTGGGTTTGTCCTGGTGATGTTGTAGGTTGTTTTTGTGGCACTGTTGTGTCTCCAAGCAGCTGGATGATTAGCTCCCTGGCAACTGTTGTGCTTCAGTTGTGTGTTTGGGAAGTGCTACCTTCATACTGCATGTCATAGTGCAACTTAAGTTCAGATTAACGTTTGTCTACAGTCATTTTGGATCACGTACCTTGTCCACTTTTTGTGTGCCACATTGAAAATCTGTTTGCTTGTTGATGATATTGTGCAGTGGTGTCATTGTGTCTTGATCCACGGCGACACAGAATCTGCAAATGCTTTTCATTATTAGTCATTGACTGACTTTGAGTTGTGATTACCAGCATGTATGGCATGTCTACTGATGACAGTGGATATCAGCACAGGCTTGTGGACATGTATGTGATTGTCTCTAAACTTGTGTGGATTTGAAGTGGCTCAAATTCCATAATGAGTCCTTCAGAACTAGACAAATTGGGTCGTTAATGTGTCCCCTGTCATGATTGCACAAGAATGTGTGGCAGGTACAGCAGCCACGTGGAAGCCAGCAGTGTTTCTGTGTCACACATGTCCTGTATCATATACTGTCAGGGCTGTTTACACAAAAGTTTGAAAAGTGACTATTAGCATTCACAGAGACAGTTTCCATGTTGGTTCTTCTCACTGTGCGAATAGTGAACAAGTGTACAACAATGTTTTCTCAAGGTGTCACAACATTTGACTTGCACTGTCTGCTGCATTGTGATGCCAGTAAATGTTTGCGCTGTGTCAATCAAAAGCTACGGATTTGTGCACTTCTCATGTTCTGTTGCAATGACGTGTCCCCTTTCATCTCACCTAGGAGGCGACCTAATGTGTATCGTCCAGTCACCCTGCTGGCTAACATTGAGGATGATGACTTAATACGCAGGTTCCGTCTGGACCGCACAAACATCCAAGACCTGTGTGCCATGTTGGAGCCACACCTGCGGGCTGGCAGGACATACCCAACAGCATTGACTACTGAATCGAAGGTGATGGCGGCACTGAATTTCCTGGCTAGTGGTTCATTCCAGGAGACGGTGGGCATTGCAGGGAGGATGTCTCAGCCCACCTTCAGCATGGTGCTACGGGATTTCCTGTCGGCCATGATGCAATACAAAGACCGATACATAAGTTTTCCAAGGAGGGCGGATTTGACGGCTGTGAAGGCGGATTTTTATGCCCTTGGTCACATCCCTAATGTTGTAGGTGCTATTGACTGCACACATGTTGGCCTGGTTCCGCACGGGAACACATATATAGAAATCGTAAACATTCACATTCCATCAATGTGCAGGTGGTGTGCCAGGCCGATATGATCATATCGCATGTCTGTGCCAAGTTTCCCGGCTCTGCACATGATTCCTACATCATGCGCAACAGCATTGTGCCCCAGCTGATGGCCAATCTACTTCCGGAGCGGGCATGGATTGTGGGTGAGTGGGCAGAGTCAAGTTCTGTGCTGTGTGTGCCATGCTGTCCTCTGCCACAGTTGTATCACTTAATCTGTATGTGTTTTTCACACCTAGGTGACTCTGCATATCCCAACAGACCTTGGTTGCTGAGCCCACTACGCACTCCTAGGACACCGTTTGATGTCCGCTACAACAATGCCCATGGGAGAACACGTTGGGTCGTGGAGCGAACCTTTGGTCTCCTAATATCGAGATTTCGCTGCCTGGACAGGACCGGAGGGGCACTCATGTACTCACCAAAAAAGGTGTGTCAGATAGTGGTAGCATGCTGCATGCTGCACCACCTGGCCTTACGGAAACAAATCCCCCTGATCCAGGACGATGATGACCAGCCGAGGGCCCCACCTGCGATCCCACATATGTCCAGTGACGAGGATAGTGGAGAGGAGGAAGGTGTCGACCAGCGTCAGCAGCTCATAAACCGCTACTTCACTTGAAGGTGAGTGACAATGTACAACTGGTCCATTGTCTGTTGATGTAGTTGTTTGCGTAAAGGTCTATGTGATCTTTGTGACTGCATCCTGTTGTTGACTCAGTGCTGGCTGCCTATGTGTTGGGTACAGGGTAGCTTGGCACAGCTACAGGATGTCTATGTTGGTACTGTTGCACATTGTAATGTGTGCATATTGGAGTACGTTGATGACGTGTTGTGTGATGGCTGTGATTCCACCACCTGACTAGTGACTTTTGTTCTGTTGTGTTTTGCTAGGTCCCTTCTGCCTCTCCTTCCTACAGAGAATCCATGCTCCTGTGACATTGTAACCATGGTAAACATTGCACATACTGTGATAATCATGGAGCAGACACAACTAAATTGGTGCGTTATTGTTGTTTATTTTCAATGGGTATATGTGAGAGGGAAGTAGATATTTACATAAGTGTGAATGGTGAATCAATGAGTTGGCAGTGATGGTAGATGAGACAATCGAGTAGGCACCACATTGATGTGGTGACACAGTCCAACAGACAGATGCCATTACCATGGCAGTGTGGGTACGGACAGTGTACAAAGTCAATGGCAGGGTGTAGAGTGTTGCCATCATGGCTGGCTCTTTGACTGGCGTTTGCCAGGTGCTTTGCCACGGGTGAGTCTGAAGTTTTTCTTTTGGCGGCCCCTTCTTCTTTTGGCAGGGGGGGCATCGTCTGCTGGGCCAGTGGGGTCTGAGGAGTCACCCCTCTCGGTGCCCGCAGGGCTGGATGATGAACTGTCATCCTGCGTGGCAACGGGGGGAGGTGGAGGTGTGGTATGTGGCACTGGCCTGTCCCTCTGTACCGCCAGAAACTGGCCCATGAGGTCCACAATTTGTCCCATACGGTTGTCCATGGACCTCAGCAGACGTTGGAGCTCCAGGGCATCTTCGTGGACCTGGCCCATTTGTGCTTGTGTGTGTTCATAGGCACCAACAACTCTGGTGATATTAGTCAGGGCTTTGGTCACAGTTTCCTGTGGTGTGGGAGTCCCACTTGTCCTCCCACCTGCCCTGCTATCACTGACCTGTTGCCTCACCACTCTAGGCACACGCCTACTCTCCCTGCCCTCCGCAGTTGTTGGTGTGGGCTGGGCATCCTCTGGGGCAGGGCGAGTGTTGCAGGCAGCAGTGGTAGTAGTGGTGGTGGTGACGGCACAGGTCGTTCCAGCAGGGGTCAGCGTTGATGTTGTTGCTGAGGGTGGGGGGGCAGTCGGGTCATGTGACCGGTTGTGCCCTGGCACGCCAGATGGGCCGGCTTGGAGCTCCTCATCCAAAGAATCCAGGAACTCCGCATCAGAGTGTCCATGTTCCGGGGGAGGAGACTGGCTCTGCAGGTTGAGGTTGTCATCCTCTGCAGTCAGTTGTTGGTCACCTGTGGGACAGAGGGTACATAGTCATTGACTTACATCCAACAGGCTTGCAGTGTTTGATGTCTCTTATTTACATGTTGTGCAACACACAGTTAAGTATTTCATTAATTGTATGTCTGCACAGTGATGTGCGTAATGACATGATGTGGAGGTACATACATATTTTCCCATGGTGTGACAAGCCATTGGATACCATGCCCCAGGTGAAGCTCTTAGTATTAAACTGAAAGTTTGTCATCTGACAACTGGCTGCTATCCAACTTGATGTGATGCATCTTTGCTGATTACTCTTCCTGGCAGATGTTACATATGCACATGTACTAGCCATTGTACCATTGTTATCTCATGCATACCTTTGTAATGTTCTGTGTTTGGATTTCATTGTTCAACAGACCATGCCTGTTTATTGTTACCATGGTCCTTCATGCTCAGCACACATGGAATTTACAGATAGCATTCGGTGTAGTGCATATATGGTCCCTGATTTGCTTACACATGGGTTTAGTTGAGTCACAGTTCTGTTTCTGTCACAGTTACATACGCTTAGCTGTCTGCATACTATCAATTGCTATTTTATTGGGGTGTATTTTGTTGTGATGTGAGGCCTTGTGTTGTCATTAGCTCAATGCTTTTGTTGGGGAATGGTGAAGTGCATGCACTGTCTGATTACCTGTCCAGTTGTCCTTTTTAGGTGGACTTGCTGACACATGCTTCTGGGGGGGGAGTGCTCCTCCTTCTGAGAGGTGGGACAGGGGTGGCTGGTGGGAGTTGTAGTGCAGACCTCCCTATTCCAAACACACCTCCCTGGAAAGATGGCTACCTACCTGTTAGGTGAGGGTGTAGCACACAATGGCTGCCACATGGTCCTGGGTGGGGGAGTGGTCCATCCTGCTCAGCTGTGGGACAAGGGGGCCTGGTGGGAGTTGTAGTGCAGGCCTCCCTATTCCAAACACACCTCCGTGGAAAGATGGCTACCTACCTGTTAGGTGAGGGTGTAGCACACAATGGCTGCCACATGGTTCTGGGTAGGGGGAGTGGTCCATCCTGCTCAGCTGTGGGACAAGGGGGCCTGGTGGGAGTTGTAGTGCAGGCCTCCCTATTCCAAACACACCTCCCTGGAAAGATGACTACCTACCTGTTAGGTGAGGGTGTAGCACACAATGGCTGCCACATGGTTCTGGGCTGGGGGAAGTGGTCCATCCTGCTCAGCTGTGGGACAAGGGGGCCTGGTGGGAGTTGTAGTGCAGGCCTCCCTATTCCAAACACACCTCCCTGGAAAGATGGCTACCTACCTGTTAGGTGAGGGTGTAGCACAAAATGGCTGCTACATGGTTCTGGGTGGGGGGAGTAGTCCATCCTGCTCAGCTGTGGGACAAGGGGGCCTGGTGGGAGTTGTAGTGCAGGCCTCCCTATTCCAAACACACCTCCCTGGAAAGATGGCCACCTACCTGTTTGGTGAGGGTGTAGCACACAATGGCTGCCACATGGTTCTGGGTGGGGGGAGTGGTCCATCCTGCTCAGCTGTGGGACAAGGGGGCCTGGTGGGAGTTGTAGTGCAGGCCTCCCTATTCCAAACACACCTCCCTGGAAAGATGGCTACCTACCTGTTAGGTGAGGGTGTAGCACACAATGGCTGCCACATGGTTCTGGGTGGGGGGAGTGCTCCTCCTTCTGTGAGGTGGGACAGGGGTGGCTAGTGGGAGTTGTAGTGCTGCTTGCCTGGACACATGCAACACAGTTGATGTTGTGTACCTTTGTGATGATTCAGATGGGGTGAATGTTAAATCAGTGATACATGTGTTTGGTATTGGGGTGCAGATGAATGTACTTGTGCCTCAGAGATGTAGCTTTGTAGTTGTGCAAGACAGTACATGGCAGTTTCATGGTATACATTAGTTGGTACTTACCAGCCTCCACTCCCCGGGTATTCCTTCAAGACTCTCTGGATGCAGTATGGCAAGCACCTTCTCCTCCCACGCAGAGAATGGTTTTGGTGGAATGGGAGGGCCTCCACCAGTCGCATCAGCCAGCTCACGGTTCTTGGCCCTCTTCTTCTTGTCAACACTCTTCAGGTCATGCCACCGCCTCTGGATTTCATGCTTGTTGCGGGGCACGTTCCCTACTGCATTGACCTTGTCCACTATCCTTACCCACATGTTTGTTATTGTGGATAATGGTGTCTGTTGGACCATGCTACCAAAGAGTTGTGGTTCTACTCTAATTATCTCATCTACCATTACTGTCAACTCAGTGTCTGTGAATTTTGGCATTTTCTGTGGTGCCATGGTGTGTGCTGTGCTGAGGTTTTGGGGTGCAGTTGTGAGGGTGGTGTGGGTGGTGTAGGTGGTGTGTGTGTGTGTTGTGGTGGTGGTGTGATGTGTGCAGGTTTGGCTCTCCTTAGTGCTCTGGTGTTGTTTCCTTCTGTTGGGTCGTTTTGCAAAGGATTGTGGTCAGGGAAAGGGCTGGTTTTATGCTTAGCTATGTGGGTGTGCCAAGATGGTGAAATGCTGTTAGGTGTGCTGTGTGGGTTGTCCTGTGAGTTGTGTGTTTGAATTTGCCATGGGGGTGTGTAATTGGGGTGTTTCAGGTTATTTTGGGGACAGGGCTAGTTGCCTGTGTGCATTTGGTGGCCTTATTGTGTGTTTCTTTCCTTGGCCGCCATTTTGTTGCCGGAGCATCCGCAGCGATGGCTATGCTGCAGGCCTTCCACCGTATCTCACATTCATTACTGTTAGCTACCGCGGCGGTCAGATACAGTGGACCGTACCGCTGTGACATCGGGGGTATCATAATATCATTGGCGGTCACTCCGCGTGCTTGGCGGCGGTTTGGTGTGTTTACGCTGTGAGACCGACCGCCGCGGTTGGATTTTCCCCTTCTCCGCTGTCTACGGGCGGTGTTTCGATGCCTCCTACCGCCGCGGTTGGAATATTTTGGTGGTTGATCCTAATAGGGTCGGAGGTGTTTCCGCGGTACCTGCGGACGGTGATTTTCCGCTACCATGGCGGTTGGATTTTTTTCCGCCGGTCATCGTAATGACCCTCTTTGTTCGGAAACTCTCTCTTGCTCACTAAAACCAGTTCTAGTGGACTCCCTGGTCCAGTTTCACTACAGGAGGTGGAGACAGCATTGTGCAGAGCAGCCACAGCCTATTTAGGTGTCAGTGACAACTCCTCCCACCACTCTAGCCCAAGATGGTCCATCAGCATATGCAGGGCACACCTCAGCTCCCTTTGTGTCAGTGTCTGGAGTGAATACACAAACAGCCCCTGTCAGTCTAAAACCAGACGGTGAATCCACAAGCAGGCAGAGGCACACAGGATGTTTAAACAAGGAAATGTCCACTTTCTAAAAGTGGCAGTTTCAAACACACAATTTAAAAACCACCTTTACTAAAAGGTGTGTTATTAAATTCTGAGTTCCGGGAACCTAAACTCCAAATCTCTAGATGTTCCCAATTGAAAGTTACACTTGCAAAATGTTACAAGGCAGCTCTAAAGCTCTAATGATAGCCTAAGGGAGAGCTATTCCTTGCAATAGTGATACACGAAATACACAGCATTTCACCAGGTCGACATGGCAGTTAAAAACTGCGCGCGCAGACACTGCAGTGGCAGGTCTGAGACACATTTGAAAGGCTACTGGTGTGGGCGGCACAATCAGTGCTGCAGGCCCACTAGTAGCATTTGAGTTACAGGTCCTGGGCACAGACAGGGCACTTTACTAGGGGCTTACCAGTAAATCAAATATGCCAATAATGGATAACCACTCACAATTTACACAGAGAGCATATGCACTTTAGCACTGATCTACACAAAGGGCCAGGTCCAACACTCCCTCTTCAAGTTAACCTCATATGCAATTTTTATGGCCCACTACTTCAAAAAGTCACGAGCCGTGCCTGTGTCTTATATGTATTAAAGAGGGAGGTTTGGGCCTGGCAAGAAATGTATCTTTCCCGGTTGAATGGACAGTTTAAAACTGCACACACAGGCTGCAATGCCAGGCCTGGGACATGTTTAAAAAGGCTACTTAAGTGGGTGACAGCAGAAGTGTTGCAGGCCCACTAATAGGATTTAATTTACAGACACTGGGTACATACAGTACCACTTTACCAAGGATTTATAAGTAAATTAAATGTGCCAATTGGGTGTAAGCCAATGCTACCATGTTTAAAGTAGAGAGCACAAGCACTTTAGCACTGGTTAGCAGTGGAAAAGTGCGCAGAGTCCTAAAAGCCAACAAAAACAGGTTCAGAAAACAGGAGGGGTGAAGGCAAAAAGTTTGGGGATGACCCTGCAGAATCAGCCAAGTTCAAAACGACCTGCTTAGGCAATAGAACATGGATGAAGGCCCTGTTATGCAGGGGCCCTTGCCAGTTGTACTCCTCTCTGAACTTAGGGGCCGATTCCGATCTGGGTCGGAAAGCTCTCCGACCGATCCGGATCCGGATTGTTTTGCGACCGAGCCGGACCCCTGCAGTCCGACCGAACGAGTACGATGCGGCCGTATGCTGCCGGACTCAGTTCGGTCGGACTCCCATTGAAGTCAATGGGAGACGGTCGTACGACGTGTACATGGGCTCCCATTGACTCAATGGGTACGTTGCACACAAGGGGGCCCCCTGTAGTGGGTACGCGTTGGTGCCATCCGCACCGTACACGCATGTATAGGGGGGACCCATGGGTCCCCCTGTGTCCGACTCGTATGGCTACGGGTGAAGGGGGGTCCGGCACGGACCCCCGAAGTCTGCGTCCGGGAGCTTTTTTGTGTCGGAGGCTCCGACTCGATCCGGCTGTCCGGATTGTGCATCGTACTGGCTCGGTCGTAAAACGTCTCCATTGCGCGCCACGAATCGAGTGCGAACGAGTCGGACGGAGCGGTTCGGACCCGGAAACGAGTCGGTCGGCGATTTCGCGTTCACTCGCATCGTACTTGCTCGCTCGGACGACTGTACGAATCGGTCGGAAACAAAGCCTCCGACTCGGATCCGGTAAAGCCGAATCCGATTCGGAGCCCTACCGACCGTGATCGGAATCGACCCCTCAGTTGGATCCCTCTGTCTACACCCTCCTGAGCCACTGGACTGACCCATGGGAGCCCTTCTCTCCTCACTTAAGGACTCCGTCTGTGAAGCACCTAACCTTAACTTGCTCACAGATGCATACCAGTAGTCAGACAGTACCACCATGGTCAACAAAATGATTCGACCCATTCCGCCCTTTGAATCAGAAATCTGTCACGAGCCCAAGGAACATTCTGCCCATAAGGACAGCAACCAAATGAGGCCACTGACAGCTGTCAGTGTCAAGAGCATAGTCCAAGGCCATCCTGGGTTCTCTGACCTTAGAGGCTTCTCAGAGTGGAGGTGGAGGGACTGTAGCCCCAGGTGTTTTGCATCCCACTTCCACTCTCCTTCACACCAGTCCAGGGGCGATATCCTGAGACTGGCCTCTCAGCCCAGGGTCTGTACCATGAGGCTGAACAGGTGGCTGGCAAGCCAGAACATCCATCGGGGAACAACCACCCCCCTCATGGGTGACACTCTCTGTCTGCTTCATGCAGGGGTCTGCCTGGTGCAGGTCTCCAGCCCTCTGTCTCTGGGACAGCTCAAGAAGCACCTCCAGGTTAGAAGTGCCCTCACCAGGTTTATCCTTGGGGTGCTCTGTTCCCAGAGCTGGCAACCCCTGATCCACGGGTCCTCCCACTGTGGACTATTTTTACCTCTTGCCCATCCCTCTGGGACTCTGTACTCTCCGTTTGGAAGTGGTACCGCCAGAAAACGGAACTGTCAGGGCACCTTGGGTGAACCCCCCCTCCGAGCTCTCCTGACGCCGGGGGGCAACTCATTCCCCAGAATGCAGTCTATGAGCATCTGGGGATGAGTTAATATGCCAATGTTGGTATATGATGATGAATCAATATTGCAACATTCAGTAAAAATGTCTTGAATACTAGGGAACACTTGTGAATATAAACTAGTATATATATGGGTAAGAGGAGTCTCTTGTCAAGTGACTTCAAACGTATTCTTCGAAAACTGTTTTTTCTGTAGCACAATAATTCAATATATTCACTGAAAAAACAATGGTTAAAGTAACGCTATAGTTAGGTGTTGGAATGAGTAAGAAGCTAACATTAAAAAACAAAAAACTATTGAAATATGCAATTAATAGCTTAGGGGCCCATTACGATACCCGGCGTCAATAAATCCGCCAGGCATGGAATCGGCAAAATACCGCCCGCATACACCGTCTGAACACCGACCACGCCATTACGATAACACAAACCGAAAACCGCCATCGGCGGAAAACCACACTAAATACCGCCCGCCATCGTCCGAGTCGGAGTCAAACCGCCCGCCACGGACGGAAACACGCCCGACAACACAAAACCGCCCGCCCTCACGGCCGACACACCGCACGTGAAATTACGATCGCACCGCCATGAGCGCGGGAAAACCACAAATAAACCGCCCGCCAGCGCAAACAACGCCGATGCCAATCGACACGGCAGAAACCATGGCGCCCACGTCCCTGCACAGAAACCATCCGCTCACAAAACCAATAGCACACAACATGGCCAATAACTCCACACAGCAAGGCACGCACAAATACACAAGCACAGTACACATCCCGAAAACACCCCCGGACAAACAAAAAATACAAAGGCCAGAACCCCAGACACAACACACCTGAAAACAACAGACCATGAGGACACACCCACATAGGTGAGTACTAAAGCAGCACTCCCACAGACCACAACCCCTTGCCACATTGCAAACCAGAGAGGAGAGGAGAGGACACAGTGACACAGCAAGGACAGCAGCACACCACAGAAACGCACACATCACAACCACCACCATCACCAAACACCGGCACCACAAACCCCCTGCACATTACACAACACACACCGCACCAGCACCACAAACACCATGGCACCACATAGAATGCCCAAGTTCACGCCCATGGAGCTGACGGTCATGGTCGACGACATCATCAAGGTGCACCCACAAATCTATGGGAACATGGTCCAGCACACACCACTAGCCACCAGAAACAGAATGTGGAACCGGATCGTAGACCAGGTCAATGCAGTCGGGACCCTGCCCAGGAACAGAGTTGAAATCAACAAACGGTGGAATGACGTCAAGAGCCTGGTCAAGAAGAAGGAGGGCAAAAACAGAGAGCTGGCTGCCGTCACTGGCGGAGGGAATCCCGCGCTCTTTAAGACCTTCAAAGCGTGGGAGGAGAAGGTGCGAGTCGTAATCCATCCGGAGATCCTCGCCGGATTAGCAGGGGAGTGGAGGCTGGTAAGTACAAACTAATGTATACCAGCACACCGCTATGTACTCACATGCACTACCACCATGCCACAGCTCCCAGGGACAAACACCCCCATGTCCAGCACACAATACACAACACATCACACACACATGCAACAGACACCACCACACACAGCCCAAACAGAACAACTGCAAGATGCGTGGGGACATGTGTACACTCAGCCAGCCACGTAACCACCAACAGGTCCCCAAATATGCCAGAAGCGCCACAACGAGCACCCACCACACCCATGTGTCTGCCACAGCTGCACCAACCGACAAGTAACAGGTAAGTGGCAGGAACACAAAGTGCAGTGGGTGGGACGGTGGACAGCCCAAGTACAACACACACCAGGCCCCAGTCCCACAGCACAGCAAGGAGGAGCATCCCCACACCCCACACCCACGTGTCAGCCACCGCAGTGCACAACGACAGCCGAAAGGCAGACATCACGGTCCACAGCAATCGGTGTCAGTGGGTATCCAGCCACCCCCACGACCCACAACACCCTCCCACCCCCACAGACCTGCAACATGGAGCACCCCCCGCTTAGAGCCATGTGGCATCCAGTACAGTGCACGCACGAACAACTTGCAGGTGGGAAACTGGACAGGGCCGGATTACTGGAGGCATAGGACCGTAACACGACCAACACATGGGACATGTCACGTAGCAGACGAACACGCAGCACCGCCCACCGTCACGAACAAGTGAACAATGTGCACACGGACATGAACAACAGACTCACACCCCACATGACCCATCACAGACATAGCAACACCCAAGGAGCCACGTCTGCATGCACAAGCCACACTGAATATAGTCCCACACGGCAGCCACTGTGCAACCCATCACACACAACCGAAACACCATTGAAGTCCAGTTCATGTAGCCCCTACTGCCTGTCAACCATACACCCCACAACTACGCCTATGTAAGACAAACAACACTAGACGCAACAGAGCGGAACAACAGAAATGCACACGAACACCACTGAACCCATCAAACACACAGACACACCATGCACATACAACATACCATCCATCCCATCCGTCAGCCCCAGTCTCATGAAAGGCATGTCATCCGCACAGCTGCCACACATACAGCAGTCACGCTAAGACACATGCCCATGACCAACCATGTGCCAGAAGTCAATTAAGCGCACGACACACTGTGAGCAACAACACACAACATGGGACACCCCCCCCGAGCACTGCAGTGATGCACATGGCACAGGGCAGCACGCACACCAAGGAGATGGGACAACTGCAATACGTTGGCTGGCACACAACCAACACTCACTCATAACGATGCGTCCAATGCCATGTCCAGTAATCACAACAGACAGCAAATATGCAGGCCAAGTCAGGCATGCACACACCTCAGACCATGCACTGTCATGCTGCCACAACACATGTCACGTTCGGCACCCATGGCTCACAGCATGTACCCCAAAAGCATATCCCCTCCCAAATGCGAATCTGGGGCATGGCCCCCATGTTGCCATATGCGTTCCTAAGCGTTCCATTTGAACCCCAAAAGCATCTTCCCTCCCAAATGTGAATCTGGGGCATGGCCCCCATGTTGCCATATGCGTTCCTAAGCGTTCCATATGAACCCCAAAAGCAAAGTACAAACCAGACCCAGGATGGGCCAGGAGCCCGCATACACCAGAGTCACAATGAGTAGGGGCACAGCAACACACCCATCGGCATGGCCAATCCGTCCCATGCCACATGTGCACAGCACACAGTCCCATTGCCTAGCACACACAACTACAGATGCCACAGCCACACACTCGCCTCCGGGAAACCCATGTACGAGAGTGCACGAACTGCCAATGTCAGACGACAAATACATACTTCGCCAGGTGCAACACAATAACAAATCTCATTCTCTCCACAGGTGACGAACTGCCGGATGCTGGGGATGGAGACAGCAGCCAGCACAGCCAGCCCACAAGCCCCCAACGAGGACACACGGATCTGGAGGATCTGTCCTCCTCTTCGGACACGGACCACCAAGCAGGCACATCTGGTGTGGCAGGGCCCAGCCGCTCCCCAGGACCCCTCCTACCCACCAACCCATCATCCAGGGCTGCTGAACATTCCCAGCCCCCTGCTGCCACTGTCGTTGCGGCCACACCCACGGTCATTGCGGCCACACCCACGGTCATTGCGGCCACTACCACTGCCGCAACCGCCACCATCGCCGCACCGACCACCACCGCCACCACCACCACCACGTCTTCGCTGGCACCAGCCCCAGCGCAGGTGGTGGCCCGGCCGACTGGATCCACCCTGGGAGCCACAGCGAGGACCGTGGTGTGCAATGTGGCTAGTGGGCAGGCCGGTGGCAGCAGGACTGGTAGGAGGAGCAGGGTCAGGGAAACGCCAGCCTCCCCTGGGAGCCATGCCCTGCCTCAAATGGCCAGAGTCCTTGGGGCCTATGAGGAGGCCCAAGAACAATGGGTCAGGTCTGCTACAGACACGCGGGAGGTGCTGGGGGTGCTGAGGTCCATGGACGCCCATATGGGCCAATTCGTGTCCCGTATGGACCAACTCGTGGACCTCATGGGCCAGCTGGTGGTGGCGGTGGGGTCACAGGCAAGGCCAGCAACACCACCTCCGCCACCACCTGCTAGGGCGCAGGGTCGGCCAGCAGTGTCCACTTCCCCTGCGTCCACAGCCAGTGAGCACACCTCACCCACCACCAGCAGGTCGCCACCACACACCCCCTCCCAAACGTGGAAGGGGCCGTCCGAAGAGGAAACAGGTCTCCCGGGAGGACTTCGCACGCTCCAGTCGCAAGTGAGGCAGCCAGCCAGCCTTCCGCCAGCCTTCCTTGACCAGCCACTGCATTGACTTGCTCTACGATCCCACTCCACACAGCCAGCTGGATGGCATGTGTGTGTTGGACTATGGACATAGAACCAGTGGGTACACCCTGCGCTTCACGCAGCCATGACCGACAGCTCATTGTCACTGCACGCACCACTTTTGTCATCACCTTACACACAATCACATGTCACAGTTTGTAATAAATGCACCTTTTTCACTAACTGCTGTTTGTGCCCTGTGTTTTATTTGTACGGAATACAACGGCCACCTTGGGCGGAAAGGCACCTGATGCGTGGCATGGCAATGGAATCCGGAGGGCCTGTAGGGACCTAGGGGTGGGAGACAGAACAGGAGCACATTCAATGAGTGTGTCACACACCCATCACACAGTACATGTCAACAACTACAAGCAATGTACACACATCGCACAGAGCAATAGGGCACAATGCCACAGTCACCAACAGTGGCATACTACCCTGGCCATGGAGCGTTGACACACTGCACGCAGTGAACATACGGCCACCCTGACACAGCACACACACACCTGCACAGATACAGACACATCATCCGTCGTACATGGACACTCACCGTCAAGTGAAGTAGCGGGCGATGAGCTGCTGGCGCACATTCCCAGCTTCCTCCTCTCCGCTGTCCACCTCACTCGAGCTGTCCTGGTCTGTGGGCTGGGGCCCTGGTTGATCTCCGTCATCCACAATGAGGGGGATCTGCTTCCGAATGGCCAGATTGTGCAGCATGCAGCACGCCACCACTATCTGGCACACCTTCTGTGGGGAGTACGCCAGTGCACCCTCGGTGCGGTCCAGGCACCTGAACCTGGACTTGAGGAGGCCAAAGGTACGCTCGACCACACGTCTGGTCCTCCCATGTGCCTCATTGTATCGATCGTCTGCTGGGGTGCGAGGATTCCTCAATGGACTGAGCAGCCATGCCCCATTCGGATACGCAGAGTCACCTGGGTGTGAGGGACACAGAGAACCGTTGCTATTCCAACTGGACAGGGGACAGCATCGCACAACCAGCACGCTACACCACTCCACATACTCACCGACAATACAGCCACGATCCTGTTGCAGATTGGCCATCAGTCGTGGCAAGATGCTGTTGCGCATTATGTGTGCGTCATGTGCCGAGCCTGGAAACTTGGCACACACGTGGGTGATCACCATGTCCGCAAGGCACACCACTTGCACATTCAGGGAGTGCGTGTGCTTCCTGTTGCGGTACAGGTGCTCAGTGGCCTGTGGTGGAACAAGGCCAACATGTGTGCAGTCAATGGCTCCCACGACGTGTGGGATTCTGCCAAGGGCATAGAATGCACCCTTCACTGCCGCCAATTCACGAGCCCTGGGGAAGCGGATGTACCTGTTCCGGTACAGCATCATGGCTGCCAGTACATCCCTCAGCACCTTGCTGAACATGGGCTGGGACATCCCTCCTCCACTGCCCACTGTGTGCTGGAATGACCCAGTGGCGAAGAAATGCATGGCGGCCATCACCTTAGCCGTGGGGGTGACAGCAGTCGGATACACCCTGCGGGGACGGAGATGGGGCTCTAACATGGCACACAGTCGATGCAGGCTTGGCCTGTCCAGCCGAAACTTCCTGATCACCTCTGTATCGTCCATGTCCGCCAGCAATTGGTATGGGCGGTCAATGTTCGGTCTCCGCCTGGGGAAAATGGCAGAGGACACATGTCAAAGCAACACGACACATAGCAATTTCGCATACACATCACTGACATGACTGAGCAAGCACATGAGCCACAGCCCAGCTGTCAAGCTGGGACGGCACGGCCACAATACACTTACACAGGTCTCCCAACAATGGCAATGGCAAGTGAGACATACCACTGCCATGTGCATGCACATGGGGATCTAGGCCCCAATGACTTGCGGGGCGTGCTGATGGGGACTGACTGCATATTCGTCAAGCGGCAACGCCACGGCAACATGAGTGTCTGCTGAGCATGGAACTGCTTCCGAGGCTGGATGAGTATGGCACACGACGACGACGATGTGGGCACGGGCTGAGCGGCCAATACAAGTGGGACCTGTGGCACGAGGGGATATGAGACAGTAGTAGGTGTCAGCACTGCACCCTATGTACAGCACTGTACGGATCACAGCTCCCGAAACATTGACTGGTGTCCACATTGACAGCCCCATGCCAAGACAGCTGTGTGCTTGCAGTCACACGTCACAGGTGAGAGGTTACATTGCACGTGCCAGGTGGCAGACGTACATAGTGGGAGCTGGCATGTGTGTGCATGTGTCTCCTGTTCAGGATCCACCAGATGGGCGCTGACTCTGTACTGACCATTGGACACAGCATGTTCCGTGGAAGGCTTGTGTGTGTGGGATGGTGGCACTGGATGTGCCTCCGTTGGGTGGGGGCCATGCACAGGGCGGGTACGTCGATGATTGCGCATTGTTGGTCACGGTGGGTGCACCAACTAAGATGTGTTGCCCTGTGTTCAATTCCTATGTCCGCATGATGATGGACTGTGGATGTGGGCAGACTACACATTGGTCGATGTGCTGTCTATATGCATGTGCCTTCACACCAGGCACAGCTGCCCCTGCACATTTGACCCCTGCTGGACTCGCTGCTGGGTCTGTGGAGCTGATGCACGTTCTGCGCGTGGGGCGGACAGCTCTCCTCACTTCCCTCATTGCGCATGTCATGTCTTTGCCGCAGGTGACATGGATCATGGAGGGCCCACATGTACGCGTGGGTAGGCTACACATGATTGTTCACTGGTCGCCACCCCCAGTCAATGTTTCGAATGGGAAGGTTGTCGTGCTGGTGGTATGTTCGATGTGGCGGATGGGCGGGCCTAGGTGCGGGCTTACATTCCGGACATGGGGGTAGTCGGATTGGCGACTAGTTGCAGTACACACGGGACACGTCTCTTCCTTTCCACATCTGGGTCATCCCTTGTACTAACTGACAGTGATACAGTCATCTTCGCCCCAGCCCTCATGTCCTCCCCTCGCCCCCCAATATGCATGCTCACCTGCGAGGCTAGCGCTTGCACAGGCAGCCCCAAGCTCGCACCAGAGAGGGCAAGGAGTGTATGTGTGGGTCCAGTTGCACGAGTGGGCTGTCTCAGGGTATGATGTGTGGCGGGACGCCGTCCACCTGCGTGGTGCCCCAAATGGAGACCCGGCCTGCATGGACTATGCATCACAGTCTTCGCCTTCCGGATCCGCCACCTGCGACACCCAGTGGCTGTGGCTGCCCTTGCGGCCAGGCCGCGTCCGTCTGTGGCTGATGGCCCACACATTCACTCTTTGGCCTCTCTGGGGAGGGCTCGGGGGTGGTGGCGCACGCGCTTGCACTTAGTCGCAATGGCATGTGGCGTGGTTGGTATGATGGGCAATGGATGGGATGGTGCGAGCCACCTCCCGTGACGTCAGTGCTGCTCGTGCTGTGGTGCGTCCCCCTACACTTCCATGTGACTTGTGCCATGCTAGACGTTGAGGTTCTATTGCCTGCGTGATATGACCAGGAGGAGCGCGAGGAGACCTCTCACACACCATGCTCCACTGCCATCCCGTGCCCTGTATCGCCTGTGCGGATTGACTATGTTGGGGTTACACCTGGTCGACTGGGGCTGTGTGTGCCTTGTCAAGGGGCATGGCGGGCGCACAACAGGATCCAGCTTGTCCACAGAGGGTGGGCTGAGGTGCGCCTGGTACTGCTTTGTACGTGTGCCCGGCTGCTGTGCACACACGTGTTCACTCCCCCGACAGGTGTCCTCTCACAATGCCCAGGGAAGCGGTGGTGTACTGTTCATGAGCCCTCCCAACACGGCGTGCTCCAACTTGGCATGTGCGCATCTACCCGTCGCACCCACCCACCTGAGCACTGCGTCCATACGACTTCACACGACACATGTGTGTCTTCCACAGTAGTGCTACTCATTTGCGTTGACATCCAATACCAGTGGACTACATGGTCATGTCACGACTGCCGTGTACTTCACATACTCTCATCCTCTCTCATTCGTACTTGTGAAATGAGTCAGCGGAGACAGTTTTGGTTTCAAACATTATATTGAGTCTTCTGTCCTCTGTGATGCAGTATAGTGGACACTACTGGCAGCGGAATACATGTTGAGGATATACTGAGCATGATAACAAATGGGATAGGGTGTGGGGTTACATCTGCTTGGCCAAGGCTGTGCTAATGTACATTTACGTATAGCTGCGGAGCTGCGGACTTTGACACAGACGGTATACATGTAGCCTACCAGACCGCTCGGCATCATGGGCACAGTCCATCTCAGTTCCATGTGACAGGTTTGCTGCGGTTGTTCCTCATGCACGCGTGCATGTGAGATGACATCAGGGCATGTGCTTGCGTGCATGCAGCGGCGTGCCACTTGTTGTTGCACTGTGGTGGTTACTGGACATGTCACAGTCACTGGGGTCGTGTTGTTGATGTATGCACTTGTCGTCCATGCAAAGGTCCTGGTATGGGATTCCCGGGGCGGGGGTGGGAGGGGTGCAGCACCCACAGACTCCAGGCGACCTATTCATGTCCACTGAGCGGTGTGTGTGTCCATGTGCGCTGGATCCATGTCGTGTCCTGGTTGTTCGTGCAGTTCCGTCCATGTGGGTGCGATGCACAGAGCCCATGCCACTGCCTCCCACGATGCATGCGGTGTTCCTGGATGTGATGGGGAACAGTGTGCATGTCCCGGTCATATCCGATGTCATGGCGATGTCGTTGATGGTGTAGTTACAGTTGCCGGTCGTTTGGTATGGCTGTTGTGGTGGTGACTGGCCAGTCCGTGCGGAAGCTGAGCATGGGTGCGGGGTTGGACTTCATAGGTCACTCGGGGAACCTGCGTTGTGGTCCGACGTATTTACAGGTTGTCAGGTATGCGATGCCGTCCAGCAGGGCTTCCATGTCATTGGTGGTGTACATGTTTGCCAGCCAATGAAGCGGATGGTGGCTGTCAAGGTGTTGTTCGTAGGTTGTCCCTTGGAGGACCATGATGGGGCATGCTGGGTGACATTCGATGTAGCTGTTCTCGATGATCCGTCGTGTGGAGGCACAGTGGTTCCATTTCAGTGCGCGTGCGATGTTGGCCACATACGCCATGCCCCCATAGGCAGAGCAGGCCCTGTCGTGTGCGTCCAGAGGGAGGAGTAGTGGTAGCAGGTCCGCCTTCAGACATGCCGGGTTGGAGAGGCATATCTCGACGGGATGCTGGTAGGGACACCTCCGACAGTAGAAGACGGGCATGACGCAGCTGAACAATGTGATGCGGTAAGTCAGTCGGTAACTTACGTTCAGCAGGGACAGGAGATCGCATCCCAATGTATGGCACAGGTTGGTTTTGTACAGCTTGAGCTGTTCGGCGTAGTTGGGTAGGTGTGTTGCGGTTGCCATTTCGCAGCGGTTCGTAGAGGTGGCGTGCTCCGGCTGTGTGTGCAGTCTGCAATGTGCACGCTCCGGGGTTGCTGTGAGCTCTGTGTAGTCGTGGGGAGACAGGACTTGTGTTCTGTTGGCTTGTTTGGAGGACACGGGCCCTCTTCCCACATGCTTCTCAGACAGTTCAAGGTCGGTGCTGTGTGACTCCTTCCAATTAACTTGCATGTGGCCGACATGGGGGAGTGTTTTCTTCTTTCTTCCCCGTCCGTTGTGTGCTTCTGTGATATGCGCTATCTGCCCTGTGGTCGGTCTCCTCGGCATGCCTGTGTTGGTCTATTCTTGGACAATGGCTGTATTCACCGGCTTCTGTCGTAGGGCTGTGGTTTCGGTGTTGGAATGGAAGGTCATTCAGTGCTGTCTGCTCTCCCTTGTGTGGGCGGCAGCCTGCCTTTCCGCTCTGCGTTGGGCCTTGTGTGTGGATGTAATTCTTGGGCCACCTGTTGTCGGTCACCGGGCTCTTTGGTGTTCCGTTTCATGTGTCTTGTTCATATGTGCAGGGTGGTATGGGTTTTTCAGTGTGGTACTGGCGTTCCTCTTCCCGAAGGGGCCCTGCTTCTCCTAGTTGGTGTTGCCGCCGCTGTGTGCTTCGCCATGTTTGTTACACTGGGGTGTGTCCTGCTGTTGCGTGACTTCACTGACATGTGTGCGTCGGTTGTGTGGCGTTGGGTGTTGTCCGTGAATTGGGCGTTGGGGACATGTCTGTGGCCGGCCTGTCACGTGTCATGTGCGTTCGGGGTGGGGCTGATGTGTGTGCTGCTTGGTTGTGTCCCTGTGTCTGTGTGCGACGCATGCATGGCGCTGCGGTTGGCCTCTGCGTTGTGCGCATGTGTGGCGGCGTCATCGGCGCTTTGTGGCCGTGACGGGGTGGTTGGTTCCTAGTCCCAGGTGGTGTGTACACATGTGTTCCGCGATGTTAGGATTTGGCCTGTGTGTCATATGTGGATGCAATGGTGGATGTGTAGTGTACACGCGCTGGTGGGGGGTTGTCCGCTTTTTCCGCCCTTGCACTGTGTGCGCTGTTTGCGTGCACTTGTTGTGTGTGTGCCTACCTGCGTCTCCGCGGTACGTTGCGTCCTTGGTGGTGCATCAGCAGAAGCATGGGGAGGGCCTGCAGTGCTGGATTCATGCTCGGGATGCCGCTTCTTCGTTTTCCGTGCTCTGCGTCCGTGTTACCGCCTCTCTTTCACGTGCGGTGTCTCTTAGCCGTGGGAGCCGTTTGTTTGCGGCATCGTAATTTATACGCCGGGCGGGACGTGTTTCGTCGGACGGTGTGTGTCAGTTGTGCTGCGCCGCTACGTGTACGGGCGCACTTTGATGGCGGACGGTGTTGCTGGCTTGCCGGCGGTGTTTGGCCTACTTTACGCATCGTAATTGGACGGGCGTGTGGACTGCTGCGTGCCGGCGGTAACTGGTGGTTTTTGCATCCGCCAGCACGGCGGTTGTGCTTCCGCCCGCCATCGTAATGAGCCCCTTAGTGAACTAACTATAACTTTCACCCTGAACATGCACTGTTTAGGTGGAATTTATTTTCTAAATTTAACTTCCAAAAAATATTTTTCATTTTATAAAGTTAGATTAACTAAAGATTTCATTCAAAATGAAGTAAATAGTTCAGTAGCATTGTTTCTATTTTGTTCTACATTTATGTTAAATATATAAAATTAATTCACACTCATGTTTAACATAAACAATATTTTCAATATATTATTATTTTTAAGTTTCACCTATACTCTACCATAGGGAGATCTCAACCCTGACTCTGGAGGCTCCTTATGATAAAGTATAGGGAAAACAAAAAAAAAATGTTTAAGTTAAATATTAATGTAAATTACATGTATATTTATATTAAATGTAGAAAAAAGTGCTTCAGCACTATTAACTTAATATTGAATTAAATATGTATTTAATTTAAATATATGAATTTAAATAAAAAATATTATTCTGAAGATTAAATAAAAAAATAGATTCGCACCTAAAGTAAAGATTATTCGTTTATTATGCATTAATAATTTTTTTAAATGATGCATAGATTTAATTAAAATTAATGTCATTATATGTTTAAAAAATGAATGGTACACTAATTTATAAATTCAAAAAAGGTTGTTATGCTATTTTATAATTAAATAAATAAGTCAGATTTTTTATTTTTTGTAACATTAAATTATATTCATTTATATTTTTAGCTATTTCCCATTTACTAGCAAGTATACTCTTTTTCGGCCTCTCCCCTGCTCTCTCCAACATTTACTACTAACACCCTTATTTATGGTCCATTGAAGTGCGGAACAAACAAGGCGAGTTTGAGAAAAACATGTTCAGGCTTCGTACTTTTCACCTCATATTTAAACTATGTCTGCACCAACGGAGAAAGGGCATTTAACTCTTCCCAAAAAGTGTTTTGTTAGAGTGGAGGCGAGAGAAAAAGTGTGGTAAATTGTGTTTTTTTATATTCCCCTTTTTCAATGCTTTTTTCCTCTTGCCTCCCATATCTACTTGACTGAGGCACTGACAAGATGACATGGAATGCCATTAAAATACCGCCTCGGCCGAGGCGGTGGCTTTGGCATTTTGAAACATGTTTTCCCTTCCCCGGGGCTGCCAGACAGGTGGTGTTGACCTCCAGCCCTTCACAGACTGGCCCCTGCCATTCTTTACCCACTTGGCCATATATTATCCTGAGGTGAGCAGAGGTGCCTGGATTCAGACTCTCCGTTCAGGGGAGGGGCTTACACAGATGCAACCATACACATACTGACACACACATGAAACCTAAACACAGGCGCATTAGCAAATATACAAACACACAAAACAAACACACCCAGTAGTGCACACAGATACACACACATAAGCAGCACTCAAGCATGCTCACTTTCATGCATATTACACACAGCGCTGTTTGCAGAACATATCTGCCGTCTTAAAGCGCCTAAGTGCGGGACATACACCCGCTAAGAAACCACATCTTTAAATCTCGCGTACAACTATGGTGCAATCATGTGGAATCCTTAACTTTACATGAGCGGACAATTGGAGACAAGCATTGGCTTAGCCAATAGGTCTCGCCTTTGGGACCTTATAAGAGTGTGCTGGGGGCCTCAGTCCTTATGGATGAAGTGTAGAATGTGCTGAGGGCCACAGAGTGTGCTGTGGGCCTTAGTCTGTATGGATGGAGTGTAGAGTGTGTTGGGGGCCGCAGTACATATGGATGGACTGTCGAGTGTGCTGGGGGCTGCAGTCCATATGGATGGGTCCCAGAGTATGCTGGGGGCGGCAGTCCCCAGCCGTACACCGTACAAGGTATTATCACAGCGTGTTTTGATGTGCTTCTGTGCTTGTTTTTCCATGCATTATTGAACGCCGTGTATAACGACAGGTCACTGCATACGGCTGTATTTTACTGCTCTGTATTTCATTTACTTACTGTATCTAGAGATCTGCAGCAGTTCTTTCTTCGGTACCTTTGATGTATCGTGTTGTACTCTGTGTGCTCTGTTGTATCTTCTGTGTGGCCCTACACGGTACAGCGTTCTGTTTCATGTACCGTGTGTGCACTGTCACTTTTCTGCATTGTAATGCTTTGGACAGATCGCCTACAGTTGCGCATGTTCAGTGTTCTTGCGTGTTTTGGTATGCCAATGTGTCCCACTTTGCGCGGTTGTGCTGGTTTTAAATGAGTCAGTTGAACTTTGCGTGTTGTTGAGTCTTCGGATGTATGTCCGGCATCGAACGGGCCGCCTGTTCCCAGACACGGCCTTTTGAGGGGGCTGTTGTGTGTGATGAGGATGCAACGAAACGTCTGGGCATAATGCGGACTTGTGCCCATGTGCGCAGTGTCTTTTGTACAAATCTTTGAATCCAAAACATGACACAGGTATCTCGTGAAGCACTCGGAAGACCCGCCTGTCTCGAGGGTCCCCATATGACGTCATGTTGGTGTAAAGTGCCTAGGGCCTGTTTCAAGCAGATCACAAGACCCCTTTAAAAGGATCTGTATTGGTAAGTAGCCATGTATGTGAAGTTACCAGGGGCCTTTGGGTGTTTGTTTGTGTTTCTGTGTGTGTGTGTGTTTGTGTGTGTGTGTGTGTTTGTGTTTCTGTGTGTATTTGTGTTGGTGTTTCTGTGTGTGTTTGTGGGTGTGTGTGTGTTTGTGTTTGTGTGTCTGTTTGTGTGTCTGTGTGTTTCTGAGTCTCTGTGTGTGTTTCTGTGTCTGTGTGTGTGAGTGTTTCTGTGTGTCTGTGTGTGTGTTTGTGTCTGTGTGTTTCTTTGTGTGTGTGTCTGTGTGTGCATCTGTGTGTGTGCGTCTGTGTGTGTGTGTGTCTGTATGTGTGCGTTTGTGTGTGTCTGTGTGTGTGTCTGTGTGTGTGTCTGCATGTGTGTCTGTTTGTGTGTATGTCTCTGTGTCTGTCTGTGTGTGTCTGTGGGTGTGTCTGTGGGTGTGTGTGTGTGTCTGTGTGTGTCTGTGTGTGTCTGTGTGTGCCTGTGTGTGTCTGTGTCTGTCTGTGTGTGTGTGTCTGTCTGTGTGTGTCTGTGTCTCTGTCTGTCTGTGTGTGTGTGTCTGTCTGTGTGTGTGTCTGTGTGTGTGTCTGTGTGTGTGTGTGTCTGTCTGCGTCTGTCAGTCTCTGTCTGTCTGTGTGTCTGTCTATGTGTGTGTCTGTGTGTGTGTCTGTGTGTGTGTCTGTGTGTCTGTGTGTGTGTGTTTGTCTGTGTTTGTTTGTCTCTGTGTGTGTGTCTGTCTGTGTGTGTGTGTTTGTCTGTGTCTGTCTATGTGTCTGGGTCTGTGTGTGTGTGTCTGTGTGTGTGTGTGTCTGTGTCTGTCTGTGTGTCTGTGTGTGTCTATCTGTGTGTGTCTGTCTGTGTGTCTGTCTGTGTGTCTATCTGTGTGTGTGTCTGTGTGTGTGTCTGTGTGCTTGACTGTGTGCGTGACTGTGTGTGTGTGTCTGTCTGTGTGTGTGTGTGTCTGTCTGTGTGTGGGTGTATGTGTGTGAGTGTCTGTCTCTGTGTGTGTTTGTGTGTGTGTGACTGTCTTTGTGTGTCTGTCTGTATGTGTCTGTGTGTGTCTGTCTGTGTGTGTCTGTCTGTGTGTGTGTCTGTCTGTGTGTGTCTGTGTTTGTGTGCATGTGCCTATGTGTGTGTGTGTCTGTGTGTGTGTCTGTCTGTTTGTCTGTGTGTCTGTCTGTTTGTCTGTATGTGTGTCTGTGTGTGTGTGTGTCTGTGTGTGTGTGTCTGTCTGTGTGTGTCTGTGTGTGTGCGTCTGTCTGTGTGTGTCTGTCTGTGTGTGTCTGTCTGTGTGTGTGTCCGTGTCTGTCTGTCTGTGTGTGTCTGTGTGTGTCTGTGTGTGTGTCTGTGTGTTTGTCTGTGTGTCTTTGTGTGTGTCTGTGTGTGTGTCTGTCTGTGTGTGTGTCTGTGTGTGTGTCTGTGTGTGTCTGTCTGTGTGTGTGTGTCAGTGTCTTTGTGTGTGTTTGTGTGTGTGTCCGTCTTTGTGTCTGTCTGTGTGTGTGTGTGTGTCAGTGTCTGTGTGCCTGTCTGTGTGTCTGTCTGTTTGTCTGTCTGTGTCTGTCTGTGTGTGTGTCTCTGTGTGTCTGTGTGCCTGTCTGTGTGCCTGTCTGTGTGTCTGTCTGTTTGTCTGTCTGTCTGTGTCTGACTGTGTGTGTCTGTCTGTGTCTCTGTGTGTGTCTCTGTGTGTGTCTGTGTGTGTGTCTGTGTGTGTGTGTGTCTGTGTGTGCGCATGTGCATGCGTGCGTGCGTGTGTGCATGTGTGTGTGCGTTTTACCCCCGAAGGCCATATCTTCCCACCAAGCTCTTCTCGGAGGAGAGGGAAGGAGGCAAACAGCCATGGGCACTTTAGAGGGGAGTGGGGAGCATGAGTAGAGAAACACCCACTTAAATGCAGCAAGGGGCACCAATGCCCTCAGAACATTTAACAATTGTGAAGACCCCGGGCCTCCCAAAATCACCTAAAATTTAACCCCATGATATACAAAAAATTCTAATTTTTTACCCCGTCTGTTTTTAGAAGAAATTGATAGTGAGCGCAGGTCATCACTGCCAGGCGTTTTCTTATATTAAAAAATTCCTTTTTATTCACATTTACAGTGAACCTATGCTATTTTACAGCGCCGAGTTCGAACTTTAGTAAAATATGTCATTTCTTTTTGGGACTATTGGGAGAGACTGGCGGCAGAGAGGGAAAGCAGGTTTGAAGTGCATCTTAAAATAGTTGAATAGATCGCGGTTTATCGGACCTTACAAAACCAGCGTGAAAATCAGTCAGACTGGAAAAATAGCGTTTCTAAAAAAAACAATAATAATAACAGGCTTGTTAAAGGTGCTACTCGCCTCTATCGCCGCTATGAAATGTACATAAATTATACTCATGAATGACGGCCAGCGGATGTGAAGAAAGATGAAACCGCGCACAAACAAGCAGAGGCAGGGAAACAACAAGGCACAGCGCGGGACCATTCGACGTAAAAAAGGAGTGCGCCAAACACACACTATGTTAAGCAATGAGTAAGGCGACATGTTACCGGGGCAGTCGCCACCAATGTCACAGCACACCCAAAAGCGGGACAACAAGCAGCGTTTCGCCAAAAAAAAGTAAGCAATCTTGACTGGCATAGGATGGAAGAAATGGAAAGTGGTGGGCGTGGTCCATGGCACCAGAGTAGATATCCCATGCCTCGCAGAGTTGTGCATGCGCGCTGCTAGGCTCGACCTAAAAAACGACAGCATTCGAGGTCAAGTAGATATGAGGTTTTAAGTAGTAAACTTACATGTGTGAGGGTCTCCCCATAGAAAAGATAGGAGAGGTGGACATTTACACTAGTAGGTTTGTGACCAGCATTCCGTAGTACTTTAATAGTGCTGTTGTAACACTACTAAATGTATTCTAAAATGCAGTTTGTGAATAGGCGCTGAGTGTTTTGGAAGTATTTGCTTAAATTTGGACATGGAAGGGAGAACCCGTGGTAGTAAACATATGATGTAAAAGGGACAGGTTTTTCAACTTCATTCTTTATTTCAAGTCAGCTTTTGGGGTGGTAGTAACTCCGCCAAGACTTTTGGGGTGGAAGTCTTGCCGTCTCCTCTGGGGAGAAAATGAGCATCATCATTCTGAATCCTTTGGTGACTGATAAGTCCAGAAACCAGGAGCTGCAGGGAAAAACTGTGATTTATGGTGACCAAAGGAGATCACCACATTGCAATGGCAATGCAGTGATCAAAAGCAGCTAAAAGGAAGATTCTGCACAGCATTAGGGGAACAACTGTGTTTTTGACCGATGAGATCTGATGAACAAGTGAAAGGTTTGATCCCCCAAGACTCATGAGAGATCAAGACAAGAACCCAGCAACTGCAAATGGGCTCTACTGTAGGGCTTTATTTAAGATTTGGGAGTCAAACTGCTGGGGTGTCACTGCCTCTGCTGGCCCAGTCGTAGGCCCTCTGCCATATTACCCTCCAAATTGGTCAAAGGGTGTGTATTGTCACTTCTGCTAGCCCTGCCATTTTGATTATTTGACATACGTGACAGTGGCGGCTGGTAATTTTAGGAGGGAGGGGGCGGATGAGATACACATAAACACTCACTCACACCCATGCATTCAAACGCGTGCGCACACACACACACATATCCATTCACAACACTCATTAACAAATATTCAAACATACATGCACGCACCAAACATTAATTTAAAAAAAATCACACTTAAATTGCAGCTCTGCCTCTGAGGTCCCAGGAGGGTCAGCACTGCTGCCTTCCCTCATTGGTTGACCTTGGTCAGCCACAGAGGGAAGGCAGCAGTCCCAAGCCTCAAAGGTCCCAGGAGGGTTGGGACTGCTGCCAATGAGGGAAGGCAACAGTCCCAATCTCGTCACTAAGTGGAATGGGGTCTGTGAAACTGCTGACCCCACCCCATTCTGTGACGAAGTGTCACTGATTGACACTCGACTCTGGGTGCTTCAGGGCTTAAAACTGAAGCGCCCAGGTCCCAAGCAATGAGTGACACTACCCCTTGTCACCGATGGGGAGGGGCTCAATGACTATGTTGAGCTGAGGAGGTCACGCCCACGCGAGCTGTGGCTTCCTCAGCTCAGCAAAGTTCAGCTCAGGCAGCCAGGATCCTGCGCATTTAGTGCATGCCTAGCTCCTGGCTGTCTGACCTGAAATTGAAGAGTGTCTGTCAGGCTAACCTTTGCTCAGTCTGACAGATGCTGTTCTTGAGGGGCAAAAAGTGAGGGAGAGAGGCCCCTCAGCCCCAATGGACTGGCCGCAGCTGAACCATGGTTTATTGTTGTGCATCTAAACTATTTTGTGTCAAGTTTTAGTTTGAGTTCTGTCAAGTTTTAGTTTGAGTTCTAAAACAAATTAATAAACTGAAAATAACAATCACTATTGTGGGGCTTTCAATGGTAATACAAAAGAAATGTTTTCAAAAGGTCTAGCCTTGTGTGTTCTGAATAGTCTCATTTGAATCACTGACAGAATATCGACTACACAAATATCAATGACAAAAATATCGGAGCCGAAATATCGATGGCCACAATATCGGAGTCCTATCTACATTATGGTGAGTACAAAAATATCAATAAAAAAATATTGTTGTCAAAAATATCGTTGTTAAAAATATCGTTTTTTTTTAATGTTTAAAAAAATGTAAAATAAAGTAAATAATACATATAATTAAAAAAACATAGTTAAAATTATTTTAAAATGTTTAAAATTATAACTAATACATATAATGTAAAAATAAATTAAACATATATACGTATAAAATATAATATATATACTTACTTAATAATATTTATAAATAATTATTTTAATAACTTATAAATTGTTAAAAAACATTTAAAAAATGATAAATACATATATACAAAAAAACAAATAATATAAATCAAAATATAAATAACAAATACAAAAATTACAATATTTTTAATCTTTTTAAAATAAATTATACACTACATTAACTAAAACAGTAGAGAAAATATTGGATAGAGGAGGGTATAAAATTACTATTCCCACTCCAGAGAGTGTAACAGTAGGGAAAGTGTTGGATAGCGTAGGGGTAAAAATTACTATTCCCACTCCAGTGAGTGCAACAGTAGGGAAAGTGTTGGATAGCGAAGGGGTAAAAATTACTATTCACACTCCAGAGAGTGCAACAGTAGGAAATGTTTGGGATAGCTTAGAGGTAAAAATTACTATTCCCACTCCAGGGAGTGCAACAGTAGGGAAAGTGTTGGATAGCGAAGGGGTAAAAATTACTATTCCAACTCCAGTGAGTGCAACAGTAGGGAAAGTGTTGGATAGCGTAGGGGTTAAAATTACTATTCCCACTCCAGAGAGTGCAACAGTAGGGAAAGTGTTGGATAGCGTAAGGGTAAAAATTACTATTCCCACTCCAATAAGTGCAACTGTAGGGAAAGTGTTGGATAGCGTAAGGGTAAAAATTACTATTCCCACTCCAAATACTGCAACAATAGGGAAAGTGTTGGATAGCGAAGGGGTTAAAATTACTATTCCCACTCCAGAGAGTGCAACAGTAGGGAAAGTGTTGGATAGCGTAGGGGTAAAAATTACTATTCCCACTCCAATAAGTGCAACAGTAGGGAAAGTGTAGGCTAGCGTAGGGCTAAAAATTACTATTCCCATTCCAGATACTGCAACAATAGGGAAAGTGTTGGATAGTGAAGGGGTTAAAATTACTATTCCCACTCCAGAGAGTGCAACAGTAGGGAAAGTGTTGGATAGCGTAGGGGTAAAAATTACTATTCCAACTCCAGAGAGTGCAACAGTAGGGAAAGTGTTGGATAGCGTAGGGGTAAAAATTACTATTCCCACTGCACAGACTGCAACAGTAGGGAAAGTGTTGGATAGTGAAGGGGTTAAAATTACTATTCCAACTCCAGGGAGTGCAACAGTAGGGAAAGTGTTGGATAGCGTAGGGGTAAAAATTACTATTCCCACTCCAGAGACTGTAACTGTAGGGAAAGTGTTGGATAGCAGAGGGTTAAAATTAACATGATTATCAATGTAATAGTTTTTTTAATTAAATAAAGAATTAATAAATAATTAACAATATAAATATTATCTAGACCAATAAATAAAAATTCATAATTACTTTATTATACTTAAATTACTTCCCACCCTATTCCCCTATTAACCCACAACCCACTCCTAAAAATAAATTGACACAATTAATATAATAATCAATTAATACAAATTAATTACCAATTAATAAATAATTAACACTAAATTAATGATGAATACCAATAAATAAAAATTAATAATTACTTTATTATAATTAAATTACTTCCCACCCTATTCCCCTATTAACCCACAACCCACTCCTAAAATAAATGCACACAATTAATATAATAATCAATTAATCAATTAATAAAAATTCATTACCAATTAATAAGTAATTAACACTAAATTAATAATGAATACCAATAAATAAAACTTAATAATTACTTTATTATAATTAAATTACTTCCCACCCCATTCCCCTATTAACCCACAACCCGCTCCTAAAATAAATTAACACAATTAATATAATAATCAATTACTAAAAATTAATTACCAATTAATAATTAATTAACAATAAATTAATTTTTAATACCAATAAATAAAAATTATGAATTACTTTATTATAATTAATTTACCTTCCACCCTATTCCCCTATTGACCAACAACCCACTCCTAAAAAAATTAACACAATTAACATAAGTATCAATTAATCAATTAATAAAAATTAATTAATAATTAATTAACAATAAATTAATTATCAATACCAATAAATAAAAATTAATGATTACTTTATTATAATAAATTACTTCCCACCCTATTCCCCTATAAACCCACAACCCGCTCCTAAAATAAATTAACACAATTAATATAATTATCAATTAATCAATTAATATAAATTAATTACCAATTAATAATTATTTAACAATAAATTAATTATCAATACCAAAAAATAAAAATTAATAATTACTTTATTATAATTAAATTACTTCCCACCCTATTCCCCTATAAACCCACAGCCCTCTACAGAACTAAAACGCAAAATGTAATTAAAAATAATTAATATTTTCTAAAACTTATTATTTAATTTACTATAATTAAATTACTTCCCACCCTATTCCCCTATAAACCCACAACCCGCTACGGTACTAACAAGCAAAATTTACTTTAAAATTTTTTACTAACTTCTAAAAATGTAATACATATATTTAAAAAAAAATACAATACTTAACAAAAAATATAAAACACATACATATAAAATACATACTAAAATACATAACACTAATATAAACATTGATATTATTTACAACGATATTTTTGCAAATGATATTACTGACTTCGATATTAACAAAAACGATATTTCTTACCTTTAGGTCGATATTCTGGTCACAGATATTCTTGATGTCGATATTCTGTCCCTTCGATATTTCCAACTCGATATTTCTGTAGTTCGAAAAAAAAACCTTGATATTATGTCTGTGCACCGTCTCATTTCAGGTGGGCTTTTGTTGTCAAGGAGTACTGCTTGTCACAGAGTTTTTCCCTCTCATACTGGGGCATAACACAGGACCCTGCTAGCCCGACAGGGCTTGGGAGGGGGCACATGGGGGTTCCTTAGCAGCTTAGAACTATATATTTACTTTTATTTGTAAAGCTTTATATATGCGCGCACAAAGCCTCAGGCCATCACATTTACACAGGTTAAAATACAATGTATCTTTCTACAGAGTTGTCTCGATTTACATGTTTTTTGACAGAGTAAAATAAGATAAAACAGATCAGATAGCAAAGGTATATAAAATATTGGGGAATTTGTCAAGTGGGTGAGATTTCAGGGAGCATTCACATTAGTTGAAGGATTATGAGCAGCTTGATAGACAAGGGTATGGAGCTCCGCATCTTAGGTGCATGCCTAAGAAGGAATGGGCAGCGGATAATCTTTTCTTAGAACACATGCTCTGGAAGTGAAAGGTTGCTTTGTTCCTGACCGTGCCAGAAATGACCAGTTTGTGTTAGAGATACTTGGGAGTATTCAGGTATAGAGTCTTATAGATTACACAGCCTGTTTTGTGATAGCGCAGTTCGATATTATAGGTGCATAACAATTATCAGCTGTTGTTTGCATTAAGTTGCGGCATTCCCTGTACCCAGCCTGAACTCAGTGACCTGCACATTTCTCAAGAACGACTTACAATGCCAGTCCTTTTGCAGTTTGGAAAACCAGTCCCCTCTTCTAGAAGTGGGTGGGGCTCTCTTCATGCAGGGTTACGTGCCATGTGTCAAACCTTAGATGTGAGGGCCCCTCCACCTGCCAGTCCCCATCACACTCCATCACTCTCAGACACAGTTCATCTCAATGGTGTGAGCTACATGCCACCTTAGGTACCCTCCATCTTTCTACTCCCTCTCTGGCTTCAGAGTGGATACATCGTGAGCAGCTGTGACCGGAGATGACGTCAGTATTCAAGGATGCTGGAACTGCTCCTGCTCAGGAAGTTTTCAAGAACTTCGCCCCTGGTGAGCACTTGCCTCTGTGCTTTCTTCTAGTGGGAGTGCATCAGTGTGCTTGCTACACGTCACTTCTGTGCAGAGGCTCCCTGTGTTCTCCAGGGCCCATGACCTGCAGTGGGGGCCCGGTGGGTACACAGCCAGTCTATTATGGAGTTCCAGTGTCCTGTCCCACAAGGCAGCACAGTGACACCGAGGAACAGCCAACTTCACAAGGGCCCTGGTAAAAGAAAAAAACTGTTTATGAAAGCCAATTTCCTCTCACTTGCAATGGTGAAAAGCTGCTCTGGGTCAGCTAGCAACTAGAGAACCCTACAAACCCTACGCATATCTGGTAGCTAGAGACCCAGGTGAATCCAGGGTGGGGTGACTTGCATGGATTCCACTATGTTTTCTTACACAGGATGCCCTAAAAACCTCAATATTTGGCTAAAATTATGGATATTCCTCACATTTCTGTGAGAGAAAGTTCTTAATCCACAAAATTCCTACCACCCAGCGTTTCTACACTTACCCCACTTACGTGACGGAGCCTAACACCCTCGACAGGAAGACTGTAACAGTACAAAGTCAATGTGGTCTCTGCATGGCCTCTCGCCCCTGCAAAGCATCGGTCTCTGGTGTTAAAACAAGAAGAAGAACATGCGAAAATATGGGGACGATGGTGGGAGTATCCTGGACTGGTTGGGGGGGTCATGAAGATTTGTGAGATGCACTACTGTGTACCTTACTCCTGTGGGCTGTTTCTATTCTAAATGCCTATGATGGTGCTACTGGTTCGTGAATGTGCTGTTTTGATTGGCTCTGAAAAAATATTATAAGTTGGTTATAAAAAACATTTTTTTTAAGATCTATATCTTTTAGCTAAATTGCGTTCAGTGTAATAAGGAAATTTTAGCTCAGATCCCAGCTCACTCTCATGACCAAACTCTGTGGTGCTAAGCAAATATATTTACTTTAGTCTGCCACATTGTACTTGACTGTCTCATCTGAGAGCACCATGAAGTCATTCAGTTCAGTATGTGCCCATTAGCAACACCCCACTCCTGTGTGACCTCATACTCTACAATGATTTCCTTATTCATAATAATATTGTCCAGATAAGAAGTGCCTATGACTCATTTGTTTCTTGGGCGCAGTGTGGTCTGGACATTCAGGGTCATTGAATATTTGTCATGACTAGAATTTATTGTTTTTAAATACAACTCTATAAATATTATATCATAATAGAACGTATGAAATTGAGACACTTACAAATATTACATAAACTTTTTTTATTTTCAAGAGTATTATCAGATTTGTACATGGTTCATTTCATTTTGGGTGATTTACAAGGCACCGTTTGTGCCCTGCTCTGAGAGTGAAGGCAGAGCCCTGGCTCGGCTCTGGGTGGGCTCTCGGTATGCATTTGCTGCCCTGCACACCTCCTTCCGTGTCACTGGTGATGGCTCGCTATTGCATCTAATGACAGAGCATGGGGGTTTCAATAACCTCTGTAATAGATCTGGCTCTGCAGTTTCCTGGAGGCGGGAGGAGGTGAAATAGTAAAGGATCAATGATTGGGGGCAACCATCACAATTGCTTGCAGGGTGGTGTTGTTTTCATTATGTCACTGCTCTCATAAATTAAAGTTTGCTGCTGCAGTTCCCTCTGTTTTAAGACAAACAAGCTCATCTTGACAATGGAGTTAGGGACTGGGTTGTACAGCAGGGAAGTTAAATCCTGTTCGATTTTCATGATATCCACAATAAATAGTCAGACTGAGTATTAATATTTCTTGAGTCGATAAGCTCAGCCCCAGAACTTGCATTGTGGCTATTTGTTCAAATTCTACACATCCTGTAACAAAAAAGAGGTAGGGTTTTTCAGGTTCGAATTTACTAGGTAGCATAAGGATGGTGTCACTGGAAATGACATCATATGACCTTTGCCCATGTGAAGTCAACACAGGAAATTAAAAGAATGGATAAACTGCGTTTCCTCAAATTTATCACCTCACACTACACAAAAATGTGGGCTTAAAAACAAAGAGGAAGAATAGGCATGCAATCAATAAGGGTGTACGTGAGAAAGGGTGCACCAGGCACTGTAATAATAGTGCCATAGATCTATGTAAACGGCCTTAAACAATATGACATTAAATGCACTATTAATGTATTCTCTTAATGACCCCAGTGCATGCTGAGGGGATGGGCGTGCTTTTACTTTGAAATCAAGGCATTCCTCATGCATATCATCAGCTCTTTGGCAGCAGCATACATGTGAAAAGGCAGACCTCAAGGACAGCCATTGGCAATAAAAGTTACTCTCAGTGGGAGCACAGATCATGTCGAGAAAAGGAATGGATACTAATTCAATCTTCGCCTAAGAGCTGCCTCTCCAGGGGGGGCAGCCTGGGAGTGGCGGCACCAGTCACAGCAGTTCAAACAGACTGAAAGGGCAGGCACTAAAGGCAGTTAATCAGGTTTATGTTGTAGTAAAAGAAGTTTGTGCACAATCCAATTTGTATTAACACGATGAGGAAGATAAACGTAGGAGGTGATGAGAGAAGGGGGGGCCATGGAAGCAGCTCCGAGGAGCAGGCCAGGTGATGGAGGCGCTGATTGTTTTGATGGGCCATGGAAGCAGATCCGAGGAGCAGGCCAGGTGATGGAGGCGCTGATTGTTTTGATGGGCCATGGAAGCAGATCCGAGGAGCAGGCCAGGTGATGGAGGCGCTGATTGTTTTGATGGGCCATGGAAGCAGATCCGAGGAGCAGGCCAGGTGATGGAGGCGCTGATTGTTTTGATGCTTAAGATGTTTGCACTTGGGCAACGTAAACCCACTCAGCAATGCAATCAATCCCATTCACACCAGAGTCCCACACGTACAATCTCTCCACTAACACATAGGAAACACGCCAAGCAGACCACAGTTGTACAGGCAAGGTCCACTAAGAACCCAAGCAGAGTGCCTGACAGAGCTGTGAAGGGTTATATGGAGGGTCGAATTACCTCCCTTACTGAGATAAACCCCACAGAGGCAACCCTAAAATCACTTCACCCTCACAAAGGTTTGAACATCGTTTCGCAGTGACCCTGCACCCCCTTCCTTTGTAACACAACAACCAGCACACCACCACTCCAGCTTCACTGCGCATGGTCAGGCCTGCATAGGAGGTGAGATCTCTCTAGCATTTTCTCGGTGGTCTGCAGGCTAGGGGGCTGCTCTCTGACCAACCATGCAGCTCCATGGTCCCATTCTAGTCACAGTCTTCTGCAAAGTAGTCCTGGTTCGAACAATTCTGCAACAGCAAATTTTGGCTTCTAGTCCAGCCGTGGGCACTATCTGTCCTCTGACGGCCTCATGTACTAATGTGCAACCGAAAAAATACCTCTGGTGCTACAGTGCTTAATTTGCAAAAGAATGCGCAGGGCTGGCTTTAGGGCAGTGCGACCGTTGCGACCGCACGGGGCGCTGACCTGTAGAGGGGGGCACTGACCTGGGGGGGTGCTGTGTTTAGCAATATCTTCTGATTGGAGAGATGAGGAGCACTTTTACCCGGCAGTAGTGAGATAATCTGCGTAGGCGGTTATGTGGTGTGTGGGGCACCAAAAGTGATTGTCGCACTGGGCACCACCAGCGCTAAGGCCGGCCCTGAGAATGAGTGCAGGTGCCCAAAGCTCTGCTCAGATGTCCACGGCCGGTGCAATTAAACGTCAGCGTGCCGAATACCAACGCTGCAGAGAGGCTTCATAGTCCTGAATTCACCTCACGCCTCTTTAATCCACTCCCATACACTCCCTGACCCTGTCCCTTATCTTACTCTTACAAGTCCCGGTTTTCTCCCTTTGTGTCGTTTTTCCCGTTTTTCCCGTTTTTCTCTTCCTCCGTCTTTCCGCTTTGTGTCTTTTTCCCTCTCTTGCCCTTGGTTAATGTCCAATATGGAAAAGTAAGTAACGGCCCCAAAAATAAGAGCCAGTGGCCCCCACCACCAACCACCACCTCAAATTAAGCACTGGGCTTCTGCAAGAAAAAAACGTGCAACAACATAACAACTTTTAGGTATCAGAAAATATACATTATGTGTAAATTAAGATAGTTTCTTCTCCACTGGTAGTGCTGGGAAAAAGATGCCCCAGTAAATCGCAGAATTCTAGTTAGTGTGAAAAATGTTGCCCTTCCACTCCCCAGCTAATGCACCCTTACCTCCTGCCTTCAGTAGTAAACCAATGACAGACAGAATTCTAAACAACTGAACTGCTTCAGATTTTAAAAGGGACAGCTTGTAAGAGTGGGCTGGGCTGTCCACTTCATTCCTGGAAGTATGTGGCAGCTGACTAGTTTCTAAAACCACACTACGTGCCCCTGCATATATCCCTCTGAAAAACACAGTGAGCAGACCTAAAACGAAGATGTTTTTTCCTATTTCTTAAGTAGAGTACTAGGAGAGAATGGTGATGCACACTGTCGGTGGCACGATTCAGGTTTAGCTATTCGCTTGTCTGTAGTAAACCTAGAAAATCTATATTTTATTGTATTTTCTCTGCTGATGGAGCTTATGGCTTGGTGAGTAAGGAGGGAGGGGCGGTGGTCACCTCCAATAATGAAGACCTGAACCAACAGTGACCCAGCCCTGGAGGCTCTGATACAGTTGCTTTATTAGGCATTTGTCCAGTAAGGCTAGTGGGCAGTCCAACCCTCAACAGTTTAAGGTTTATTTTGCCACGTCTGATAAAGCAATAGATTTAAAACGTCTCATTTAAGTAATATTGCAAAATGTGACTGATTCTTAGGCAACAGAAAAAATCACCGTGTATTGAACCCAGCCTCTACAAAAGCCCTGAGCGAGCCAGAGAGTGGAAGCCAGCAGTGAGATCTAACGTATTAGGCCCGGCAGGTTTGGTTGTCCTCCTCAACTGTTGCATTACAACTATCGAATTTCTGAGTCACAGATAAATATTATGGTCATAAGCAAAATAACTATGGTAAAGGGACAAACAATGGAGCCTATTCACAAAGGCATTTTGGAGTATGTGAAGTCATGCTCCTGTGGTACTCTTTCAGGTACTTTCACATGCCTTTGTGAATTGGCCCCAAAACATCTAAGATGAGAATATGCAAGTAATATTCTTATGCAATTGATACAAATAGAAAGAACGGTGTCCCCCTTGCACTTTTACTGATAGGGAGTTGGACATTTAGAGACAGATTCACTAAGTCACGCACGCCTACAAAGCCCTCCACAATGCCGGACCTGCATACCTCAACCACCGCCTCTACTTCTACACTCCCACCAGACATCGCCGCTCCGCCCAACTGGCCCTGGCCACCATCCCACAGATCCGCAAGACCACTGCTAGAGGAATATCCTTCTCCTAACTCGCTGTGAAGGCCTGGAACTCCCTGCCACTGCACCTCTGCCAATCACCATCGCTGCCGCAATTCAGGAAGGACCTCATGACCTGGCTCTTCGACTGAACCACAGATCCACCTCCTCCCCACTCCACCCCTTGAGACCCTCACAGGTGAGTATCCGTGCTTTATAAGAAACCTGATTGATTGAAAGTTGTGTAAGATTATATCAAACCTTTTTGTGGGACCACAGGGATGACAGGGGCTACCCGGTCACAACTATGGTGGTTGAGGCCATTTACCACTGGTGTCCTGGAGTCCCTCCTACTATCATTCTGCACGCTAGGCCAAAAAGAACCATTTTCGCACTTGGGTCTCAGGAAGTGAGGCATGCTGTCACAGGCTTCTCACAATGAAGGTAGTGAGGGGATCTCAGAACTCCAGAAATTCCCTATCCAACCCAGTGCTTTGAAGGAAGCATATTAATGTCATAGCAAAATGAAATACTACACACACTAATGCTGTGCAATGAAGGGTTCGATTTACCCAACTATGGGGCATATTCTCAAGGAGCTATCGCCGAGTCACGGCACTTTAACGCATCCAAAGTCGCGCTAAATTTATCGCCCCATTCACAAGCTGGTGCTAACAGCCCATAACACCAGTTTTCCTGCGAAAGCAGTCGCAAAAAACATCGCCACAGATGACCCCGGCAACTAACGCTAATGAGATGCAGAGTAGTCGTTCCCGTGCCAAAAGCCGCGACAACACCACTCCACAACATTCTCAACGACCAGCCAGATCGGCGATTAGATCACAAAACATGCACTAAGGCACGTTAGCAGCAGGAAACTAACACCTGCTCCTACCTGGTGTAAAGTCGGACGACAACGGGCACCAGACAAGGGAGCACAGCCCAAAGCCACACATGAAGAACAACAGATGCCCTGGAGCAACCCATCATGCAGGCCTGAGCCCCAATAGGACAACATCCCCCACCGCCCCCACCCCCAGGAGCCCCCCCCCAGGGCCCTACCCCGGGCACCCCAACCCCCCCCCTATGGACAAAGATATTGCACATCAACCCCACAAAATCATGAACCAAACAATTCGCCTGAAGTCGCACAATCACAACACCCAACATACATGTGTGGCCAGAAAAAGGGAAACATACACCCATAACAAAATATCCAAACAATACGTTTATTACAGAACAAAGCAAAAATAAAAAATCTGAAGAGGCATGGCGGGTCGTCTCAGGACATTCTGTAAGTCACAGCCTGCAAAACAGAAATCTGGATCAGAAGGTGTGCCATGCGCCCATCAAAGTACAGAGAGAGAGAGAGCGAAAGAGAGGAAGAGAGAGGGAGAGAGGGGGAGAGAAAGAGAGAGGGAGGGAGAGAGGGAGAGAGAGGGAGAGAGAAAGAGAGAGGGAGATAGGGGGAGAGAAAGAGAGAGGGAGAGAGAAAGAGAGGGAGAGAGAAAGAGAGAGGGAGAGAGGGAGAGAGGGAGATAGTGCCGACACTTCGGACCTAGGCCTCACTGCTCACCTGCTGCCACCGGTGTGTCTCCAACCACGTGCCGGTATTCACAGCAGTCCCCCAGGTCCCTCATCTGAAACAGTTTCCAGAGACATGAATGGCAGAGTCCATACAGTTGCACACGCCATCATCGCTTGCCCACCCCTGCGCACACAGGCTGCTGCACCCCAGCCCCTCCCACCACCCAGCGGTGATTGCCCGCCCCTGCGCAACCAGGCCTCACTGCTCACCTTCTGCCACTGGCGTGTCTCCAAGAGGGCTCACCACGTTCCGGAGGGATCTCCAAGCCCGGTGCCCGCAACCATGGCATCCTCCACATCATGCAGCCCCGCACCGCGGGCCACCAGGTCACACACCTGACTCTGGGTCTTGATTACGCAATGGCAGAGACCACATCAGTGCATACAGCATCATCAGAGGCTGCACACCCACTCAGCGCTTGAGGTGCCACTAACTCTGTGAAGCGCGACACAACGCCACGTGGCGGGAGGGCCGCACTGCCTGCTGGCCCAGGCCTACACTGCGGCCCAGTAGGGCTCACACTAATCCTTGCCAGTCCGGACCGCCAGGATGGCACATCATCGCAGGCTGCACACCCGCTCAGCACTTTAGGTGCCCCTATCTCACTGCACCGCAAGACACCGTCCCGTGGCGGGGTGCCTGTGCCTGCCGCAGTGTATCCGGTGCCACCAAGTCTGTGCCCCGCTAGCCATGGACCCTGAATGTTTGAGTCCCGTTGTGCGGACGCCATCATGTCATCCCCGGCACTGGGCAATGTGAGGTGGCAGGGCCCTAGGCCCTCATGCACACATGAGAACTACACGGAGACACCCAGTCAGAGAGAGTGGAAATGGCGTCCAGCACGTGCGCCAGGCCATTTTTATTGCCAGGGTCACATGTCCTGTGATGCCAGTGCTGGATGGGTGTGGTGTGGTCGTACACCAGCCGTGAGGGAGTGGCTGTGGCATGCTAACAACTAGACCTGTGAGCTGCAGAACCCCACAGTGAAGACCTAGGACATGTAGCGCTGTCGTCGTCCCCTGTGTGCGTAATCAGAGTGGGCTGTCCTGGCGTATGCCAGTCCAGCGTAATGGTGTGAAGAATGACCCCGGGGCTCTGGGCGTGGTTCAGTCCTGGGCTGGACAAGGAAGTGACTAATGGATGTGTCTCCGTTGTGGTGTCAGCGCCACCCGGACCGGAATCGGCAATCTGTCACCCTGTGACAATAGTCCCACAACATGGGCAACATGGACGTAAGGGGAAAATCACTGACCCTACATGCATCCATACTTGCACACTTGAAAGATCATAGACATGACACATCTGTGTGGATATGGATGTTTATTACACATTCAAGGGAGTGTTGCAGCTGGAGCAGTACAGGGCCATGCCAACCCCACTTCACATTGTCGGCACGTGGAGGGCCAGCCAGAGTCCTTCAGGGAATGACAGGTACATCAGGAGAGGAGGACTTCAGTCTGCAGTCTGATAGCTGTGTCATTGGCGACCAAACAGAATATTGCAGTCCATGTCGAGGTCAGAGGTGAGTGTCGCAGAGTGCATCGGGGGACAGTGGAAGGTGATGATGCAGAGGGCAGAACCAAGCAGAAACAGGCCACATGGCGGAGATGAATGCAACTGTGTCCTCCTGACCACGAGGGTGGGTTCATCAGCATCTTCGTCCTCTGCTGTTGCATGTGCCTCACATGTGGGTGGTGGTGTACTGTCCCCAGCACTGTGTGGCACAGACACATCAGGGGCCGGAGTTGTGGATGGGGTGGTAGTAGCAGCATGCATCAGCGCCAGGCCTTGTGGCAGCAATGCCATGAGGAAAGTCTTCAGGGCATTGAGGGACCCAGCTACCTCTCCCTGGTGTGCAGCCGTGGCAGCCACACTTCCGCCTGCGTCCGCTCCATGTTCTCCATGATTCTCCGCATGTGTCCCAACTCCCGGGCGAGATCGCTGGAGGAACTCTGTCTACACAGTCCTTCTTGTCGCAGAGTCAGGACTCTGGCGATGTCCGCCATGGTCCATTGGAGGGCATGGAGCAGACTGTGGGTGTCCGTTAGGGACTGTGAGTGGTCCCTGATGGGACTTAGACACCCACGTATGGCGTCTAGTTTGGCTGCCATGCGGTCGAACCCCACCTGCACCTGTTCAGTCAGCTTCTCCTGGCACCCCAACACACGGCGTTGGAAGGCCATGTGTTTGTCGTGGGGGTCCTGGGAGGCAGCCGTGGTGGTGGGTGCTGCCTGCTGTCTGTACTGTGCAGGGGGGGGCTCATCGTGGCAGTTGGGTTGCCCAGATCCTGGAAGTGGGCTGCGGAGGCTCTCCATGAGCTGTTCGAGGGCGTCTGAGTCGAAGGTGTGGTGGTCCTCTTCGTCATCAGAGAAGAGAGGTTCGGACTGCTCTGCAGGAGGTGTTGGATTTCGCCCTGCAATGTGAAGGGGAGATGCAGTTTGACATCGTGTACACATGTATGTTGACGCATTGTACATGTCTGCATTCAGACTGCATGACAGTGTACATTGTGACTGTTTGGGGGGAGCTGCCTCTTTGATGCGGGACAGTGGACATTCCGACTACATCACGGATGTGAGTTTGTACTTGTACATTGTCAACTCACATTTCCCTGCAGTGCCATATGTGATTGGCCAGTTTCTACGCACATGCGGCACCTGTTGTGTCCTCTGTTCTGTTGTGGACGTGTTGCTGTTTGTACCACCTCGTTGTCAATGTTGATGTGCTCTGCATGTTATGTGTGTGTGCCGCATTTTGGGGGAGTCCCCCTGCAGCTCAGATTTAGCTGCCCTCCTCCCTTCCATGCGGTGTGCCTCTGGGTTCTGTGCTTCTGCAGTGCTGAGATGTTGCATATCTGTGTGCATTGGTCTCTTGGTGGGAGTTGTGGGTCTGGGGCATGGTTTGTCCGCAGATGTGATATGCTTCATTGTGCATGTGTGCCACTGTGCCCATCTCCCCCTGTACCCCCAGTCCCTGGTGGTTACTCACCCTGGTGATGTTGTGTCCGGTCATGTTGAGCAGTGTCCGGTCCCCCGACTCCTGCCACCGTCTCCCCACTGATGAATGTGGACACCATTTCCTCCATCTCGTCCAGCTCCTCCTGTGGCGCTGGTCTGCCACCTCCAGTCTGCATTGTTGCCTTCCGGTTGTTTGCGAGTTTCAGTTTGGTTTTGCGCTTCACATCATTCCAGCGCCTCTTGACCTCGTCCATTGTCCTCTTCAGCACTCCGACTGCATTCACCTTGTCCACGATGGTCTGCCATATTCCATTTTTAGTTGCCAGTGACACAGTGGAGGTGACGAACAGTGATTGAGGGTGTTCTATCACCTCCGTTATCAGGATCCTGTTTTCCTGCGGACTGAACTTCGTCTTCCTCTTCTTCTTGTCCTTGCCCTTCCCTGACCCGAGGTCCCAGGCTGGTCCTCCGTGGGGCTTGTGGGGTTCTGGTTGTCCTCTGTACTTGCTCTGGCTGCCTCCATTGTGCTGCGCTGTTGTTTGGCTTTTGTCGGTATGTTTTTTTCTACTTTTATGGTGCATTTTCCCGCATGACGTGTGGGAATTGCAGGCCTGTGGCTGGTTTTTGCAGATTTTTGTATCGCGATTGGCGTCATCGCTACTATTTTCGCGTTAGGGTTTCGCATTTTTGCGGGTCGTGTTGTTTCTAACTCGTTCATTTGACGCGTTGTCCTGTGACTATCGCATGGTACCGCCGTGTTGTGAATACTACGTTAACACGGAGTTGTTTTCCCGCGATGGACTGCGATGTGTAGGGTTGCGTTAAGCTACACTAGCGGTAGTTATCACCCGTTCTTGAGAATATGCACCTCTGGGTTCCCACTAGATGTCCCACCACCTTTTGTGATCTCTTCCCATTTCCTATGTGACGTCCCCAGATCTGCAGTATCTAATGAGGATAACAGAACCTAAGTAGCAACAGGCACAAGTGGGAGTTTTTTTTTTTTAAACATAATTTTATTGATTTTGGTTTTACATAATGTATCATAGTATTGCATTGCTGTGATCAATGGTACATTGTTGCATTATTTCATGGTATGCATATTAACAGTGTCCTTAGAGTCTTACAATTGAAATGTCCTATGCATCATCTTGGCGTCTTTTGTCGTGCATCCGCATTACAAATCTACCATTGTCAGTAATTATTACATATGTACATTTCCTGGGATTTCAAATAAAAGGCAAACAGAGCAAAAGGGAAAATCCTTAACTTTCCATAACTACCCACCCCACACCCACTCAACTGGCTCACCCGCACGTCTTGTAACTCGGGCCGGGATTATATATTTCATACTTTGGATTAACCTGTATAGGTTATTGTGTTTTCAAGACGACGTTTGTATTGGATGGCCTAAGAAGCGGAGTAGTTCTATGTGGAATAACTATACTATGACTCGGCGGAGGGGGGAGGGGGTGACACGTTTTGAGTATTGGAGGGTGCAAAAGGGCCAGTGGCCTTTAGTGATTCTAGCATCTGGTCCCATTCCAAGGAAATGAGTGTTTTACGTACCCCTCGGAGTTCCTCTCTTCCGATGATAGCACTCTCTGCTCCACCCCAGCGGACTATCTCTTTATGCCAAGGGACTAGTGTGAGGGGGAAAGCTGATTTCCATCTCATTGTGATGGCGCATTTCGCCATGAGGATAGCCATATCCGCAAAACGGTACTGTACTTTCTGTGTTTTCGGGGGGCGGCGTAGCCCTAGTAGACAGCTCTCTGCTGTGTCCCAACCAGAGGTGCCCGTCGTGTCTCTCACCATTTGCCCAATTATGTGCCAAAATCCCCCCAAGCGTGGGCATGCCCATAACATGTGTAGTATGTCCGCGTCTGGCGTCTGGCACCTGGGGCAGCAGACTTGTGCGTCAGGGTATATACAATTAAGGCAGTGTGGGGTAAGGTATGCCCTGTGTAGGATCATGTACTGTATGAGTTTGAATTTAGCATTACGGGACACCTTTTTTGGAAATTCCAGGAGAGAGGACCATTCTTTGCTGGTTAGGTCTCTACTGAGGTCCCTTGCCCATTTCTCGCGCAGGGGCGTGAGGGAAGCACCTGCGTGCGCCCTGACACGTTTGTATAACCATCTGATTAGGTGACGGCCTTCTCCCATCAGGTATACGGCGTATATTAATCCATGTTTTGGGGTTTCGTTCCCGTCTGGAGACCAGCACTTTTTAATGTAGCAGGTGATGATAGCGTGTAGTATAAACAGGGAATGGTGAAGCTCCTACAGTGGTTACCCCTCTTGTGTCCATTGGGAGATACTCCGTCTAGTGAATAGTCCTGTTGCAGTGGGAATTCCAAGTAAAGGTGTGTTAGGTGCATATGGGGGATTCCGCCTGGTGTATTGTAATGCCCTTTACCAATAATGAAGAGCTATCCGAAGTAGAGGGGGGATGCCAGGGGGTGCCCTATTCCCAGGTAGTAGCAACGTATGGAGCGTGCCCCGGCTCAATGTTTGTGGCGTGTAATCGATTTCATGTAGGTTGCGTCTTGCAAGCCAATATGACAGCCATTGCAGCTGGCTAGCCAGACAGTATGCGCGAAAGTCAGGGACCCCCAGCCCTCCCTCGTCTGACCTCAGTTGCATCTTGGCCAGGCTCACCCTTCTACATCCCTTCCCCCAGATGAGATCCGAAAGGAGGGAATCTAATGTCCGGAAAATAATGGCAGGGATCAGGACCAGCAGATTCGTAAATAAATATAGTAATCGTGGGAGAACGACCATCTTAGAGATGGCTTTTCTTCCCATCACCGAAAGTGGTAAAGATGTCCAAAAGGAGACCTGGGCACATAATGATCTGATCGTTTTCATCAAATTACCTTCTATAAGATCTAGTGGGGTCCTATAAATCTGAATACCCAGGTATTTGAAAGTTTGTGGGGCGATTGACAGGGTGAGTTGTCCAAATTTGATGGACTCCAGTTCCTCCCTGAGGTTCATAAAGAATGCATGTGATTTCTTTTCATTAATGGCCAGCCCTGATATACGTTCAAATTGTTAGAATATATTTGGGATAGGTTCTAGATCTTCTGTCAGGTCCTGTATATATAGTATGAGGTCATCAGCATATGCCGATACGACATGTGCTGTATCTCCCAGTCGGATCCCTTTGTTCTCTGCCTCCCTCCGGAGTTTGATGGCAAGGGGTTATAAAGCTAAGACAATAACAGTGGCGACAAGGGGCAGCCCTGTTGCGTACCTCTCACCACTGGATAAGGATGGGATATATGAGAGCCAGTGCGGACCGAGGCCGTAGGAGCGGTGCATAATAGCTTGACCCACTCCATGTAGCCCGGTGGAATGCCGAATTTGTTCATGGCTGCTGCCATATATTCCCAGTTTAAGGTATCAAAAGCCTGCTGCAGATCTAGGGAGATACATCCAGTCTTGCGGGAAACCTCAGAGGCAGCCTCCATGACATAGTGCAGGCGCCTGATGTTCAGGGATGTGCTACGGCCTGGGACAAAGCCGCACTCATCAGTGTGAATTAATTTTTGGAGATGAGGAAGAAGACGGCGGGCCAGAATTTTGCTAAGTATTTTGTATTCTGTAGGTAAGAGGGATAGCGGCAGTAACCTGACATATCTTGCGTATCTCTACCCGGTTTGGGGAGGGAAGTGACCAGTGCTTGCATAGTAGATAGCGGGAGGGAATGGGCCTTGTGAGCTGATTGGTACAAACTTTCGAGGTGTGGTGTTAATTTATCCGCAAAGGTAGAAAAGAATTCTGCTGGCAGGCCATCCAGGCCCGGGGTTTTATTACGTGGGAGCTCACGAATAGCCTCACTAATTTCGGTCCATGTAATGGGGCTGTCCAATTCCTCTTGGGTGGCCTCCGTTAACTTGGGGTAGGTCAAACCGTCTAGGAATGTCACTATGGGCTCTGCCATTGCAACATTGGGGGTACTGTATAATGTCTCATAATAGTTACTAAAGGCTAGGTTTATTTCTTCTTGAGTGTGTACTATGGGGCCGTCTGGCAGGGCCACCTCATTTATGGGGACAGGGGGGGTGTTTCTCGTATTAATCGCGCCAATAGAGTTCCCGATGTATCTGCTTCTGTATGTTTATGTTGGGTGTATGACTGGTAATCTATCGATCGGAGTTGTTCTAGGAGTTCAGCGTGCCGTATTCGTCCTTCTTGCAATTTCTCTTGTTAGGAGGGGTCATTACTTGCTTCTTGCTCAAGTGTATTTAGAGAGGCCTCTAGTGTTGTTAGGTTCTTATGTACCTCCTGGCGGGCTCCCACCGTGGCTCCTATAGCCGTGCCTCAGATCACTGTTTTAAATGCATCCCATTCTATGAGGCGGGAGGAGGCAGTGTCAGCATTTTCATTGAAGTAATTCGTGATGGTCGACCCCAATGTATCACGGAAGACCGCGTCTTACAGCATCTGCGGCCATAAACTCCATGTAGGGACAGGGGTGGGTATTCTTCCCCAGTCTAAAGTGATCTCGAGTGGGTTGTGATCAGAGAGGGTTTCCCCAAGGTATGTAGTCTGGGAAATTTGGGGTGTGATGGGCAGGGAGCAGAATATTCTATCCAGCCTAGTATGTAGCTGGTGGGGTGGGGAATAAAAGGAATATTCACGGTTGGTAGGGTTTTTTAGGTGCCATACATCTTTTAGCGACCAGCCCTCTGCCCAGATCCGCAAAAACTCCGCTTGTTTGATTGAGGCAGCTCCCTGGAGGGGAGGGTGAGAACGATCTAGGTGGACATCTAGGATGGAATTGAAGTCTCCGCCAAGCACCCATGGAATTTCTACCCAGTCTGCCAGCACCGCGTTTAAATTTGTGAGGAATTTGACTTGCTCGTAATTTGGGGCGTATATACTGCCGATAACTATATGTATGCCATCCAAAGTACCATGTACAAGCACGTACCTGCCCTGAATGTCTGTGCGCTGCTCAATGGCCACGAATGGGACCCCGTGCCTGACCCTTATAAGTGTCCCTCTCGCAAATGCCGAAAATGATGTGGTAAATATTTAGCCTCTCCATTTTTTGTGGAGTTTAACTGCTTTGGAGTCAGTGAGATGGGTTTCTTGGATTAAGGCGATCTGTGCTTTTCGTCTATTCAATTGTGCATGGACCCTATGGCGTTTATGCACTGAGCCCATCCCCCTGACATTCCAGGTTATTACTGTATATTTACCCAATGTAGCCATGTATGAGTTTGTTTGGTTTTGTAATAGCCCGAAGTCATGTAACAGGCGGTGTGTATGGTATAGTGTAGGGTGAGCCAGGAACTCAACAAAAAAACTGCAACTAAAACTCCCAATACTAGGACTAGCGCACAAACTATGCTGGTCCAAACATTATACAAAAGAGTCTGAAAACAGTCTGAACTTCCATTCGGTTACAATATAAGGGTGACATACCCTGAAACCGGTTCCAGGATGCTTGTTTCCGGTCCAGGGAGGACCTGGCCTGGCAGTCTGTTCCCATGGGGCAAAGGCTCAAGACTGATTTGCATATGGCGGGGTCCAAACTGGGGTGGCATAGTGGGCAAAAGAACGATGGATTTAACCCATATCTTTTGACTGGGGGAGAATGTCTGCATTGTCAGCGTTCCGTCCATCATTTGTTTGCTGTAACACTTTTCGCCCTAAGTGGGATGGGTATGCCCACACGTGGGTCCCTTGCTCACTGTGCCACTGGATTCAAGCTAGCCTGGCTGAAGAAGGGTGACATACCCTGAAACCGGTCCCAGGATGCTTGTTTCCGGTCCAGGGAGGACCTGGCCTGGCAGTTCGGTCTGGACTGTTCCCATGGGGCACAGGCTCAAGACTGATTTACATATGGCTGGGTCCAAACTGGGGTGGCGTAGTGGACAAAAGAACGATGGATTTAACCCAGATCTTTTGACTGGGGGAGAATGTTTGCATTGTCAGCGTTCCGTCCATCATTTGTTTGCTGTAACACTTTTCGCCCTAAGTGGGATGGGTATGCCCAGACGTGGGTCCCTTGCTCACTGTGCCACTGGATTCAAGCTAGCCTGTCTGAAGAAGGGTGACATACCCTGAAACCGGTCCCAGGATGCTTGTTTCCGGTCCAGGGAAGACCTGGCCTGGCAGTTCGGTCTGGACTGTTCCCATGGGGCACAGGCTCAAGACTGATTTGCATATGGCTGGGTCCAAACTGGGGTGGCGTAGTGGGCAAAAGAACGATGGATTTAACCCAGATCTTTTGACTGGGGGAGAATGTTTGCATTGTCAGCGTTCCGTCCATCATTTGTTTGCTGTAACACTTTTCGCCCTAAGTGGGATGGGTATGCCCAGACGTGGGTCCCTTGCTCACTGTGCCACTGGATTCAAGCTAGCCTGGCTGAAGAATGGTGACATACCCTGAAACCGGTCCCAGGATGCTTGTTTCCGGTCCAGGGAGGACCTGGCCTGGCAGTTCGGTCTGGACTGTTCCCATGGGGCACAGGCTCAAGACTGATTTGCATATGTCTGGGTCCAAACTGGGGTGGCGTAGTGGGCAAAAGAACGATGGATTTAACCCAGATCTTTTGACTGGGGGAGAATGTTTGCATTGTCAGCGTTCCGTCCATCATTTGTTTGCTGTAACACTTTTCGCCCTAAGTGGGATGGGTATGCCCAGACGTGGGTCCCTTGCTCACTGTGCCACTGGATTCAAGCTAGCCTGGCTGAAGAAGGGTGACATACCCTGAAACCGGTCCCAGGATGCTTGTTTCCGGTCCAGGGAGGACCTGGCCTGGCAGTTTGGTCTGGACTGCCTGGCCTGGCAGTTTGGTCTGGACTGTTCCCATGGGGCACAGGCTCAAGACTGATTTGCATATGGCTGGGTCCAAACTGGGGTGGCGTAGTGGGCAAAAGAACGATGGATTTAACCCAGATCTTTTGACTGGGGGAGAATGTTTGCATTGTCAGCGTTCCGTCCATCATTTGTTTGCTGTAACACTATACACTGACTTAGCACAATGATGGAAATGTTTATTCTTTTCACTGTTCTTGTAATGCCAATTATGCTAGTCTGCTTCATTCTACTCATAATCACAGCGCACTTATTTTATGCATGAAGAACAATGCTACAATAAATATTGTACAGCCTTGCTAAGTATTTCTTGTGTACTTCTTTGGGTATGCATGAAAATTCAAACGAAAAGTTCTAGATCTGTTACCACGATTACCTTGGGGGATCAGGGCTGTAATGTTCTGAGGTTGCTCACACATTTATTACCCTGTAAGGTTAGGGGTTCAGATTTTGCACTGTAAGCTACCAGGACTCTAGGCCAACATCTCCTGAGGGGGCGCGGGGAATCAGGCTCACACCATCCCAATGTTTATGTTGTCTGACAAATACACAGTTTTACCACACTTTGGTACTGTTGCAGGGATTCTGCACTGTTAGATCTGGGGATCTCTAGTTCGCTGAGGTAGGTACCTTAGTCCAAATAGGGACCCTTGCTTCTAGTCAGGGTAAGGAGGGACACACCCTTAGATAACCCCTGCTCACCCCCTGGTAGCTTGGCACGAGCAGCCAGGCTTATCTCCAAGGCAATGTGTAAAGTATTTGCAACCACACTCCCAGTAACATAGTGATAACACCACAAATGGACACCACACTGGTTTCATAAAAATAGCAGTATCTTTATAAAAAGGAATACGATGAGACCAAACAATAGAAAACCAACACATGCGTGCTTGTAATAATTCACTTGGCCGGTTATTAGGCCAGCAATCACTTGTAGGTTCTTGAGGTATTAATGAGCAATTTACGATCTCTAATGCAGTCCTAATGCAATGCTATCCAGTTCGTAATGCAGCTCGTAATGTAATAATAGGACAGTCCTTAATGCAAGAATCAGGCAGTTCGTAATGCAATAATAATGCGATTCGTAATGCAAGAATCAGGCAGTTCGTAATGCAATAATAATGCGGTTCGTGATGCAAGAATCAGGCAGTTCGTAATGCAATAATAATGCGTTCGTGATGCAAGAATCAGGCAGTTCGTAATGCAATAATAATGCGGTTCGTAATGCAATCTGCGTGGTCAACTTGGGCACCACTAGGCCCCAACAGCAGAGACAACGCTCATAGGCTTACAGGGGTGGCCCCGGTCCTGCTGGGCAGGTCCGGGCCGCTCGGGGACTCAGCGCGTCTAACGCGGTGCAGCGGGAGAGAGCTCGGAGCACTCCTGTACTCCTCCTGCACGCCTCCCCAGGCCACACACGCTTGCGGCTCCCGACCTGAGTCCAAGCCTTACCTGGGGGGGGTGCGCTGCCTCGCTCTCTCTCTCTCCCCGCTCGTCAGACGTCCTGCTGGGTGATCCCGATCACTTTGCGGCTCTGTTGCTAGGCGACGCTGTAGCCGGACAGGTTACGGCACTGCCTTCTCCGTCGTTGATGATCTTGGGCAGATTCCTTTTGACGAACAACGATCACGATCCCTTTCACCTTGTAGCTCCCTTAGCTTCAAGAAATCCTTTAGCACATTGCGGCTCGTGCCGGCGGCGGTGATCCTTACTCACAGCCTTAGTTACGATGACGGCTCGGGCCACAAACAGCAATACAGCAGCGTGGACGATGTTTCATGCTGCGGGGGCAATGCGATCACGGGGCACCTCGTAAAAAGTACCACGGACCACACGGCAGTCTCAGGCATGCAAGAGCACCAGGCACACAGCGTCGCTGAGACACGGTTGGAAACTTTTGTGCTCCTGAGTTTCCACAACAGGGGACCAGCTCTCCTCGGGCCCTTAGAGACACGCTACTTCAGGACACAGCACACAGCAAAGTCCTCACAAGCAGGGGGACACAGCACACAGCAAAGTCCCTTGTCCTCTCCTTAGTCAAACCAGCAAACTGCAGGCCAGCCCCAGAACACACAGCAAGGGCAGTCCTTCTCTTCAGTCTCTTCAGCTGTTCTTCTTTGGCAGAGGTTCCTCTTGATCACCAAGTAGGCTCAATCCTTTTTCAGTATGGATTTCAGTCTTGAGTTCAGGGGTTTCAGCTCTTACATTTATACACTGAATGCCTTTGAAGTCTTTGTGTTCAGGGGGCTCTGACCTCGGTCCAAACCAGACCTGGGTGTCTTCCTGCCAGTGCACACCCTCCTCCTTTGATAGTCAGGGTCTGGGGCCCAGACGCTTAGCAGGAGGTGAAGCCATCCTTTTGTGGCAGCAACACAGCCCTCTTCACATCCAGGGGCTACTCCTCCCCCCACATCAAATGCAGGCCAGCCTGTTGCTGTCTCACCTTCTCCTCTCTGGGGTCAGGACACTTCCCAGACCTTGTCACGTCTAAACCCAGGCAGGCAATATACAACCAGGATGAGGCACACAGGATGGTTTAAGACAAGAAACCTGCCACTTCTGAAAGCGTGGTTTCTAAACACACAATTCAAAAACTATCTTCACAAAAAGATGTGTTATTAAATTCTGAGTTCAGGCACACTAAACTCCATCTCTCCATCTTATGCCTATGGGAAGATATGCTGGAAACATGGGACACAGCATTCCCCATTCTATCCTATGGGCAAGATGGCCTTGCAACAGTGAAAAACGAATTTGGCAGTATTTCATTGTCAGGACATGGTACACACCTCAGTACATGTCCTACCTTTCACATACACTGCACCCTGCCCAGGGGGGTACCTTCGGCCTACAATAGGGGTGTCTGATGTGCATAAAAAGGGAAGGTAGGGCCTGGCAAGTGGGTGCACTTGTCAGGACAACAAGGCAGTTAACCAACTGCGCGCAGGCACTGCAGTGGCAGGCCTGAGATCTCTCTTTAGGGCTACTTTTTTTAAATTTTTATTTATTTATGTTTTATTCAGCAATAACAAACATTTCCAAATTTTGAATCCAGCACTATCACAGTCGTTTAGACACGGCATTACATCACATATGTTAAGAAACAAATGAATAATTCCTATACAAAGGCATTATGAGTATTTGGGGGCATTAATCGTTGACTTGGCTCTATAAGGGATCTATCAACTCCAACAAAGGGCCTGCATTCCATCATGTCCATATACAAGTAGGCGAATTATTGCTACGTCCTGAAAAGAAAATGAGCATATAAACAACCATGGGGTACTTTTCAGCTCTGTAATTGATTGTTATTAACACAGTTATGTAGGCACTGAGGGGCATATTAGCAAGACCGGCGATAAAATTATCGCCGTTTTAGCGGCAGGAAACTGCCGCTAAAATGGCGATAATGGGCTTGCTAATATGCGTTATAGAATTCAATAGAAGCCCAGGTTAGATGTGCAGGACATCTAACCTGGGCTTCTATTGGAATTCCATAACGCATATTAGCAAGCCCATTATCGCCGTTTTAGCGGCAGTTTCCTGCCGCTAAAACGGCGATAATTTTATCGCCGGTCTTGCTAATATGCCCCTGAGTTCGTGTCAGCCTGCAATGAGAGTGGGTGTTCTATCAGGTACATGGTGAGAGGGGCCCATATTTCTCGCGGTCTGGAGTTTTCTGGAAGCAATTCAGCGTATGTATTCAGCTGCTCCTGCCACAGGATCAGGTCACCCAGCCATTCCTTAAATTTTGGAGCCCTTCCCCTGCCCCATCGACAGGCCACCCTGCGTCTGGCTAATACAATGCTAAATTAAACGAATTTACGTTGGGCAGTTGGGATCATCTCGGTGTACCCCAATAACGCTAATAACGGGGACATCTGTATTTCTAGTAGGGTCATATGCGCCAAGGCCTCGAATACCTGCTGCCAGTACAAATATATTGCCCCACAGGACCATGCCAGATGGAGGAAATCCGCGTTATCCGTTTTGCATCTATCACAACGTGCATGGTCTCGCAGGCCATATCGGTGCAGTCTGGCCGGAGTGTAATATGTACGATGTAAGAATTTATAATGTGTAATACGGAGTCAGCTGTTCGAGGAGACCAGTTCTGTCTGCTTACAGCAGTAATCCCATTGCTGGTCTGTGATAATGCATCCCAGTTCCATACACCATTTGGCACGAGCTGGGCAGGAATTATAATTGATGGATGTATATATGCTATGGTATAGGGTCGACACCAGATGGGAAGCTCCAGGGGCGCGCAGTACCTGATGTAGAGGTGCAACCGTAGGGGGTTCTTTGGGGTATGATGGTGTGTATTCTCGAATGCCCTGTCTCAGCCTCACATAGAGAAATATATCCATAGAGGAGGCTTGCGCATTTTTAAAAAATTGTGACATGTCCTTAAATGTGCCATTCAGGTAGAGATCCCCCCAGTTGTGAATCTGGAATTTGGATTTAGTCTTGGCAAAAATTCCCTCTGTTAACAGGGGCATCCGCGGGTGGTACGTGAGTGGGAGTGCTGGAGAATAAAGCATTGGTGCCTTGAGTATTTGGAGGAGGCGCTGCCAGGCTTTAATAGTGCAGTCTACAGAAGACGGCCCTTCAGCCCTGTTTTCAGGTTCAGCTAGAATTATCCCATCTAATAGAGTTGGATGTGCTAGCCAGTGTTCTGTGGCAACCTGGGGTGTGTACCTGGGAGGGTGAAATGCGCAAAATGCGCCTGTGCACATGAATAATACAATTCAAAATTCGGCATGTCAAAGCCTCCTTGTGAGTATGGCTGAGTAAGGATCTCCCACTGTATTCGTGGTTGCTTGTCCCCCCAAACCAATCGTATGAGCTCTGTTCTCAGCATTTAAAAAAAAGGTCGCCCAGGGTATAGGGGAATGTTTAAAAAGAGATATAAAAATTTAGGAAGGATGACCATTTTGATGAGCGAGATACGCCCTGCCAATGTGAGGGGCAAGGCTATCCATCTGGTGATGCAGTTTGTGACATGCTCTAGTACACAACCATAGTTACTACGCACGAGTTCAGTACGGTCATTCGTGACCTGTACCCCTAAGTATTTCACCTGTTCAGTACACCACTCTATTGGGTAGTCCAAGCGGAAGGGTTTCGCAGCTGCAGTAAGTGGAAATAGTTGCGATTTGGACCAGTTAATGGTGATACCGGACATTCCACCAAATCGTATAAACTCTCGCAGCAACGAATTAAGATTATGGTACTGGGTCTTTTACGTATAGAGTGACATCGTCCGCATATAAAGAGACCAGTATAGGGCGCAGAAAGCACTTGAGGGCTCTATCCGAATGGTGCTGCCGTAGCCTCGCTGCTAGGGGTTCGATTGCAAGGGCAAACAGTAGCGGGGAAAGAGGGCATCCCTGCCGGGTGCCCCTTGTGAGTTTAATGGAGGAGGAGATGTGTCCATTTATGCGTACACGAGCCATGTGAGAGGCATATAAGAGTCGGATCCGCGATAGGAACCTGATCGGGAGACCCATGCATTGCAATATGGTGAACAGGTAGTCCCACTTCACCGAATCGAAAGCTTTCGTGGCGTCCAAAAAGACCGCCACGATCGCCAGCTGTGGGTCAACACTGTGCATGATGGAAAACAGCGTTTGCAAATTATGAGACGTCGCCCTTCCCGGTATAAAGCCCGCTTGATCCGGCAGAACTAACTTCTCCATCAATAGGCAAAGTCTATTCGCCAGAAGCTTGGCAAGGATCTTTGTATCCGTGTTAATTAGGGATAGCGGTCTATACGAATCACATTGATCTGTAGGTTTATCTGGCTTGAGCAAGGATATGATAAGGGCTTCCCTCATAGTGGCCGGTAAGATTTGGGATTCTAGTGCTTCCTCATATACCTCTCCCAATATAGGTATCAACTGTTCCATGTAGGCTTTATAAAAATCTGCCGGTAACCCGTCAGATCCCGGGGCCTTACCAGATTTCATTTGCATAATCGCTTCTTTGAACTCATCCACCTCGAAAGGTGCGGCTAAAAACTCCCGTTGGGTGTCACCCAGCCATCCCAAAGCAATATCATTTAGGAAAGGATTGAAGTCCGGGTGGGTGGTACGTCTGGAGGTGTACAGTGTCTCATAGAATGCGGTGAATGTGTCGAGAATGTCATGGCTATCTTTGCGACATTTCCAGACGCATCTAGTACCTCCAAGATATAATTAGAGAATTTTGGCTTCTGTATGCTTTGAGCTAGTGCTCTGCCCGGTCTCTCTCCTTCCCCATATCAGCGTGCCGTGAAATGCTTCCCACGAAACCGAGTTTCTCGTTTCGCAGTAACTGTATATTCGGTGAGTTTATTCCGTAGGTCCGTTCTCCATGTGCCCGATGAGTCCTGCCACATATCCGCTTCCAACAGCTTGAGTTCACCCTCCAGCTTGCGTAAGCTGCGCCGTATGTCCCTAAGCACCCTGAAACTCTTTGCCATACAAAAACCACGGATCGTAACTTTAAAGGCTTCCCAAAGGGTACTCATGTTAGCCACCGATCCCTTGTTACGGTTAAAAAAATCTGAAATCTCCTCTCCCAATTCAGCCTTAAATACTGTGTCTAACAGTGCTTCGGGTACCAGTCTCCAACTGAAGGGAGGAGCAGCAATGCAAGGGAGGGTTAACTGTAAGGACACAGGCGAGTGGTCGGAGAATGTTTTAGCCTTATGCGTCACGGATGTTATCCAAGGGGTCACTCCCCTGGTGACCAACCAATAGTCTAAACGGGACCAGGCAGCGCGAGCAGTAGTGTGGTACGTGCCTTCCCTCCTCCCCGGGTGCCAATGTCGCCAGGTATCAATTAGCCCATGATCTTGGAGGAGCTGTGCGAGGGTCCCCTGTGTCCGCATGTAGTTTGTGTGGTTGAGGATGAGAACGATCTAGTGCAGGGCATAATGTTGCATTAAAGTCCCCTCCCCAAATGATATGTGTGGAACCGACCTTTAGGATCTGTCCCCAAAGTGAAGTGTAGTAGTCAGGGTCATCTATGTTGGGACCGTAGCAGCATACCAGAGTGAGGGATTGCATACCCAGATTACCCCAGAGCAGGCAGTATCTACCCGCGGTGTCACTCAGTGAGCCTCCCAGGACAAAGGGGGTGCCCTTTTTAATTAATAATAACGTGCCCCTTGAGTAGGATGAATACGAGGAGAATATCCTAAACGACGCCCACCTAGTTCCGAAGCAGGATTTTCCGTGGGGGGTAGTGTGCGTTTCCTGAAGTGCAGCTATATGTATTTGGTGCCTATCCAGGTAGGATAACAGTTGTCTACATTTGCGGGGATCTCCCAGGCCTCTAACATTCCACGTGAGAAGATTAACCTTCAGGGGAGCGGCTTTCGATGCCATGTCCATGTTGGGAATAAGCCGTGCATAATGCCAAATGTGAGAATCGGGTTGTGAGCATTGCCATGTGTGTCTATGTATTCAGTTGGTGCTGTAACATGTTGAGACATTGTTATATCTTGTAACAGAACTTTACCCCCCCCGCCCACCACGGCACCCCAATCGTGCCGGGAATCGCCCACCCGTCCAAACCCCAATTTAGCAATATCAATGCATAGTCAATGAAGATATTACAAAACGTTAGAGCAAAAGAAACCAACAAGTGGTAAGGGGGATTTCCCATATGGGGGGTCACCAGGGCAACACAAAAACAACCACTCCTCTCTCCGCCTACGGCTGGGTGTGCTTGGTGTCACAGAAGGGGATAAAGCCGGCCAGAGGGGGGAGGAGGGGGGTCACTTGGCTCAACATAGAGTGTTACCCTCTGCCATGTTAAAAAATGAAGTACAAGCAGGGACCGCCACAGGGGGGGGTGAGACAATATCCGGGAATCAATTAACCTCACTTATCTGGATTTGGCCATCTACAGCACATCTGCCGTACCCAGACTGTCACAGCTTCGCCGTCTGGCCCGCGGGTTCCAACCGCAGGGGGGCTCGAAGTGGCAGAACCTATCAAGGAGCATCAGCTTCACGAAGTGAAAGTCCACATGATGTTCAACGCCCTACCCATATAGAAAAAGGCATCAATCTGTTTGAGGAGAAGGGGATCCGGAGGTTCGGTCTTCTGATGCATTTCCAGGAGAGCTGCGTTGGACTGTTTTAAGGAATTCCTCCACCTGGTGCGGATTGGTGAAGATGTTGCTTTTCCCTCGATGAGTGACCCTCAGGCGTGCCGGGTATAATAAAGCATATTCAATCTGAGCTTTCCGGAGTTTTTGCTTAACACCCAGGAACTTACGACGGGCCTCCTGCACCGCCAACGTGAAGTCTGGGAATATGGTGAATTCCGCCCCATCGTACTGCAAGTTCTTATGTTCCCTGGCCATTTTCAGGGCAGAGTCTCAATCGCGATAATTGAGGAGACGTGCCACAATCGGTCTGGGGGCCCACCGGGAGGCGGCCTGGGTACTAGGGAGCGATGCGCCCGCTCCACTATGAATTGTGAGGAGAAGGGGTTGTCGTCCCCGGCACCGCGTAACAGCCTCTCCACATATTCCTCCATGCGGCCCGTATTGGTGGTTTCTGGAATTCCCATGATTCTAATATTGTTCCGGCGGCTGCGGGCCTCTAAATCCTCGTTTTTCGCTGCGATAACTTTAAGCAGTTTGTCCATTTGAGATACTTGTTGCTGCAACTACAGGGTTGCGTCCTCGGTATCTGATATTCGCCGCTCCGCTTCTTTCAGTCCATCGTGTTTGTCAACCTTCTGTATGATGAAATCCAGGCATGTGTTCATTGTGTCCATTTTCCCGGATAGGTCAGACATGCTGTGTTGCAGAGCCAGGAGCAGTGACTTGACATCATTTCCCTGCGCTGGCGGCTGAGCTTGCACCATGTCTCCTGTCGCTGAAGTGGAGTCTTCTGGATTTGAGCGCGTAGCCACCCTCTTGGCGTCGAAGACCAGTTTCGGCTGTCTGCCGTCCGGCTTGCCCAGGACTGGCGAGGCGTTCATAGGATCAATGCGCAGAGGAATGGGGGCCAGGCGCAGCGCCTCAGCAGCCACCAGTCGACCCCGCCATCGCCCAAAGTTGTTAGGCCCGTGATCTTCCTGAATCTCCCACTCCGTCACCGTTGACCAGCGTGGAGGAGGGGCGAAGCACTATGCAGGGCTGCTCACCGATCTGTGCCTCTACGGGGGAGAGGCCTCTACTATCGCGGACCTTGCAGTTGAGTGTCTATGTGAGACTGTGCTTCATATGGAGCCCAGAAGCAGCGCACCCCAACCAGCAGACCACACGCCTCGGGGCGCCTTGTAGCACGTGGAGTAGTGGCGTCAGAGGCATTGTCGCAATGGAGGCAGACACAGGCAGGCCGCCCGTCCCCGCATGCAGCCAGAGTCCAGCAAGGTCAGGAAATTCAAGCCGGACGAAGTCAGGTACGTCTGCGACAATGGCGGCAATCCAGCTGAGGCCGTGTGAGCTCCCGGCTCCTCAGTCCCGTGTCTCCCTCGCGCACCTCCCCGGGCCGCGAATCCAAAACAGGCGCAGCGCATCCAAGGGGGTCTCCGTTTGAGGGCCGCAGACCGATCACTGCTCGGCAGGCTCGAGGGACTAAAGAGACATGTCCGCCATTCGCCGCCTTTCACCCCCAGTTTATCGGGGTCCCACGTAGCAATCCACTCCCGGGGGCCAAGATCCTCAGCTATTGCACTCACCGCCATCAGCCTGCTAGGTTCTGTGTAGGGGTAGACACAGCATTCGCCGCGGATGCGCCCCCTCCGACGTCCGCGGTTCGTGGCAGTGCGGCCCGGCGACCACGCGGGGAGCCGCGGCACTCAAGCTGACATCGCCGCCGGACAGGGCTCCAGGCCGGGCATACAGGCGCTCCGCAGTCCGACTCACCAGGTCCCGTCTCCCGTATGGAGCAGCAGTCTCGGCCGGAATCTGCACCGGTGCAAGCGGTGAGTTTGCGCTACCGGTTCCCGGTGTTTATACGCTGGACATATGGCAGGGGTATAGGATAAATGAAATATAGTCGAGCCAAGCAGCCGGAGCCTCACAGGCGTGCGGCCATCTTGGTCGTGCGCCACCTAGCGCCCCCCTCTTTAGGGCTACTTGTGTGGGTGGCACAATTAGTTCTGCAGGCCCACTAGTAGCATTTGCATTACCAGCCCTGGCACACATAGTGCACTTTACTAGGGACTTTACTAGTAAGGCAAACATACCAATTATGGACAACCAATTACCATAACACTTTACACAGAGAGCATATGCACTTTAGCACTGATCAGCAGTAGTAAAGTGCCCAGAGTCCTAAAACCAACAAAAACAGGTCAGAAACAATACAGGAGGAAGGCAAAAAATTCAGGGATGACCCTGCAAAAAGGGCCAAGTCCAACACAACCCCCTTCCAGCCAAAACACAGGGTAGGCCAATCACTACCTTGATGGGCTTCCCTGCTTTGGGCGATAGAACACGGACCCTGGGCCGCAACTGCAGGTGCATATTCCAGTTCTACGCCAATCTGAACTCAGTTGGATCCCTCTGTCCATACTCTCAGGGCCCCCTAAGCTAACCCAGGGGGGACCCATCTCCTCACCTGGGGACCCCATCTGTGCAGCGCCTAAACTTACTTTGCTCACAGATGTGTCCACACCGGTAGACAGTACCCACATGGCCAACACAGTGGTGTGGCCCAGTCCACCCTCGAGGTGTGACTCCAGCCCCCCTCCCAGGGGCAACTCTGTCCACCAGGACAACCAGCCACAGTGGCCTCTGACAGCTGTCAGTGATGAGAGCCAGGCCTCATGCCTTTCAGGCCTCTCTAACCTCTGTGGCGTCAGAAAGCTGGGGGCAGTAGCCCCAGGTGCCTGGCACCTTTTCTCCACTCTCCCTTCTGCCAAGTCAGGTATGGCATCCTGACACTGGCCCACCAGCCCAGGGTCTGTACCCTCCGGCTGGACAAGAGACTGGGGTGGGCTCTCCCACACCCTGCCTTCCTCTCTGGACCCATGCACCCTCCCCACTGGAGCGGTGTTACCAGACACCAGAACTGGTGGAATGCTGGTTACAGCAGTCCCCCTCAGTTCACCTGACACTTTGGGATCCCCCCCAGGAAGTGGCCTCCCGCTATAGACTAGGCTCCCCTCCTGGTGTTCCCTTATGGAACCAACCAGGTCCTGGGACTGGGAATCGGGCACCTTGGGACACAGCTTCCTCCCACTCCTTCTCCTCTGAGACAGGACGTGGGACCCTACACCCCTCCCACTACATTGGGACCTATCTGGGCTACCACCAACCTCCCCTACCTCATTTGGTTGGGGAAAACCTGCACCACCCCCTTCTGGGTCACTCCCAAAAGCTTCCTCAGACCCTCGGGAATCCACCCAAAGGTCTGCCTCCTGCGCAAGCTCCCTGGAATCAGAGAAATCGCACCCCACCGGGTGTTGGCATAGCTCTGGAAAACAGGGACTTAAAATATGCTCTCCAACAAATGAATCACACAGCCCCCCACAGTTGTTAACCAACGTATCCTTTGCCTCACCCTCCAGTGCCTCACACAAGTACCCACACCACTCTCCTGAGATTGGCAAGACAGGGTCTGACTGTCTCCGTCACTCAACCTACACTCTTCTGGGCGGTCTCCACACTCACACACTAAGGTTTCTACCATGGGGGAACCCCTCTCCCTCACCTCTCATCTAGGGTCAGTAGGGTGTCCCTCCCACCACTAGGAATATGATCCCCTGTGTCAGTTCCCCAATCTACTTCAGGGACACTGCACACCACTGGAGCTACCTCATAAACCCGAACCCCCTGGTGTATGTTAACCCCCTCCCTCAAGTCAGGCGCCACATCTCTGAGTGTATGTACTTTTCTCTCAGCACTAGACACTACATTTTTGCTGCCACCCTCTGAGCTGGACTCCACCTCCAACCCAGCAGAGCTCACTTCCTGAGCTACACACATCACTTTTGGCTTGGCTGAGACACTCATGGCCTCGAGCCTTTCGAACTCCAAATCAAGCTCCCTGATTCTTAACTTATGTGCCAAAAGCAATCTCTTTTCCTCCAAAGCGAGAGCGTTCTTGCTCTCCTCTGCCCACCTTTTGCTCTCAATGAGCAACTTCTCCTCATCTGCCTGAGCCTTTAGTTTCAAAACCTCCAACCCACGCTCTCTGACCCTTTGGTTTTCCTCCAGCTCCTCTGGGGAAAAGCTCCTCCCTGAATGGTTACTACCAGCCCCTGAGGCTGGCCCTCCTACCGGCAAATCCTGTGGACCAAATCCATTCCCTGGGTCATCCTCATCCACCTCAGCATCACCTGTCTCCTGAGCCTCTTTGGCTTCCCACCAGGCCCTCAAGGCCGTTTGCAGCTCCGCCTTCTTGGCGCTACTTTTCATGGGACAGCACAAAGCTCTGCAGAATTGCCTCAATTGATCAACTTTGTAGGTAAGCAATGCCTCAATGTCGAATTCCAATTCTGCAGCCTCACTGGCTACTTGACTCCTTTGAGACATGATGTGTGGCTTAAAGGTCGCTCAAAAATAGAACCAAAAATCAAAACACAATATGTGGTTGCGTCGTGGTCTGCGCTAAACTAGTGATGTACACCAATCACTGTGAGTCAGTTGCAAATACACGTTCAAATCCCCAACCGCTGACCACCAATGTTAGAACTGGGGGTCTCTAGTTGGCTGAGGTAGGTACCTTAGTCCAAATAGGGACCCTTGCTTCTAGTCAGGGTAAGGAGGGACACACCCTTAGATAACCCCTGCTCACCTCCTGGTAGCTTGCCACGAGCAGCCAGGCTTATCTCCAAGGCAATGTGTAAAGTATTTGCAACCACACTCCCAGTAACACAGTGATAACACCACAAATGGACACCACACTGGTTTCATAAAAATAGCAGTATCTTTATAAAAAGGAATACGATGAGACCAAATGATAGAAAACCAACATATGCGTGTTCGTAATAATTCACTTGGCCTGTTATTAGGCCAGCAATCACTTGTAGGTTCTTGCGGTATTAATGAGCAATTTACGATCTCTAATGCAGTCCTAATGCAATGCTATGCAGTTCGTAATGCAGCTCGTAATGTAATAATAGGACAGTCCTTAATGCAAGAATCAGGCAGTTCATAATGCAATAATAATGCGATTCGTAATGCAAGAATCAGGCAGTTCGTAATGCAATAATAATGCGGTTCGTGATGCAAGAATCAGGCAGTTCGTAATGCAATAATAATGCGGTTCGTGATGCAAGAATCAGGCAGTTCGTAATGCAATAATAATAAGGTTCGTGATGCAAGAATCAGGCAGTTCGTAATGCAATAATAATGCGGTTCGTAATGCAATCTGCGCGGTCAACTCGGACACCACTAGGCCCCAACAGCAGAGACAACGGTCATAGGCTTACAGGGGCGGCCCCGGTCCTGCTGGGCAGGACCGGGCCGCTCGGGGACTCAGCACGTCTAACGCAGTGCAGGGGGAGAGAGCTCGGAGCACTCCTGTACTCCTCCTGCACGCCTCCCCAGGCCACACACGCTTGCGGCTCCCAGCCGGAGTCCAAGCCTTACCTGGGGGGGTGCGCTGCCTCGCTCTCTCTCTCTCCCCGCTCGTCGGACGTCCTGCTGGGTGATCCCGATCACGTTGCGGCTCTGTTGCTAGGCGACCCTGTAGCCAGACAGGTTACGGCGCTGCCTTCTCCGTCGTTGATGATCTTGGGCAGATTCCTTTCGACGAACAACGATCACGATCTCTTTCACCTTGTAGCTTCCTTAGCTTCAAGAAATCCTTTAGCACGTTGCGCCTCGGGCCAGCGGCGGCGATCTTTACTCACAGCCTCAGTTACTATGACGGCTCTGGCCACTAACAGCAATACAGCAGCGTGGACGATGTTTCACGATGCGGGGGCAATGCGATCACGGGGCACCTCGTAAACAGTACCACTGACCACACGGCAGTCTCAGGCGTGCAAGAGCACCACACACAGCGTCGCTGAGACACGGTTCTTAGTTTCACACAATCCTTTGGCACGTTGCGGCCCGGGCCAGCGGCGGTGATCCTTCCTCACAGCCTCAGGTACGATGACGGCTCGGGCCACAACAGCAAGGCAGCAGCGTGGACGATGTTTCACGCTGCGGGGGCAGTGCGATCACGAGGCACCTCTTAAACAGTACCACGGACCATACGGCAGTCTCAGGTGTGCAAAAGCACCACGCACACAGCGTCGCTGAGACACGGTTGGAAACTTTTGTGTTCCTGAGTTTCCACAACAGGGGACCAGCTCTCCTCGGGCCCTTGGAGACACGCTACTTCAGGACACAGCACACAGCAAAGTCCTCACAAGCAGGGGGACACAGCACACAGCAAAGTCCCTTGTCCTCTCCTTAGTCAAACTAGCAAACTGCAGGCAAGCCCCAGAACACACAGCAAGGGCAGTCCTTCTCTTCAGTCTCTTCAGCTGTTCATCTTTGGCAGAGGTTCCTCTTGATCACCAAGTAGGTTCAATCCTTTTTCAGTATGGATTTCAGTCTTGAGTTCAGGGGTTTCAGCTCTTACATTTATACCCCTAAATGCCTTTGAAGTCTTTGTGTTCAGGGGGCTCTGACCTCGGTCCAAACCAGTGCACACCCTCCTCCTTTGATAGTCAGGGTCTGGGGCCCAGACGCTTAGCAGGAGGTGAAGCCATCCTTTTGTGGCAGCAACACAGCCCTCTTCACATCCAGGGGGCTACTCCTCCCCCCCACATCAAATGCAGGCCAGCCTGTTGCTGTCTCACCTTCTCCTCTCTGGGGTCAGGACACTTCCCAGACCCTGTCACGTCTAAACCCAGGCAGGCAATATACAACCAGGATGAGGCACACAGGATGGTTTAAGACAAGAAACCAGCCACTTCTGAAAGCGTGGTTTCTAAACACACAATTCAAAAACCATCTTCACAAAAAGATGTGTTATTACTTTCTGAGCTCAGGCACACTAAACTCCATCTCTCCATCTTATGCCTATGGGACGATATGCTGGAAACATGGGACACAGCATTCCCCATTCTGTCCTATGGGCAAGATGGCCTTGCAACAGTGAAAAACGAATTTGGCAGTATTTCACTGTCAGGACATGGTACACACCTCAGTACATGGCCTACCTTTCACATACACTGCACCCTGCCCAGGGGGGTACCTTGGGCCTACTATAGGGGTGTCTGATGTGCATAAAAAGGGAAGGTAAGGCCTGGCAAGTGGGTGCACTTGTCAGGACAACAAGGCAGTTAACAAACTGCGGGCAGGCACTGCAGTGGCCGGCCGGAGATCTCTCTTTAGGGCTACTTGCGTGGGTGGCACAATTAGTGCTATAGGCCCACTAGTAGCATTTGCATTACCAGCCCTGGCACACATAGTGCACTTTACTAGGGACTTTACTAGTAAGGCAAACATACCAATTATGGACAACCAATTACCATAACACTTTACACAGAGAGCATATGCACTTTAGCACTGATCAGCAGTAGTAAAGTGCCCAGAGTCCTAAAACCAACAAAAACAGGTCAGAAACAATACAGGAGGAAGGCAAAAAGTTCAGGGATGACCCTACAAAAAGGGCCAAGTCCAACATGCACATACACAGAACTATGCGCAGGATTATGGGACTTCAGTGTATAGGGACTGTACCTTCCTACCGCCTTAGTACCCACGAGCCTAGGACCGACTAGCTATAGTGTCTCACTCGCCCTCCTACACACTCACGGAGAGGCAAATGATTAGACACCCCAGAATACAACACTCCCGTATCTCTCAGGAATTGCGGTAACAAGACAGACCTTTTCGCTCACACTCTCGTACCTGTCCACAATAAGATCTGACTGAGACACGAATATAGTTTAAAATGTTTATTTTAACTAACGTGCTCTAACATGCAGTATACGTGCCACAACAAGCAGAAAAATGCATAACATGAATATCGTTAGCATTGTAGCTAGGCCATACATCATAAAGAGAGATGTCATCTTCTATAGACTATGGAGAAAGGACTATAGTGCCTAACCTCCCTCCCCTTGGCCAGAAGGAGTATTATTATATAATAGAAGATCTCTGGGTGTTGTCAGCAGACCCCATACCTTAGACCATAGATGGTATTTCTACATCGTAGGTGTGTGTTGCTCTTCTCCCTGGAAAGGTCCCTCTCCAAGTGTGATTTCCTAAACAAGTATCCCCGTGATATCAAAGTACGAGCTGCCAGCAGCAGCTGTGTTAGTGTGTTTCGTCTAGGTGCTAGGGCCTGACCAGAACAGAATAACAAGGGGCATTGTTTATCGACCTTGCTCACAATGTTCAGACTAAACTCCAGGAACAACCAGAGAACGAACACAGCAAATAGTTCTCATGTGAAAGGCATAAACAGAGTCTTGCAAAAATAAAGCTTTGTAGTAACGTGTGCAAAAGGGGCATCATGGCTGCAGGGCTCATGCTAACTTAGTACTGTCAACAATGTACCTATCGGCCACATGACACCCTCCCTTTGGCAAGGTTGTAGCAGATAGAGAAAACGGAAGTGCAAAGGTAAGCAGAGTCGAAAACGCCTGTAAAAAGTCCGGATTATAATAATAATAAAAAAATTGTATTTGTGCTTTGTTCAAAATGGTGATTAATAACAAAAAGAAATATTAAGGCGAGTCCGGAAAGATCATCAGATTATATGCACCATGGAATGCAAGCAGTTCCAAATGGTCATCCCTGTCGTTGGTAGCAAAGAGGGACGGCATCCAGTTGAGCAGTTCGAATGAGCATACGTGGTCATCATAATTAAGGCTCACTGTTTTCCGTTTTTACTGATTTTTAAAGATAAATACAGACAGAAAATCATTTATTTTCTTGTCTATATTTATTTTTAAATGTGGATAAAAATGGAAATTGGGTGCTTTTTGAGTGATTTTAAATACACTTTGCCATGTCTGCCAGGCCAATAACTGTGTGGATTGATAAGTAAGGGGGTTAAAAAAGATAGGAATTTTAGTAAAGAGGCTTAAATAGCAGTAGATATGCACAAGGATGGTACTGAAATGTGCATATTTTCATATAAGTGCATTGATTTATCTTCTGCGGGTGTTCATATCACTGAAACCAGGCAGGCAATCAAGAATGACTGCATATTTATTGGTTAAACAAATGTGGAAATATATCAGTTTCAGCTTTACTTTTTCACATAACCCATAATAAATATGGATAAACACAGATAAAGTTCACAATAAAGAAATATGGATAAATACAGACGGAAATGTAAAAAAAAAAGACCATAAATCCGGGAGTCCTAATCATAATCCAATGCCTCCAGGAGCATATCCGGGCAACTTGCGTGATATTCGATGAAACTCCGTTGCAAGAGGCGTTGTGCAGCCTCACAGGTATTCCAGCCTGCCAATACTCCAAGTGCAGCCGCACGCATCAAACGGGCGTCCCCAGAACAGAATTGGCCATGGGCCGGCAATAGATCCACCAACAGATCATAATCCAGGTCATCGCATGATGTATTGGAGAGACAGAGATCCAAGGCCCAACAGAAAGGGCATCTTCGGCAGTAGAACACAGGTTGCACGCAAGTGAAATAGGCAAAGCGAAAGGTAAGTCCATAACTCACACCCAGCATCGCCAATGGCAAGCATCCAAAAAGTTGTGCATTCGTTCACGGTACAGTCGCAATTGGCCGGGCCTGAGTAGTACCACATAATGGGCAGCCATTGCGTAACAGGAGCATGAGTACCAACACGCCGCACGCCAGCAAGAGGATCAGAGGAAACTCTCCGAAGGCACTGGAAATAATAGAATGAATAAAAGCCGGTATTACTCCAAAAATCGTCTGAAAGGAAGACACAAGGCCGGATCCCACAAGTTTAAAAAAATGTTCAAGGCCTTCAGTATCAGACTCATTAAATATTTGATGAATCAGTTCCCCAAAGTGTAGTGGGAGTTCGTATTTAGCAGTGACTGAGTCTCACTCGATGTTCTTGCCACCTGCAATTCGAAGGTCTCTCGAGTCGAAGTGAGAGTGACCTATTGTTGAAACAATAGCGCTTTGAGTCTGCTTAGTTTGTTAAAATCTTTTTTCAAAGTGGGAATGGAAGGCCACAGTGAACTATCAACACTCCTGTGCGGGGGCGGAAAGAGAACATTGCTACATCAAGTAACTCGTTGGGAAACAGTCACTATATACGGAATGCCGGCTCGTAAGCTGTAGCAGTCGTGGTTATTCAGGATAAGATAACTCCCATTCGAAAGCAAAGTTAGCGTGGGAATAATGGATGGGACTGGTGTTCCTTTTAGAAAACAAGCTAAATTAGGGGCTGTGACGTTGCAAGCGCCGTGAAGCTTAACTTGTGTGCAGACTAAAGCATGTCCCATTGTAGAATCACAGATTTTGCACTGTGAGCTACCAGGACTATAGGCCAACATCTCCTGAGGGGGTGTGGGGAATCAGACTCGCACCATCCCAATGTTTATGTTGTCCAACAAATGCACAGTTTTACCACACTTTGGTACAAGCCGTACGACGGGAGCCACATGGATGAACATTGCAGCAGGCTCTAGTTGATGGGTGATTTGTCCTAGACAGTTGTGACTTATTGGCCTTGGGGCGGACTCTATGCTATGGCAATGATGAGGAAGTTCTACAGGTACATTGCTTGAGAACCCAGTCCCTCAGGGTATACTGAATGAGTACTGGCTAGCACCCAGCAGGTTTAGAGTGCAAGTCTTCTTCAGTCAGTTCAGCACATGAACTGCATATGAAGATCAGGGGACCTTTCACGTTTTGGTTGACACCAGTTGTGCTCACCATGGTAGTGAGCTCCATCTGGGGACTGTACACACCCGAAATATGGCTGAGCTTCTTTTTCCTCTACTGGATAGTCTCTTCTTCTGCAGGCTAGGCTTCCTTCTCTGAATAGGAAGTCGGTATTCTAGGCACTAGGCACATTCTCAGCTTCTCCAGCAAGACTTACAGACTTCAGGTGATGGACCCTCACTTTTGGGACACTGGTTGTCATGCAGACACCAGCCCTGTTCTCACAGCAGCTCTTCGACTACTCTGAAGAGCACTCCCTTCCTTGGTCAGTGAAGCAGCCTGGAACTGGACCAAGTGGGGTGGTTTGTTTCTCACTTTTAAACTCATTTTCCAGGCAGGAGATGGTTGATCTTCTGCCTAAGATTCTGGAATCGGATTGTGGTGGTTCCCTTTAAATTTCATTTTCGGGCTGTAGTGTGGGCACAGCTGTAGTTTAGGCGCACCCGTTGTGAAAGGTACTGACTCTCAAAGCAGGCAGTGATGATGCTGATTCCAAGCGGGAGTTTCTAAAACCGGGGCATCATGAAGTGTGAAGCCTCTGCACCTGGCTCTCTTCAGCTTCCTAAAGTAGAAATCAGGGAAACGCAAAAGGGCAGGCAGAATCTGCTGACTTACCCCTCACCCCTACCATCCATAAAATAGCAGTGTGCGGGAAAATCAAACAAAAAAATCTCTGCTAAAAGGCCCTCATCTAATTTCTAAGGGTAGCCCTGCCTCAATCCTCTATCTCTTCTGTGTCTGGGTTTCGTACCTGTAGTCACAGGAATGCAGTCAGTAGGCTTCCATTGTCTGCATCCCATCTTCCATCTTGAGCCATGCTCAAACTGGGACCATTCCAAACGGTGCCACTGGCCCCAGCACTTGGACTCTCATGAAACGAGGCGTCTTGCTAAAATACATGTGCCACACATCCATCATGCATACACAACTCGACATGTACATAGAATGTCAGTGCAATGGTCTTGGATGTTACCTCTCAGCAGCACTTTACATGAGTGGAAACAGTTGGTCTCACTCCCTCCTAAATCAGAAGAAAAAGGTCTGGTCAAGACTATTAACCCCTTCGCTGTTAGGCCTTCCCCCCACCCCCCCCATGCTAAGACTTATTTTTTGCTATTTGTGGTAGTTCGAGCTTAGGGCCCTGTAACTTTTTGACCACATAAGGTATTGTGGCAAGGTGGGGTCGGCAATGGTACAACAGGAGGACGCTATTAACTGGTGGACTGCAACGCCACTCTCTCCCCCCCTTATCTCCCCGCAGCAGGATGAGTGGGATTCCCCAAACCAGCCTCTCTTACAGGACCCGGAACATCAGGAGCACGGCGTCTTTAATTGGGGATTCCCTGGCGACGGGACTCCTCCTCCCTATGACGTCACGACAGACCAGCCAATAAGGAGCGAGGGATCAAAGAGGCGGGTGTGCATCGACACCGGAGGAGACGGGAGAGACATAGCAGCGAGAGCGGAGAGCAGCGATAGCGGAGAAGTGGAAGATCGGAGAGAGAGTAGCGGTACGGGACCCCGAGGACTACAGGATATGCCAGGAGGCCACCGGCACCACGCTTCGCCGAGCCACGCTCCAGGAGGAGCGTGGCTAACCCAGGTACGGGACCGGTTTACAGGGTGGCTAGGGAGGAGGGAACCTTCCAACACCTAGAGGACCGGGAGGGCAGAACGCGGTCGCCCCGCTTGCACCCTTCCCCCTTTCACGTTCACGCGGCCGTTCTGTGCACGTGTTGTTTTTGAGGTGTCCCCAGCACTACCCTATCCCTGACACACTTCTAAACAAAAACCCTTACACCCAGTATATCTTTGTTTTCCCTTGTTTGGCAATCACCGCTGCTACATTCCTGCACCCCGGAGAGGGATACCGTTAGAGGACCGGAACTTCGAGAGAAATACTCAAGCTGGAGAAGCATAGGAGGAGCAGACGGAAGGCGGAACAGACCCCATACTCCCCAGAAAGACTGTCCCACACCACAAGGAAATTGTATGGAAAAATAAAAGAGTCTATAAAACGACCTGGCCTACGACCGCTCATTGCGACCCCACAACAGGTATCCATGCCAAATTTGCGTCCTTTTCTTCCAACATCATTACATGGGGAGTTTAAAGGTACCCAGGGTTTGTTGATTCCCTTGGAGGGGACCCAGAAATTAGCCAAAATACAGCCAAATTTTGTTTTTGGGGGGAAAAATTGGAAAAAAGTGCCAAAGATGAAAGCGCCTGTTTTTTTCCCTGCAAATGGTATCAACAAAGGGTTTGTGGTGCTGAAATCACCATCTTCCCATCTTTCAGGGACATACTGACTTTTGTCAGAAAACCAAAATTCTTTACACAGTTTTGGCATTTTACTGGGACGTAGCCTATTTTTGCTATTTTTTTGCTTTCAACCTCCTTCCAGTTAATGGTAGAAATGGGTATGAAAGCAATAGTGGATCCTGTAAAGCTATATATTTCAAAAAAGTAGACAAAATTCTGAATTCAGCAAGGGGTCATTTGTGTAGATCCTTCAAGGTTTTTTTCTAGAAACTAAAAGTTGAAAATAGGAAACATTGAAAATGAGTTAAAAAAACAGCCATTTGTGCCAACGTTTTCACCTGTAACTTCTTCTAAGTATGACAGATTTTTTAAAGCAATATACCGTTACATCCCCTGGACCCTTCTGGTTGTGGGGATATATAGGACTTGTAGGTTCACCAAGAACCCGACGAACCCCGAGCCAATAACTGAGCAGTGTCTTGCAATGGTTTTTTATTGTGTACCGGATATATAGCAATTCATTTGGGAAAATATAAACATTGAAAAATCGGTATGAAAGACACCTATGTATTTCTGAAATAGGAACAAAATATAGAGTTTAGAAACAGTAGCTATTTACACATCTCTGAAATTGTGGGTACCCATACTAGCATGTGAATTATAGGACATTTTTCAAAGTGATTTCTTTTTACACACTGTCTTACATTTGGAAGGCAGAAATGCATCGAAAGTCAATAGGTAATAACAGTTGCTCTACAATTCTGTGTTCCCCTAAGTCTCCTGATAAAAATGGTACCTCACATGTGTGAGTAGGCCTAGTGTCTGCGATGGGAAACGGCCCAAAACGCAACGTGGACACACCACATTTTTACAGTGAAAACTGACCCTTTTTTTGCAAAGTGCCTAGCTGCAGATTTTGGAACCTAGCTCTGCCGGCACCTAGGGAAACCTAGCAAACCTATACATTTTTAAAAACTAGACATCCAGGGAAATCCAGGATGGGGTGAATTGTCTGGCTCTCACCAGGTTCTGTTACCCAGAATCCCTTGCAAACCTCAAACTTTATTTTTTTTAAAACACATTTTCCTCACATTTATGTGAGGAAAATGTAAGGAAAATGTGTTTTTTGGACAAAGTTTGAGGTTTGCAAGGGATTCTGGGTAACAGAGCCTGGTGAGAGCCACACAAGTCACCCAATCCTGGATTCCCCTGGGTGTCTAGTTTTCAAAATGTAAAGGTTTGCTTTTCATCAGGAAAAAAACCCTGGCATCTAGTGGGCTTTCTGCCCCCCTCCCCCCGGGGGGGCAGAAAAACTGTAATCTGGCGGAAGTGGAGGCATTGGGATTCCAATATTGGGCAGCCCCCACCCCTAATTAAATTTGGAAAGAAAAATACCTGGTACCTAGTGGGCTTTCTGCCCCCCGGGGGGGCAGATTGGGGGCTACTGCTAAGATTGAATTGACCTGATTTAATGTGGGGGGAGCAAAGGCCCTTGCCCAAGGGGCCACTCCCCCTCCCTGGTGCCTGGGGGGTGGATCCCCAAGCAGGGATCCACTAGAGAGGGGTACCATTGGAAAGGGGAGATTCTCCCCTTTCCACCAATACCTCTTCTGACTTTCTACGTGCTCAGGGGGCTGAGATAGCCCCCTGAGCATGTGGAAAGTGAAACTGAAATGAGCCTCTTGGCTCATTTCAGTTTCGGTTTCACTGAAATGACGTCAGCACGACGTGTGCGCTGATCGTCATTTCAGGGAAACCAAAGAAACAGCCTCGGTAGCTGGGGAAGCACTTCCCCAGCTCCCGAGGCTGTTGGGGGGGAAAGGGAATCCCTCTGGTGCCCGCACCAGAGGGATTCCCTGTGCCATGTGATTGGACGGCCGGGGGCCGTCCGACGCACATGAGCACTGGTGCATCGGCCGGCCGTCCGACGCACCGAAGGGCTTAATCCAAAAGAAATTGGTACACTGCCACCACCACCACTGTATGTCAACAGTCCAGGGCATGGACAGTAGTCCCATGTCATAAAGTAGGGCCCACTTGGCGCATCCTCCAGATCACAGAAGAGTTCTGGACATTGGTTTTACCACAGGCATGCCTCACGATATCCTACAGGCTAGAAACAGTCAGGATGCTAGTTTCACATGCTGTCTGTTCTCTCTGGCATGGGTACATGCTCATATGCCAAGCAAGGGACATTAATATCTAAACAGTAGGTAAAATACTAAGCCTGTGGTACTGCTTCTTTTCCTCATAAATGGTTTTCGGTCCCACTCTGTTTAAAACCTACATTTATGTGACTATATTATCTACAGAGGTCACTGAATTACCAAGTATTGCCTTTTTTAGCTTTAACTTTCAGGGGGCAATGAGGACGAGTAATGAAAGGCATGTGGTGTGGGGTAGCGTGAGAGATGCTAGTAGCACAAAGATAATATAGAGTAATTGCATTGTCAAGTAAATCTTGCATCTTTTATAATACAGCTTTGACTTGTTTAAGTTCATTTGCTTGGTAATATTGTAGCCTACATTATGCAGCAGCAGACGACAGAATGTCTAGTCTGCCCCAGCAGAAACGAACATTCAGTTCAATGTTCGTTTCGTAGTCTTATTCATTTCAGAAGTGCGTTTTGGTGCAACAATGTCTCCACAGATGAGTGTCTGCAGTCTGTTGCAGGCTGCTCTGCTTAACAACAAATGGGGTGTGCATTCATGGGAATGATCCAATCAATGAAATCAAACCTCATAGCCCCTTGCACCACATGGAGGCTCAAGCGCTGGAGGGACTACACTTCAAAAGGCACACAACAAGGCAGAGCTAGTCACAAAGAGAGAAAGAGAGCCTCCTGCAGTCTATTTTGTCAGCACATGCTTCTTGAAGTAATCTCTCACTCACCTAAATCCTGGGTGTTAGACCTGGCACTCTTGGCATGGTTTCCCCTGATATTTTGTCTTCTGACCTCTTGTTTTACTGACTTTGTTTTTGCTGGCTTTATTGCTGGATTTTGGGCACTTGACCACTGCTAACCAGTGCTGAAATGCATATGCTCTGTACTCAAAACATGGTCACAATGTCTTATCCGCACTTGGCATAAGAAATTTACTTATAAGTCCCTAGTAAAGTGCAATATATGTGCCCAGGGCCTGTAAATCTGTAAATTAAATGCCACTAGTGGGTCTGCAGCACTGATTGTGCCACCCACTCAGTAGCCCTTTAAACATGGCTCAGGAATGCCATTGCAGAACTTGTGTGTGACGTTTCAAACTGCCATTTCAACTTGGCAAGTTACCCTACTTGCCAGTGCCAAACCTTCCTTTTTACTACATGTAACTCACCCCTTAAGTAGGCCCTAGGCAGCCCCATGGGCATGATGCAGTGTACTTTTAAGTTTTACATGTCCTGGTAGTGAAATACTCTTCAATTCATTTTTCACTACTTCAAGGCATATCTCTCCAATAGGTTAACATTGGGATTGCCTTAAACATCCTTTAAGTGTAATTTCCAATTGGGTGCAGATAGACATTTTGAGTTTGGTGTCTCTGGACACCCAATGTAAAATCACAACTCATAGTGAAGTTGGATTTTAAATTGTAAGTCTGAAAATGCCACTTTTAGAAAGTTGGCATTTTCTTACTTTAACCATTCTGTGCCTCTGTCTGGCTCTGAATACACGTCTGGGTTGGATGACAGCTGGGCTTTGCACATTCGCTCTAAACAGTCACACAAAGTGAGCTAGGGTGTGACATTTGCATCCTGATGGCCCATCACCAGGCTGATGGGCCTTCTTGAGGTAGATTGGGAGGGAGGAGCTGACACTTGCACCTGAATAGGGCTGTGCCTGTCCCCACACAAAGAGCTGCATACACCCAAAAGTGAGTCTGGAGCCAGAGCAGGAAAGACAGGGACCTTGTGATCTTGAAATGCCTCTTTGATGTATCCCCCACTTCAAAGGCACGTTTGAGTATAAGTACTGGACACCTGACACCACAAAATCAGAACTCTACTGGAACAAAGGACATTCTGCCTGGACAAAGAGCTGCTGTGCTGTAGGAGGGACTGCCACTTTGCTACCTGCTCTGCTATGTTGGCCTGGTGCTTCTTGTCTAAGAGTGAAAAGACTGAACCTGCTCTCTACATCCTTAAACCTATGATTCTCCAAGGACTTGCTGACTTGCCTCCTGTTTTCTGAAGTCTTAGGGACACAAAAGACTTCTTGCAACTCTGCTGGTGTTGCTGGACTCTGTAATATGTGAGTCCTACCCTGCATGAGGTGCCCCCTCCAGTCCTGGGCCTCAGAAGTGGGCTCTGCAGCAGTTTCCTTAAAAAATCAACGCAGCGGCCCCTTTGCTTGGGTCGGAACTGACATAGTGTCCTCCGACACAGTGCTGAGTTGACAACGACACGGGTACCAACTGCGAGGCTCGACGACGACACAACGCCAATTCTATGACAAAGTCTGCGAGGCTCGATGACGACGCAGCACCGAATCTCCAACACCGTCTGTGAAGCTTATCTCGACGCAATCACCTGACTGCGAGGAAAGTTCTGACGCATCATGTGCGTCAGATCGATGCTTTGCTCTATACAAGGTACTTTCTTATCGGGTTCTGTAGCCGGCCTGAACTTTGGATTTGTACTGGTCCCTCGCGACGTCAAGTAACCTTTTGACTGCTAGTGACTTCTAAGCACTGTTTTTGCATTTAATCTTTAAACATTCATATCTCAAGTTCTACTAATTGGATTTGTGTTGTTTTGGACTGTTATACTCAGATACATATTCTCTATTTTTCTATTCTGGTGTGGAGTCTTTCTGTGGTGTTTTTACTGTGTTACTGTAATTAAAGTGTGCACAAATACTTTACAGATTGGAGGATGAGGTTGAAACTCAAGACAGGAGCTTACATTTGAATGTGGCACATGGCAGAAGAACCGCCTCTACTAAAGGACAGAATATTGGATAAGAACTGGACTGGCAACTCCTAGACATGGGACAGATCTCCTCCCATAACAAGCAGCATGATGAGACACCCTACACCGTCCCTGTGCAGACCAGGACATCGGGAACCCGCACAAATGATAGAGACAGGCAAAGCAATGAATCTGAGCTGGTGACACTACTTGAAACGTGTAATCCCCACAGGAGAGTCAAGAGGGAATAAAAACCAAGTACATCCTCCTGAATACATCATCATAACACCTAAGGTACTTGAGCATTGAAGGAGACAAGTCAATTATGTTCTATACTTAGGCTGTCTGGTTTTAGGTTTAAACCTATAATAACTGATAAAACCCCACCGAAAGGAAAATAGCCATCACCATTGTAAACACATAAACACTGAAAAAACACCTTCACAACCACAAACTAAGTGCCATTCTAAGACAGGAAAAGATGAGGGAAAGATTCATTTTTATTTCGTCTTGAAGGGCCACTACAATGTAACTTTGTTATACAAGGCAGCAGCGAGAAAGACTGGGCTAACATTATTCTGCTTGAGTTTTGTTGTTTAGGAATGTCATTAAAATATTGTTTCTTCTTCCTTCTGCTTTTTTCAGTTTTGTGGTCTTTGGTCTAAAGATGCAGTGTTTAGAAGCATGTTTTAGGTCTTATTTAGTTATTTTATAAACTGTAGAGAATCAGGAAATATCAAAATCATATTTAATATTTTGGCTATATTTGATTTCACTGATAGGTAAAATGGCTGGTTTCATAAGAATCTTTCCCAATATATACCATCACATTTACCCACAGAGAATGGGTGAACTCCTTTGATACATCAGCCCCCTTTTTTTAGCGAGTCATTATTGATTGTAGATGAATTGCCAAACACTCCAGGCTTTAAATATTCAATTCAGCTATATGGTAAACATGGAACGCAGTGTCACTTGGAATGCTGCTGCAAAAAAGTTCCTACCAAGTTCAATAAAGATTGGAGCGATATTGTTTTTATTTGCAGTAATTCAGCTACGTATATGAAAAAGTTGCATGATGACCTGTCAAAATCGATACCTGAGATGAAGTGCTTCTCTGTAAGAGATCCTTGTCACTTGCTAGATGGTATGCTGAAAGCAGCTTTACAAACTTCAGAGTTAATGAAGAATGCCATTGACTTTGTAGTCCGATCTGGTGCACTGTTTCGGTATGCCCAGGAACTCAAATGCTAATATTTCTTATTTTGTGCTTTGTGTGACATCCAAGGAAGAGTCATCCTAACTGTCATTTAGCCGGTGGTTCTCGATCCTAGAGGCTGTGAATGCTATATTATCCATGTGGCGACCGTTTACAGAATTTTTGCTTAGTAATGATGCCAAAGGCAAGAAATGTGATGATCTTTGGTCACATATTGATAGTGATGTGAAAAAAGTACAGTCTACTGCATGCTTAGGTTTTTACAGGAATGCATGACTGATGTAGTGGACATAATCAAAATACAAGAGTCTGAAAACACCCTTGTCTACCAAGTGTTCAGCTTAATTGGTGTAGATCTGAAACATCTCCTTGAGAGTAGGCAGGGCGACACTTTTAGTGACTTTGGCAGTGCAACATGCTGCATGTTAGAATTCTTGCCACTTGGTAAGCAAAGAAATGTGGAGGAGCAATTCAGGAAATTATATTTTACAGTCTATGGGAAATGGCTTGCGATGATGCATAGAAATGTCCCTTCCCCAACCGTGGCATTTGAAGTTAATGAAGCATCACTGAGGTACTCTGCACAAGTTCTAGATCCCTTCTGAATTTTCTCCAGACTTTGAAAAGTACCGCTTCATTTTTGACTGCTTCAATAACGGAGGGTGTATGCGCCCAATTCAACGCATATGTTGCAGAACATGTCCTAGAGAATCACAATCTTCAGGTGCACCAGTACTGGCATGGAAAGCTATGTCATTGGCCAGAGTTAGCAAATTGTGTACTGGCTGTTTTGGCGTTGCCTGTCTCAAGTGCCAATGTTGAGAGGGCCTTTTCACAGATAAACGTTTACATAGGAAGGAAAGAGCGAGCGCGCATGACCACAGACTCACTAAAGAAGTATTGTATGGTGTACTACAATAAGTTTGATTTCTAAAAATGTATTTGGATCTCATATACCCTGTACACACGCTGTATATACACATGCACTATCAGTGCAGAAAGCAAGCAATAATTAAAGGCAAAACATTCCATAAACACCGGAAAAAACACTGTTTCTATTGTTTTTAATGGCACGAAAATGTGTAACCACTGATAACCACTGTTTTTTTAAGGTATTGAAAACACTGAAAATCCCCCACCAGAATTTACCAAAAATAGAAACGGAAAACAGGAAAGCCTATCTATACATAAATGTAAAAAACAGTTTCCACCTACAGGCTCATATTAAGATATTTGAGAAGTCGCCTCACCCATAACTTGCCATGGCATGCTTTATCACTGGCGACCGCTCACACCGGAGTAGGACAGCACCACCAATATCACCTGGATTGTAAGGTGTGGCTCATAGGGTACTTAAGGGTATCTGCCACAACCTGTTAACCCATTGACATGTCTTATAATACAAATGTGTTAACTAACCGTACATGGAATGCTCTGGAAACGGGGTGAAAAATGCAAAAAGAATAATTGATGGACAGAATGCAGAACAATGTCATACATTCACCCCAGTACAGCGATCTGGGCCTAAATCCATTGTTTTTTTGCTCCCCATGCCGGAACATTAACCCTCCCAGCTTTTTATGAGGACTCAGACATTACCAGAGACCCCGGCAAGTGAATTAACTGAGACTCCAGGAAATGCTTTAAATTACCTAGAACCAGGCACACTCGTTAATCCCAGCGCTTCATACTCTCACCTTGGCACGAGGCGCGAATAGACAACTAATCAATTAAATACTGATTTCTGAATTAAAGTGTACCTGTCTCATGGTGGGAACGGGGTCATCAGTATTGTACAGATATTATGGGAGCAGTGGCTTCAATGCTGTACGGCCAACGTCGCAGCAGAGCCTGAGGGGGTGGATGAAGGGGTAGGGTAGGGGGGGGGGGCAGGCGGTGCAGTTCCTTGGGGTTTTCTTGGTTGAAGGGTCGTGTCCCGACCTGAGAAGCCACCAAAGACGCCTCCTTTACAGCTGCACAATCATCTGTGTAACAAAACTTTTTCAGGCATCCCTTTTTCAGCTGCCAAAAAACTTCAGCCAAAATTCATGAATATCGCGTGCTCAAGTTGTGCCAACATTCTTCCTTTAATTACGCTGCCTGTGTAGATGCTCAATTAAGCGCTTTAAATGGGCCGGTACTCAGCAGTACTGAGTACTGGCACTTCTTATTGTTTTCCCCTTGAGTACTGGGACCTCTCCTTGTGTCAAGAGGTTACCCGTACTGCTAGTAGCAAGCTGGGCCAGGCTCTGAGGTAAGGGCGCGTGCAGCGCAGGTGCTGCTGAATATGGGCTTCCAGATGGAGTGTCTGTGAGGCGCTCTCACAGTCAATGGCGGGTGTATCCCAGCGCTAGATAGGTTCAGGTTGCCCCTGCAGCCTTACACTACAGCTGACAGCGCGACATTGGAACTGTGCGATGTCACATTGCGAGGCTGCAGCGCTAGAATACTCTGACCAACGACCATCAAAGCGCTAAACGTGCTTTGGGCAAGTTCCTCTCCTGTGTGCAGTGCGCAAATGGTATGGTACATTTTTTTTTGTAGTTATACATACCGCGAATTTAGCACGAGAGCATTAAAGCGTTTTACATGAGAAGCGGAAGCTGGACATTGAAGCGTACTTTTTTGTTTTTTTATAGCACTGGGAGGTGAAATCTCACCGTTGGCTCAACATCCTGTGTTTCTGGGCAAATTACTTAATGTCACTGTGCTATAAAAACAAAAAAAAGTATGCTTTCGTTTCGTGTAAAACTTATGCTTCTCATGTAAAACGCTTTAATGTCCTCGGGCCAAGTTCGTTCTATAAAACTGCCAAAAAATACCGATTACGCGCTGGACTGAAGAAGAAAATAATGACATTTTAAAGACCTGCCTCGAAGCCCCGCCCCCAGACAAGCCCCTACCAAACCCACCCTAATCAATTTGGTGAATACCACAAATCTCTTTTTCAATTTAAAATACTCCGATGCTTTGTGTAAACACTGTGGAAATTCATGTTTTAATATTGTGTTTATGTCAGCTTTAACAATCAAACGATGTAATACTATTTTGAAGCTATTTTCACTGCATTTTATGGCATCCTCAATACCGTCATCTGTTTCTGCTTCATCGCATTTCTTCAGGCTCTCGGATTAATGGTCACCCTCAGCAAAGGGGCGCTCTACGGGAGCACGGCCCTCGGATAGCGCACTGAAATGGCCAATCTCCACATACCGCATTGTACAGAAGAGATGCGATTTTTCTTCATCGAATTTCCGCCTGCTTTGTAGCTGCGCCGGACTATCATCCCTGTGATAGTGCAGAGATGGCCTATGGACAATCAAAATGGCGCTCGCTTCCACCCATCGTTGGTGTGTTGGAAAAATGGGAGGGCTACGGGGAAGGTGAGGGGGACAAGAGAAAGGAAGGCCCTGAGAAGTAAGACAGATAAAATTGGGGCTCGGGCACCAGTGTTTCACACACTCTTCTCTGCAGCCAGGTCACAGTGAGATTGCTGCAGGTAGCTCCTGTGCTAGTCCCAATACCGGCAACATCCCCCACCTTCCCATAGGCGAACGTGCATAAATAAACACACAAGACACTTTGTTTATGGGAAAAACTTGTCGCAGGTTTATTCCATACAAGAGTATGCAATAAGGTGGGCAGGCAGCCATCCAACCTATGCTGCCCCTGCCCGCCTGATGAGCCAGCACTGTGGGATGTATGCCCGATCAGCGCTACACCTTTGTTGATCCACCACCGGATCACGTGGCACCTTGTTACCATCCTACTCACGCCCCTTTCAGGGCGGAGCGTAGCAGGGCAAACCCCCGGTTGGTCAGGCCCCCAACCGCCCGAAGGACTAACGGGGCGCCGTCACGGTTCTCCAGGACCCTGCCCTGAGGATCCTGGTCTTTGGCTCTGGCACCCCTATTGTGCCGTGCAGTGGTACCCTTACTGTACCCGTCTGCCGCAGAGGTACCCTTACTGTACCAGACTGCTTCCAGATCGCCCTGTAACTCCGCCACAGCCCTGGAGGCGGCCACCGTCGCAGCCAGGGCCCCCACCACTGCACCTCCTATTACCTGCAACCTGCCCTTTCCAAACATTCCTTTACATCCAGGAGAAACAAGTCCATCCCCACCGGGGACAAGTGGACCCCGTCCTCCTCAAAGTAACCTTTAACGTTTGCCTGGAAGAGCTCGTGTCTGATGGAACCCAGACCCCTCTGGTCTGCGAGCTTACGCCATGAACAGTTCCCTCTTACAGGGATGTTCCACGGCCTCCCCTGACTTAGCTCCATGCCACCTTAGCGGGGGCTCAACTCCGCCCATCAGAGCTTCACATTGACCCATGTAGTTGCTGAACTCACCAAACAGCGCATTTCCACATGCGACCGCTCATTTCCAGGCTTCCTGCAAATCTAAGGGAAGAGATCACTCCCTACTGGTGATAGATGAACCCCATCTCTATCACAATAGCCCTTGACTTTCGCCTAGGTCAGCTAGTGTCTGAAGAAACCAAAGACTCTTCTGTCCTGTGAACCTGTGCCAAGAACTATTCACCCTCCTGCGGGGAAAGTTCATCTGCCTCACATGACCTAGCCCCGTGCCAACTCTGGGCGGGACGATTTCCAACACCAAGGCTCACATTGCCCCATCTATTTGCTGGTCCCACCTAGATGCCGTCCTTCTAGCACTGTGTGTGCCTGAACCCCTGTGTCCCCCATCTATGGGACAGCAGCCCCCTTGTTAGGTAACCGCTCCCACTCCCGCCTGCCTGCTTTGGCTATTCGTGCGAGGAGGATTATGCTTAACCTTTGCAGTCCCTTTGCTTTCTAAATCATGACGCACAGGACTGTCATAACTAGCAGTGTGTGACAATGAGCAAGAGGGGCCCACCTGCCCATGCCTTGCATCCCTTATTCCTTATGGGAATTCCGCCAGCTCAGCTCCCTCTGTGGAGAAACCCCCTAGGCATACCCGCTAAGAGGATCTGTCTGATTCAATACTGTGCGCACTGAGCGATATGGTACCTAACCTTAAGGATTGTCTAAGTCCTACCTAACCCCCATCCTAGAATATTCCCGACCAGGGGGACAGGGGTGTTCCCACTGCCCACCCTTGGGCAACCCCATAGGTGGAAAATTACCTGCTCCGCTAAATTTTACTCATTGTTGATCACCGGACGTGCCAAATGATCTTTTACATAGTAGCCTTTTGTGCTTGACACCTTGTTTCCCATTTCTTTGGACGTCAGCACACTATGTTGGCTGGCAGCGTCACCACCCAGCGAGGCTACCATAGCTAACCGGACGGGCATCGCTTACTGCAGGAACTTGTCACCTGCCCTAGGTTCTGGGAGCACTTACTTCCCCCGTTGACCAGCCGGTTGCACAAACCCCTTTGATTGCTAAACCCTGGTGAACACCTTAATGGTATCAAAGCTGGTTTGAAACCATACTGGTCTTGTGCCCACTATTGGAGACACCTCACCCTTTCGTGCAATTACAACTTACGCAGCGCATCCCGCTTGCATAACTGCCGTCGGATCACAGATGCACAGTACCTACTGTCCATTGCCGACCCTGGCTGCTTTAAAAACTTGCCAAAGTAACGGAAACCAAGATTCCCAGTTCCCTGTTGAGCTGCAGTACACCTTCAGTGGGTAGGCTAGGAGATACCATAACCACATTGCCATGCGAACCTTAAGTACACACTTTTCGCCTGTGCGTACCTTTAAATGAGACAGGCTCCACACCGCTGTAAGGCCAGAGACACACATATATGTTGTGCCCACTTATTGGAGACAACTCACCTCTTCTTGGAGTGACAACTACCCAGGTGCCTACTCAAGTCACCCAACCGGCAAGTTGGCCCTGACTACCTTGTGTTCTGGTGCCAGGTTTGGAAAGCGCCTTGCCTACACTTGCTGCCCCCTGGGAACCACACAATGCCCGTGCTCTGGCCGCAAAGCGGCGATGCCCTAGTGTCGCATTGAACCCCTGGTCAATTAAGAGTGCCACTCCAACTACTTAAACCTACCCCTTGACCATGGGCGGAGTCTAGCTCTCCCCAAACTTTTGCTGGTATAACCCGCGGGCAAGCCTCCTGTTTCGTTCAATTTAGTAATTCATGGCACTGACCCACAAGGGCCTAATACTGGGCTGTGTAAATGCGGCCCAGGGTGACCTTAAACACTCAGCTTGGTGTGGATGGGTGCTAACAATACCTGGCTGAAGTGCAATCCCTTTGATAATCACTCCTGACAAGATGTGCCAATGCAGGTAGAAGCAAGAGTTATCCAGACCACCTTACTTCCTGTCCCAGTTATCTGAGTAACTTAGTGAAAGATGCACATTTGAACTGGTAACGGAAACTGTTACTTACGCCTGCCAACGCTCTGCTCAGAGCAGCCCGCCAGACAATGGCTTCCATTGCAAGGCGGTGCCAACAGACCTCCAAGCACTTAAGGCGGTCCCTCCGAGAGGGGCTCTAATCTAACAAATGCCCCGTGCATCGGATACCGCCTCTGGCTGTAAGCCGCTCAGTGCTACTGATGCCTTGGCGCTTCCTGACCCACAGCCCGCACACCCTGATACAATCCGCTCGTGACTGGGACTCAACAGTGCGGTGAAAGCATGAGACATCCTAGCCTGACCTTAGCTCTTCACCAGGCTCCCACACAAGAGCCATCCAGTGCTACTGATGCCTAGGCGCTTCCTGATCCACCACCAGCTGACCCTAATAAAATCCGCTTGTGACTGGGACTCAACAGTGCGGGGAAAGCACGAGACATCCTAGCCTGACCTTAGCTCTTCACCAGGCTCCCACACAATTTTTACTTACCCTTCGTATCGCCCATACAAGAGAGACTTAGTACCATCTGCCCCTATTACCCTGTGCTACCAAACCTCATCATAACATCACAGGGATTACATAACTCACTAGGTCAGCACGAGACATCCTAGCCTGACCTTAGCTCTTCACCAGGCTCCCACACAATTTTTACTTACCCTTCGTATCGCCCATAAAAGAGAGACTTAGTACCATCTGCCCCTATTACCCTGTGCTACCAAACCTCATCATAACATCACAGGGATTACATAACTCACTAGGTCAGCAAGAGACATCCTAGCCTGACCTTAGCTCTTCACCAGGCTCCCACACAAGAGCCCTCCACAAACCTTGTGGCCTAAAACATTCGCCCTGTGGTGTGGTTGTGAATGGACTGCAAACCACTCATAGGCATTCTCTACCAATGTTGTAAATGGAGTTTCTGGTTGGCTAGGGTATGCCCCTAAGCCTGGGCGAACCCACCTCTCTAGTCAGGAGAAGGGAGCACACACTTAGGCTGACACCTGCCCACCCCCTAGGTGGCTAGGCAGAGACTTTGGCTTATCCCAGGGCAGTGTAAATTTAATGTGCCAACCGCACTCCCACAGGGCACACTACAGAAGAGACTCCATACCAGTTTATTTTAATTACCCTTCGTATCGGCCATACAAGAGGGACTTAGTACCATCTGCCCCTATTACCCTGTGCTACCAAATCTCCTCATGACATCACAGGGATTACATAACTCACTAGGTCAATCGGGCCACCGTCCTACAGCTCAGGAGTGATAAAAGTCTTTCTAACGTAGCCAACCGACGGTTTATACGTAAGTGACTGGCCCCCCTTATGGATGACCAAACCAAGGGTGAAGCAATGGGAGCATGAGGCCTTAAGCAACAGGTGTCTTTGTGTCCCGGAAACATTAATTACCCACGCAAAGACCCATGAACATCCCCTTAAATGCGAGTCACCAGATCGTCAAAGAAATATTGATGGATTTGAGTCTTAGGCGCCATCCAAACTACTGAATTAACATTGGCGAGAATAGTTCTTTGAAAGAAAAGCATTGACTGAATCGCTCATCAAAGTCAAGGGACATATCAAACCGCTTTGGTCTACCTTGCTGAGAAGGATGGAGTGATGCCCATTGTTGGTATTAGTGAATGAAGACATTATTCATACATGTGCAGCCAACGTGAGAAACACTGCCCCCAAGTGGCCTTCCCACTTTATGGCACCCTTGCCGTACAAATTGGTTTAACGCACCAATAATCAACCCCAAACTGATATATTGTTTTGCCCCACCCAGGGCACCCTGTCCGGTTACTGCCAAGGCAGACGCCCCGCAACGCAAAAATGAAATCAAGTCTGTGATGTCATAGTCGCTACCTCTGGCATGTTCTCATAAAGCGCCATATATGACTGACACCGCACTCATCCTATGCATTGTGTGAACTTGGCCCACTTTAGTGTGAGCAGAGCCCCGCGATGCATACTTGGCATCATGGTCGATGATGCACACGTAAACTACCCTAGCTGCTCCTTGCCGCTGGGTCATCCTACCCTATGGAGCCCTTCAGAAATATATCACCCTCAACACTTAAGCTTAAATCTTTGCTTAGCAGAGGTCCTGAAAGCGATGTGTACACCTTCCACCTGGTCCCGGACACAGCGGTGAAGAGTTCCAGAAGGACCTGGCCTATATAAAAGACACCAACAGAGCTGAGGGAGCCCTGAGCAAGCTTCAAGGATTGTTTAAGAGTTAAAACTAATCTGCAGGGCTACCCAGCTTGCTCAGGCAATGACTATGGCCTTCAGACCGGCCACTGGCACACCGTGCATTTACTAGGTATTCCGCTCCCTGAAAAGCCTGACCGATCCGCCATTCATAGCATTAGTCTAAGCGCATTGAGAATTACATATTCACGCCTCTGTTAAGCCTTATTTGCTACGTTCCTGCCACCGTGGGAGAGCAGGCAACACTGTGAAAGGGGCTCTTACTACTGCCAGGTAGGGGGCACAGGCTGCTCCCCTCGCTGGTGCAGGGCAGTGATACCCATTCCTGCTGCTCCTACATCACTGCTCTGCTCAGTAGATGCTGCACAACGGGCTCCATCCCAGGAACCACAGGCAATAGGCACTTGGGAGAGTGGGGGGGGGGGGTCAGAACCCTATAAGGCAGGGCCCACCTCGGGCATTACTGAGGCGTTCATAGTACTCTCAGGGCAATGCCTTTGAACGTCCCATTAGCGTTCTAAATTTCGAAATCACTGCCTCAAAGCGTTAAACCTGGCCCGTGGCGCAGTTCCCGGGCCGCGACGCTCGCCTTGTTCCCCCTGGTCGCCCGGGGCACGGTTAGCCGGCCAAAATCGCGCCACCCACAAACTCAAATGGGGAAAGAATCACCGAAACCAGTCCCATATGGTGGCCTAAACACCTACGGCACCATAGAGGGTAAAGGATCTGATAGGTCCGTGCTTTCCCTGGAACACAATAAAACCAGCGGAAGTGTACCCTTCCCATTATTCAGAAACTTACAATGCGACTTTATTTAGAACCAACTAAATAATATACAGTGATGGTAATTTGGCAGTTTACTCCCTGCTGAGCCGTCTCCCTGTACACTATGCCACATTTGGCCCAAGAGCCTACACCGCATTTTCCATACGGAATACCTATTTTTATAATGCCAGGTTCAAGCATCCTGAAATATAACTAGCGTGCTTGCTGGAAGTTGTCGCATTAAACATAGTGGCTTAAAGAAATGCATATGTGGTCGAGGGATCACCGCAAATGAGAGTCAAAGACAGCACGGCATAAGGAATATCATAAGCAAGCGCGCCTGGGACCAAAGGAGGGCGTGGGTACCAAGCAAACCGATGTGATATGTCCCCAGCCGGACAAAAGACTTCCTGGAGTAGGCACTAGTTATTTTCAATGTACACTGAATTAACAACAACCTTGTGCTCCATCTTCAAATCACACAAACAAATCGCACAAACCGCGCAACCATGTGGCCACATTCATAAGTGCCCTCGACTGTGCCAAGCGCTAGAAAACCATCGGCTCCGATCAAGTGCTGCGCAAATACCGGCGAGGCAAATGAGGGCCTTTGTCTATCTGGTGGCGACATGTGACCCAGCACGCAGCTCGCCCCAGGGGATAAGCATAAGATCCCAGGGCAGTCCAACAACCCAAACATCGATCAGCAACAACAATAGACAATCATCAAAATCGAGCTGTCCTGCATAAAATGTCTTCGACTCTTGTCATCTCTTAGACAAATGGCAAAACGGGCTGAAGGTCTCACACAGCAATAAGGTTGGCTTCTCAACTCCCACACAGCCAGGTCTTCCCCGGAGGTGCTTTTCCTGCCCAATGCATAACTTCTGCCGGACACTCTGCTACCTTAACTCCTGCAGTGTCTTCGCATCGCACTCAAAGCATATTGCTGTACGCGAGACACTTCCGCCAGAGCCGTGACCCCGGCCCCCAGCACCACAGCTCTTAGAGGACGAAACACACTACTCAGCGAGACACAGGAAGAAGTGTTGGGCGCCAGAGACACAATAGAGGAGTTGGTTCCTGCGGCCGAATTCTTACACCGCTGGCGCTACTTAACATCTGGACTATAGGAACGCCAACCCTGTAGGGGGAGGGAGGGGGAGCCACGCGGCGCTCACTGCCCTCCCCCAGCGCAACTACTGGCTCCGTGCCCCCCCTAACTGATAAGTAGAGGCCTGACTGAAATGGGGGAAGGAGCCCCGCGACGCTCACTGGAGGTAATGGCGAGGCCAGGTGTCATATTGCACAGCATCTGCCTTTTAAATTAATATCATCATCTCAAAATATTACAATCTAGTGACTGCAACTTCCTTGGACAGGGAAGCTGTCCCCAATACAATATCACAGTCACAGCCTCAGACGAAGGATCCCCTCTATCTACCAGCAGGTCTATCCGCTTACAATTATCCGATATAAATGACAACCCTCCAGTTTTTATCCAGTCTTCGTACCAAGTTTCTGTTTCAGGGAACAATGCACCCGGAGCTTCTATTTATCGGCTAAATGCGTCCGATCTGGATTTCGGTCAAAATGGCCATGTCACATGTTCCTTGAATAATCTCAAGGAGGACACGCCCCTGACATCATATATTTCCAGTAATTCCCAGACCGGAGTGCTGGGAGTTAGACACCCCAAGACACCTGGCACTGGCGTGCAGGAGCGCCCAGTCCGATCTGCTTCGTGCCCCCAGGGTCTCCCGGAGCTCCCAACTTCCCGGCGCTGCCCCAACCCAAGGTCCCTTAACACCCTCGGCCCGGAAGCTCGCAGCCAGGGGAGCGAGCGCTCTTTCATGCAGGGTCCCCTAGCAAGCTGAAATAAATGCTGTGTAGGCATATTCAGCCCATGCCACCCGACTGTACCAACGCGCCGCACAGTGGGACCAGAATTACAACGCCGCCTGGGGGTAGGGGCTCCCTCACCATATTGCACATGTCCCCATTAATTTTATTAGGCCACAACGGAAGACAGAAATTGTCCCGAAATTCTCCTTACAAGCAGGATTAACACTGGATTAAGTTGCCTTAATGGATTAACAGTAAAAGCAGTGTTCAATCACCACTCTTCCTCTCCAACAAGAGTACCCGGAGTAAACGCGCCTCGGCAAACGATGTGATCTGACGACCGGCAAACGGCAGAAAAACCACCAGAGACCGTTGAAGTGGCCTCTACAATTCCAAGGGAATGCGAACTGCACTTAATTTGCGACAGCCGCAGACACTCCCGACGCCTCTTTGCTGCATACCAGCACGCCTAATCCCTTGCAGCACCCTTCTGCCATTACCACCATTACCGCCGCCCCCACATACAAGCGCAGCGCCCACCTATGGCGGCGCCGCATCCTCTCTTACCGCCCAGGTCGCCTTTTAGCTCCGACCCCGGTATGGCCGCAATCAGTCTCACAACACCGAGTCCCCCCCAGAGCACGACCCGGGGTTATCAATGCCCGCAAAAGAAACAGTGCCAGACCAGGGGCCCGCCAGCATGCCCCGAGCGGAAAAAACGGTGGCAGGACTACAGCCCACTCATGCCCATTGGCACCCTTAAAAGGGGGCAAGGACTCACCGCCAACTGCCCTGCAGGGGATCAAGAACGCGACAATACACAGCGTGGTTCCCAATGATAAATCACGACGCGAGACAACCAGTCGAGACGGCGTGGCTGGCGGACAAGAGGCGGAGGGGGGGCATGCTCCGCCCCGTCGGCCAGCGAAAGTGCAGTTCCCGTACCCCAGCCACTAAGCGGCCACCATCACCATGATCCCCAGGCGAGGTTGGGATCCGGCAGTGGGCTCGCTGACTCCCCGCCCCCAACCCACACCACGTGAACATCCGCCCTAAGGCCACCAGCAAGGCCGGGGGCCCGCTCGACACTGGGGTGCTGTGTACACACGACCGGGTGCCGCTCTCCCCTGCTCCAGCCACATCAAGATGCAGGTGAGGAGGTTATGGGGGGGGGTGTGGGGTTCGGCGGAGCTGTGGAAGTGGCGAGGCCATCTTGGATGAGAGAACCCGAACCTCCCTGCGACCCAGGCGGCGAAATACTATTCTGTTCTTGTGCGTCAGACACCACAAAGAGTGGGTGCATATCTCTAACCGTTGCCCAAACCACCGTCTCAAAATCGTGCTTTTATCATTTAGCAACTTCCTGTGCCCTTTAAACCCATGTGTTCCCTGCGGCCTAAGGCGCAGTTACGGACTTGGCTCAGCAGGCCAACGTGCATCGACGGGAAAGCAGGGTTGCTGCATAAGGCGCCATCACCCCTCACGTTCAATTCCCCGTCACGCGGCCCATCCCCAGACCAAGGTACCGACGATAGCGGACCCCACACGGTCCGGGCTGGGACACAGATGAGGTCCCTCGCGGGCAAGGCCCGCGTGTGGGACCCCAATGGGGCCGGGGAGAGGTGGGGGCTTTTCAGGTGACTAACCTTGAAATCAAAACGACCGCGGTAGCAGCGGTACGACCGGAACGACGACCGGGGATCGTGGACACGAAGTAGGTGGACAGCGTGGCTGGCGGACAAGAGGCCGCTGGGAGGGTCGGAGGGGTATACATACCCTCCCTCTCCCCTGGGCGTACCGGAAGTGACGCCCACACCCCCTGGACAGCGGGCTCCAGGCGGAAGCCCTCTGGGCTAGAGCGAGGGGTAGGCTTGTGCTGCAATGGCACTAAAGGGCCGCCCTATTAGGGGTGCCCCCTTTGGGGGCGACGGGCAGCCACATTCTCTCAGGGCCGGCTGACCTGTGGGGCCGCACAGGGCGCTGACCTGGAAAGGGGGGGGCACTGACCTCAGGGGTGGGTGGCGCTGTGTTGAGCTAGTTAGGATTTAAAAGCACCTGCTTCAGAGTTCCTTGTGCGTCCAGCTTTCAGGGAGCAATAAAGAGGTCAAGATAAGTCTTGTGATTAATGTTCCTGCTAGAGAGAGCAGTCGTGGCTCCTGGAGGGATGGCTGCGGGGCAGTGGGGCGGGGCGGGGGAGGGTTAGGGAGGGGGGTAGTAAACTCCGGCATACGGCCGAACGAGGTTAAGTACATAAATGCGCGCCGCATCGCCAAATGGCGATGCGGCGCGTGCAATGTAATTCGTTTTATTTATTTATTTATGTACTTAACTCCGTTCGGCCGTATGCCGGAGTTACACTTCAACAAAACAAAATGCTGCACACTTCATAATGCATGTATTATTTCACTGGTGAACCAATGTATTCTGTTGTAACGTGTCCCTTCTCCTCTCCACATATAGTCTAATGTGACAGGTTGCAGGTGGCAGGCACAGGTGCAGTCTTACCGCCCCCCCTGGTATTTAGAGTTGTGTGCTCAGTTTCACAGTTTCATTCTTAAGAGTTCCTTCACCACAAGAGAGTCCTCTTACGTTCCCGTAGGCCACCGTTGGGCCAACAACACACATCAGATACTGCCTCTCTTTCCTGGCTGTGAGTGGGGTGAGACTTTGATTTAGGTCCAGAACAAAGCAGCAGCGGGGGCCACCAAGTGGGTCTGGCTGTCAGCAGGTTCCAGCGTTATAGATGCCTTCCATGGCCGGATGCCTTGTTCTGGGTTCTGGGGTGAGCTGGGCAGGGGTCAGAGATCACAGGCACTGCTGTAATTCCTCTTCAAGGCAGCGTCCCTCTACAACACCATTCTCATTGATGCACTAATGCTTGGTCTGCCCATGTGCAATGTTCGCTCTTCTGTGGCGCAGTCTTCTTCGGTGTACTTCAGGACAGTACCATGGCTATGCCCACACATCAGATTCACAGTGGCGGCATCCATTTTGGGCAGTGGCATAACAAAACTTCAGGGGGCCCCCTGCAAAGTGCATGGAGGGGGCCTCCACACTCTCCGGACCCAGTCAGGAGCTCTCAGGCCCACCCATGCACAGTGCGTGAGAGGGGGGCCCCCTGGGCGTCGCCTCCCCGCACTGCGGGGTCTGCAGGGGCTATTGTTACGCCACTGGTTTTTGACACACTTCAGAACAGTGACACAGCATTGGTCATAACTTGGGGTTACAGAGGCATTGTTGGCTTGAGCACACTCCTTCCCCTTCTTTTCAGGCTAGTCAGGTCCAGGAGCTTCAGGCAGATACTCAGCTCTTCCTTCCAGGTCAGACTCCAGATGATATCCTCTCATCTCTGGGAAACTGACTGTCAGGAAAACACCAGGTATGGTTGCACAGCAATCCTGTTTACTCTGCAGAGCACCCCCTTCCTTGATCTAAGAGAACATGGAACAACAGCTCTCACTTTTATACAGGTACAGCAGACAGGGGATGTGTATTCTCTGTCTTTCCATTTAGAAGCGGTTTGGGTCGGTTCTCCTTTCATGTGTCCTTCTCATGCTGTCTTCCAGACTCAGCCTTTGTGTTGAGTAATACTTCTTTCAGAAAGATCATCTCCAGGTTGGAGCATCCATAACAGAGGCACAGAGATGTGTGAGTATCAGCTCCTGGCTATTAATATCCACACCTAACAACGAACAGGAAGAGAGACAAAAGGCTAGTCTCATTCAAAGGGCCCTGAACACTCTGAGCATCAAAGAATGCGCTTCCATGAGCATGAGTAGACCCCTCCTCGCTCAATAGAGCCATTTAGGAGAATGGTATATAAAGTACTACTGCAAGGAGTGTGTCACAGCTGTGGACTGGTTGCTGGAGGGATGCTAAAATACTGAGTTCTGACTTCAAGCCTGATGGCACAATAAGATACGCAGAGAAGCTTTACATGGCTTTACATATTACTTGAAATAGAATAATACAACTATGCTGTAGATAATGGATATCATTTAGGGGCCCCAGGGGTCACAGTAGCGGCCCCTTGCTTGTCTTTTGCGACCCCTGGCACTGCCTTTGCGACCCTTGGTCTCAGAAGTGGCAAAATCAGTGCCAAGAACACAGGGCCGGCTCCACGCTCCTTATTTTCTGCTCATTTTTCATTATACTAATAATTAACGGGGCGTAGCTTCAAGGGGGTGTTTGGCTTGTTACATCCCCTGTTAGTCTTGGCTTTTTCAGCGGGTTCACCCCCAGGCCTTCTGCTTTTTGGCCTCCTGTTTTTGATCCTGCTTTTCTTGGTTTTAGGACTCTAGGCACTTTACCACCGCTATTCAGTGCTAAAGTGCATATGCTCTCCATGTAAATTGTGTTTATGGATTGGTATTTCCATGATTGGCTTATTTGATTTACTACTAAGTCCCTAGTACAGTGCACTGTGTGTGCCCAGGGCCTGTAAATCCAATGCTGCTAGTGGGCATGCAGCACTCATTGTGCCACCTACACAAGCAGCCTTTCAAAGGGGTCTCAGACCTGCCACTGCAGTGTCTGCGCGCAGTTTCTACTGCCTTGTCGACTTGGCAAGTTCACCCACTTGCCAGGCCCTAACCTTCCATTTTATTACATGTAGGACACCTCTCAGGTAGGCCCAAGGTACCCCTTTGGGCAGGGTGCAGTGTTTGTAAAAGGTAGGACATGTACTGGTGTGTGTGACATGTCCTGATAGTGAAATACAGTGTATTTTATTTTTCACTAGGGAAAGGCTATCTGTCCCATAGGATAGAATGGGAGATACTTTGTAACATCTTACAAGTATAACTTCCCTTTGGGACAAGATAGAGAAAGGGAGTTTAGTGTGCCTGAACTCAGAATGTAAAAATGCATCTTTTAGTAAAGATGATTTTTATGTTGTGTGTTTGAAAATACCACTTTTAGAAATTGGGTATTTTCTTGCTTAGCCATCCTGTGTGCCTCTGCTGGGTTGTGGATTGACTGTCTGGCTTTGGAGGGACAGGTGCTGGGGATGTGCATTCACTATAGACAGCCACTGGGGGGGTCGAGGTCTGTCCTGCCTTTCCTGGATGAGTCAGGGATGGGCCGAATAGACCTGGGCTGCATTCAGAGTAGTGGGAGGAGTTTCACTAGCACCTAAATAGGCCTGGTCTGCATTTAGAGTGGTGGGAGGAGATTTCCCTTTCACCTGAAAAGGCCCTGCCTCCCTTGCACAATGCTGTCTCCACCTCCTGCCGGGAAGCTGGGCCAGAGAGGACAGAACTGGTTTGGACTGAGCTGAGAGACTTTTGCCACAAGAGAACAAAGGAAAATGTGGTATAAATATTGGGACCCAAACCCCAGAACTTTAGATTACTGCTGAACTAAGGAACCTGCCAGGAAGAAGAGCTGGAAAAGCTATCAGGAGGAGCTGCCACTTTGCTGCATGCTCTGCTGTGTTGGCCTGCTGCTTGCTGCTACTGTCTTAGGCAGGGAAAGGACTGGATTGTACTTTCATGATCCTGCTGTTAGACTTTTCTCCAAGGGCTTGAAGTAGAGCTTGCCTCCTGTTAAAAGTCTCAGGGAGATAAAAGACTTCAGAGAACTCTTTTGGACCAAGAAGAAGAGCTGGAGAAGCTGTGCAGAGGAACTACCATTTTGCTGTGTGCTTTGCTGTGTTGGCCTGCAGTGGCTGCTTCTGTCTTGGGCAGTGACAGGATTGGACTGAACTTTCTGCAACTTCTTTGTGTGAGTTTCTCAAAGGGCTTGAGGTAGAGCTTGCCCTCAAGAAGTCTCAGGAACAGCAAAGACTTCAACTTCATCTGCTCCCAGCACTGGGAACTGTGTGTTTTGTGCTACCACAGGAAAAAAAGCAACCCGATGCCGTCTACGACACCGCTGCCCGATCGATGTCCTGAAGGCACCGCAGAGGGTACCGCCACACTTCGCACCGCAACCCTGGTCTCACCAACGATGCCGTTTGCCGCCGCCACCGAGCCACTGCTTGCACCGTGACCTGTGGGTACCGCACTTCACACCTCCCCGCTTCACAACGCCGCCAGGGTATCCCCGATGACGCCGCTCCATGCTGACATCGACGCTGCAGCTTGCACTGTGGTTCGAGGGCACCGCTCGTAAGTTACACAATGCACCGTCCTCATCCCGCAATTCAGCCTTGGCTTACCGACGCCACCGACTCCAGTTCGTCAGCCGACGACAGCAGTTCAGCAATGCCACTGCCGCTGCTTGCACCGTGACCTGCCAGCACTGCGACGAGCACCGCATCACTTTGCACTGCAGCCCTGGTCTCACTGACACCGCTGGATGACCTTCACCGAGCCGCTGCCTGCACCGCGACCTGAGGGCACCGCATGCCACACCTCTGCCCTTCGCACCACAGCACTGACGCCTGCCGACGCTGATTCTCCCGACTTCAACCGCGAGGAGTTTGTTCTGCAACATGTGTGACTTCAAGGGCCCGACGACTCCTGCACCGACCTCTGGAACCGATGCCTGCGGACGTCGGCTCTACGGAGCTCAACGAGAGTTCGCCGACGCCCTGCATTTCTAAAGGTACTGTTTTGCGGGTCTTTCCGACACTATAGCTGGCCTGCGACACTGCGGTCAGCCAGAACTGTTTGGATTTGTTTTTCACGACACCATGATAGCCCCGGATGGAGCTATCGACTTCAAGGAACTGTATTTTAAGTCGTGATTATCATTACAAAATACTGTTTTAAGTACCCCTCACACTCCTTTCCCTTCTCACATAATAATTAACATGATATGCCAGTGTGATTGTCGGAAAATCTGAAGCTCGCACCCCCCTGTCTTACTGACCAGGCTATGTGCCTGATAATGAATAATGTTATATCCTCCACTGTTAGTGTAATAAAAATGGAATATACTTAACTGGAATATGACCTTTGGTGGCAGCTACGGTCAGTAAAAATGGTTTTAAATGTATTTTGTGTGCGTGCTTGTAGGTAAAAGTGTGTTTATATGAGAGTTTGTGTGAGCAAGTGTGTCTGTATGTGTAAGCATGTGTGTATGAGTGAAAGTCAGTGATAGTGACAGGTAGTGAGTGACATTGTGAGATAGAGTGGCTCGAAGTAAGAGCGAGTAAGATTAAGAATGAATGCAAGTGAGTGAGAATAAATAGGATTGAGTGTAAGGGCTTTAAGAGTGTGAGTGAGAATGAATGAATTAATGAGAGTAAGTGTGAGTAATAGAATGAGAGTGAGTGAGAGAATGACTGTGAGTAAGTGAATGCGAGAGAGGGAATGAGAATGTGATGTGATGCTTTCAAGCTTGTTGTTGGCATACTGAAGGTAATTATCGTCTTATAGAGGCAGCCAGGGCAAATTACTAGTTTTGGCTACTTGAGGCTATTCTTAGCATGATAGACACCTGTGACAAAATACTGTCTCTGGCGCACTTGGCATAAAGAGCACCAATGGTAAAATGCTGGTAATGGCAAACTAGAGGCAAGTCTTTGCTTATGTGGCACTTATGGAAAAATACTGCCATTCGTGATGAAATTCTTGACATGTGGTTACCAGTGGCAAAATGCTGGCACTAACACACTGGATGTGTTTCTTATCATAAAGGCAGACAACCAGGCATATGGGAGGGTGGCAGCCATACCAAAATTCTGGCCCTGACATACTGAGCTCATTTTTGATGCAAGGATCAGCTATTGTATATTAGCGGTCTGCATAAAAAAAATTCATACATTGCCAAATTCTGGTACTGGCATATTTTATGTCATTTTTAACATGAGGGGCACCCATGGCATAAAGGGCCATCCATGACAAAATGCTAGCTCTGGCATAATGGTGATAATTTCTGACATATTGGGACACATTTTGAAACAAAAATGGGGTCAACTGCTAGTGAATGTCAGGTTTCATTGGAATGGCATACCATCAAAGTATTTGAATATTTAAATTTGAATATTTAATGAGTGTGCTTTGGGCACCTATGGCAGTTTAGAAAATGTATTTGAAAATTGTGCTTTAAAATGTACTATTTCACCCCATTGTTTAGGTCTCGCCCTGAAGCCAGCGCTTGCGCTGGTCTGGGCGATACATTTTGTAAGTGGGCTTTTAGAAATGCGACCACTTTTTTTTGGGCTTGCCTAGAGCATGCGGGTACGCGCACAGTAACGCGCATTCCTCGCATGCTCCAGGCGCCATATGTCTTTCCTCTCACTTGCTCCTCCCCCTCCCCCACCACAGAGCGCTTCTCGGGGCCGCGCGGCCATGTCAATTTCACGGCCGCGCGTCACTTGCTCTCCCGCTCCTACCCCCACCCCCACCACAGAGCGTGTCTCGCACGGCCGCGCGGCCAATGCTTGTTAGTTTTATGCAGCTGCATGGCGCTTACAGGGCAGCCCCCGCCTCCTTTGACCCAGCGGTGTTGTTAGGAATGAAGCCCTGTCCCCAAATGCTTCAGCAAAGTGTCCGGCGCTGCGGGCTTAACTGCGGATTTTTTGTGCACCTCCGTGGGGCTTACACAGCAGCCCGCCTCCTTTGATCAGCGATGTGGTGGGTATGAAGACTTACCCCAAATGCCTCAGCAAAGCATCCCCCGCCATTTATGTGCCTGCACGCCACTTACAGGGCAGCCCCACCTTCTTTCACCAGCGGTTTTGTGGGAAATGATGTCCTGTCCCCAAATTCCTCAGCCGAGTCAACATGTGAAGTTATTACTTTTACATCAAAAGGAGGCCTTTGTCGCAGGGACAGGCTGCTCTTGTTATTGTAGAGAAATGCTAAGTTTATATTTAGAGTGCGTGCCTCACATTTGCATATTATACACCCAGGCCTTGTGAACTAAAACACTCTGCTTGCAAATAACTTAGCTAATGCTAAAGCTTTTCAATATGTCAAATGGGTTACTTTGATATATTTTGGCTGGGGTCTTTGGAGTCAGCAGTTCAGGGCTGCAATGGAAGTCTTTAAGTCATGCATTTAAAGTCACTCAAGCAGGTGGTGTAACTGTACAATGAATCCTACATGTGACATCTGACTTTAATGTCACTGGTGCAATTTCTGGACCGTTTACTCTCGTTTTATCTAAACGAGAGATATGCCACTTGGGGTTAGCCAATAATTAATTGCGTTGAGGGGTCACAACACGTGCACTGGCAGGCGTTTAACATCCTCTCAGCTCCCACAGATCAAAACGGCAGAAAAACAAGCAACATAAATATAAAACATATGGAGAAAAAGCCTGTAACAAACTGTTTGTGAATGGTCTTCCCAATGTCGTTTCCAATTAAAGTGCACTATCTACACCTCTATAACTGAAATGGGATTATATAAGTTCTATAGCATTAATTGCAGGCCTCAGAGAATTGCTCTTTAGGGCTCTGACACCCAAAACGAAATTCTAAAATTATAAATCTATGCATGTGAATGTCTATACCCTTGCAAATTCAGATATCTGTGATTTGAAATCATCATAATACTTTATTTCGGCTGGGATGCCATAAAAGTTTTTCACATTCACAGTTTTGCACCAATGTACAGTATATGAAACTACAAAAGTGAACTGTTGGTGGATATGACATAGCTTAATAAACAAGCATTGGCATAGCCAATAGGTCTCGCCTTTGGGACCTTATAAGTGTTTAGCCATGCAACAGTTGATGTTGTTGCACCAAGGATATTGTGCTAGATAACTAAACACTTATAAGGTCCCAAAGGCGAGACCTATTGGCTATGCCAATGCTTGTTTTAAAATGTTCTCAGATTGAGAAACCCACTAGAAGAGGTTTGGCATTCTCGCTCACTACAATTCAGAACTTTCAAAGATCAAGTCAGCGCCATAATATAGCTGGTATGTAAAACAGACATTTGTCTGTGTTATGTTGTTATACTAATCTAGCAGGTGTTATAGAATTCCAGCGATTTTAATTATAATGTTAGGGTCGTGTGACATGCATTCCTGGAAAAAAAGGGGGATCACTTCCTGTGTTTTCATTAAGGTCAAATTCTTAAGTGCAAAGTGGGACATTAACATAGGCTCAGCCCTGTTCAGACTAAAGTACTGTAGTGCTTTGTTAAAATTCTTAAGCAAGGAGTTGGCAGTCCTGCATTGGACACATGCTTCTAAGCAGAGTAGGCTTCTGAAGGAATTCTTTTTTGCTAAGCAAAAGCCTGTGGCCCCATCGAAGGATGGCAGCCAACCCCTGAAATGCTCGGGAGCACCATTTCGAGGTGTAAGGCTTCATCCAGAGCAAGGATATTTACAAAGCAAATTTTCCTTTACTCCAAAACATTTACAATTTCCATGGAGACTAGGAAATCTAGCAGGTGTGACACAAGTCATTTTGGTGCAACACAGCAATGCATTTACTATTCAAATGTTGAGTGTGGTGCAAGGGCGGATTTGAAAAAGCAAAAATCTATTCTAAAGAATTTCCTATATAGTTTTCATTCTTGGGAGGTATCTGATATATGTATTCCCTTCACAGAAAGCTTAAACAATCATAGACTCATTCTTAAAATGGCCAATCAAATTGACCCGGGTCAACACAACATGCCACTTAAAGCCTGATTATAAGTTCTGCAGATTTAGCTGTAGGAATACCAGTTAGATGGAATTAATGTTTGTGGCCAGGATCCCCACACCTACAGCCATATATTCTTAGTTATGGAGAATAACATACAGGCATAGAATTAGCAGATCCTTTACGCATGTGGAGTTCCCTTTGTGGGGACAATGCAGGTGAAAAGTTAAAGTGGGTAGGCTTGCTGTCAGGGGACCAGGGAGGCTGGCATCAAGCACAGGGCCAGACTGGGAACCTAAAGCAGACCTGGCAATTTTATCTTACCAGCCCCAGGGGTGGTTAGGCGGGGTGCAAATGTGAAGCACTGCTACATTTCCTACTGGGGGCCAATATTGCAGCAACGCTGCAAAACCGGACCCCAGTAATAAAGCCAGTTGTCACCGCTGAAAAAATGTCCCCCACCCTTCCATCCTCCCGGGGAAATGCCTGATGCCCGCTATGGCCAGTCCGGCCCTGGTCAAGCATGAGGGAGCCCTCTATGCATGCCCACAGCTTAGAAGGAGGTTGGCAGGGGCTGAATACGGCCTGTGCCCACAACCCGTCCAATCCTAATGCGATTTCATTGGCCAGAAAATCAGGGTGTAGAAATACTGGGACTCATAACTAGGGCTATCCTACGGTATACTATAACCCGCGATATGTCTGCAAAGTGCTATTGGGTTTTATATAAAACAAATCAAGAAAGAAAGAAAAAATAAAGAAAATGTTGCATTCATTAAAGGTGCTATTTCATGAGACTATCATAGATGCATTAACCAACAGAGCTTGTTTATTTGTTTCACATTTTACCTCTCCTATAAGGTTACTCTTTTAGAACATCACCTCAGAAAACATCAGCAAATTATTTTGTACTGAGTATGAAACTGAAAATACTCGAAAATATATATTTTTTAAAAAGTATCCATGCCTGTCAGCCCTTTTGGTGAAATTACATTTCAAGTTAACAAATTGCGTAAAACCACATAGAGAGCTCCACTTTCTCCGTTGGCAAGGGCTAGCTTTTAAGTCTCTGAAGAAAAATTAGGTTCTGTCAAGTCTCATATTTCTCAACTTTCAAACTGTATTTGAGTCACTGACAGTGCCCTAATTAATTGCTAACGAGATACAGCAGTATTCCATATTTCAATATTACTTTCAACATTTGTTGAACAGATGACATTTTTGAATACAGACCTATGCCACGTTGCCTTTTGAACTGGCTTCATATTATGCAACTGTAATTTAGTGAACATGAACAGAAAGATGTTTTAATTCAGTAATGCGCATTTTCCTTCCAAGAGGGCCGGTTCCATGCCAGATATTCGATATATCCATACGGATAAATGTGCATACACGTACAGCTAGGACATGATTACGAGTATAGGTGCTATTTATCGCACCTGATAAATAATGATATAGACTGGTACGTTATTTATTGGGTGTGATAAATAACACCTAGTACGAGTTTGTGGGGAATAACATGTCAATTTTTATATTTAATGCCCCAAAATCTGCATGATACAGTAAATACCTTATGCTTTTCCCCTGTTAAATTTGGCAGGTTTGACCTGCTAAAATTTAACGAAGGTTGAAATTTTTAAGGCATCCGATTATTGTTGAATTAATTAAATACCTTCCAACTCATAATTCTGACCCGTGAGTAAACAGGGGTTTCTGCACTGGTCGGAATACACCAACCCACTTGTAATCAGGCCCTTAGTGTATTATATCACCTTTCCCTCATTTTGTTAGCACAGTTGAGGATGGCCAAATGAAATACATTTTAGTATTTAAATATCATTTGAATTGTGCATAAACATGATATTTTAATGAACTTTTTTGACATTATAAATAAAAAAAGAGGATATTTGGATTGTACTTTAACAAATTGAGAGTCTAAAATCTAGATAAATATATAGGGGTTTAAAACCTTTCTATGTGAAAAGCATTGATGACACCATTTACCTGATTTTAAGGTTGCAGAATAATAAAATGAAAGACAAGTGATGACGTATCATTGTTAAATTGCCATTATCCACATTCCTGTTTCTCATCCTGTCTCGTCCATCTTGCTGGCCAATGTATACATTTTGTATTCTCATTATCTGATTTTGCCAGTAGCAAAAAAAGCAAGTAGATTAAAATAAAACGTTCCTATGAACATTAAACACTAAACATTAAACGCAGGAGAGGTTCCACGTTGTATGTATATATGTCTGTATGTAGTATACCTGGCAGTCAATAGAGTGCTGAACACAGGCCAGTGCCTGAGGAGCAATACAGACATACACAGGCAGAAGGTACCAGGTAAAGTAATTGTGTTGGTGTAGAATGTTCTTCAAGAGCTGTTTCTTCAGCTTCTCCCTAAATTTGAGGATGGATGAAGCAGTTCTGATGTCAAAAGTGATGCTGTTTCAGATCCTACAGGCATACACGGAGAAGGGCGGCCTTCTGTTTTTTTCCTTCTTGAACATTTTGGGCTCCAGTCTGGTGATGTTCTAGCTCTTTGTGTGGCAATGTTTCTCATAAGTGGTTAGTTTCGAGGTCATGTATAATGTGGAGTATTTCTTGTTACCTTGTTTGTGATTCAGTTGGTCTTGAAGGTTATACAGGCCAGTGTAGTTCCTTCAAGGAACGGGTGACGTGATTGGATTTCTTCATCTGTGTGGGAGGGGACCAGTGTTTGCACTGTTGTTCTTGGAGAAAGGGTTTCACTTTCTTCAGGAGGGAAATAGTAGCGAGCTGGTTCGGTCTTCCTGGCGATGTGTTCCTTGAATGTGAGGCATATGCCAAGTGTTGGACTTGGCCATTTTTGGCTAAAGTTCCCTAAACTTTTTGCCTTCTCCCTAGACCTTTTTTCTGAAATGGTGTTGCCAACTTAGATGCTTTGGGCACTTTGCCACTGCTGATCAGTGTCAAAGTGCAAGTGCTCCCTGTATAAAGTGTAATGGTAATTGGTTGTCCATAATTGGTATATTTGTCTTACTAGTAAAGTCCCTAGTAAAGTGCACTATGTGTGCCAGGGCTGGTAATACAAATGCTACTAGTGGGCCTGCAGCACTAATTGTGCCACCCACACCAGTAGCCTTAAAGAGAGATCTCAGGCCTGCCACTGCAGTGCCTGCGTGCAGTTTGTTAAACTGTCTTGTTGTCCTGACAAGTGCACCCACATGCCAGGCCTTACCCTTCCCTTTTTATGCACATCAGACACCCCTATGGTAGGCCCAAGGTACACCCCTGGGCAGGGTGCAGTCTATGTGAAAGGTAGGACATGTACTAAGGTGTGTACCATGTCCTGACAGTGAAATACTCTCCATTTCGTTTTTCACTGTTTCAAGGCCATCTTGCCCATAGGACAGAATGGGGAGGCTGTGTAATATGTTTCCAGCCTATCTTCCCATAGGCTTAAGATGGAGAGGTGAAGTTTAGTGTGCCTGAATTCCCAATTTAATAACACATCTTTTTCTGAAGGTGGTATTTGCATTGTGTGTTTAGAAACCACAGTTTTAGAAGTGGCTGGTTTTTTTGTTCTAACAATTCTGTGTGTCTCTGCCTGGTTGTGGATTGACTGTCTGGATTTGAGTGTGATAGAATCTGGGAAATGTCCTGACCCAGGGGAGGAGGTGAGACAACAGTGTAGGGGGGAGGAGTAGCCCCTGGAGGTGAAGAGGCCTGGGCTGCCGCCATAAAACAATGGCTCCATCTCCTGCTGAGTGATTGAAGATCCAGACCCCCACTATCAAAGGAAGAAGGTGTCACTGGCAGGGAGACACCCAGAACTGGTTTAGACAGGGGTCAGTGCCCCCCTGAACACAAAGACTTCAAAGACATTTAGGGGTATAACTATGAGAGCTGAAACCCCTTGGACTGATCAAGACTGAAAAGGATTGAAACTACTTCGTGGTCAAGAGGAACCTCTGCCAAGGAAGAAACAGCTGAAGAGACTGAAGGAAAGGACTGACCCTTGCTGTGTGTTCTGAGGCTGGCCTGCAGTTTGCTGATTTAACCAAGGAGAGGCTAAGGGACTTTGCTGTGTGCTGTGTCCCCCCTGCTTGAAAGGACTTTGCTGTGTGCTGTGTCCTGAAGTAACTTTCCCCAAGGGCCCGAGGAGAGCTGGCTCCCTGTTGTGAAAACTCAGGAACATAAAAGTTTCCAGGTGGGTCTCAGTGACGCTGTGTGCGTGTGCTTTTTGCAGCGTGAGACCTGCGTAAGCATTGCCTCATGATCGTGTGCACCCGGAGTCCAAGGAAGTCACAGCAACGCTGTGTGCGTGTGCTTCGTGCAGCCTGAGACCTTCGTGAGGATTGCCCTGTGATCGTGTGCAGCCGGAGCTCAAGTGAGTCTCAGCGACGCTGTGTGCGTGTGCCCTGTTGCAGCATGAGACCTTCGTGAGGAATTGCCCAGTGACTGTGTGTCCCGGAGCAGTCTTGTTCTCTGCCTCGATCGAGCAGCGTGACCAGAGCTGGTGCGATCGTCATTGCCATCGGCCCAGACCGGCGTCCCCAGAGGAGCTGTGCCGCCGGCCCGAGCCTGCCTTTGCCAAGGAGGAACCTTGAACCATCCCCGTCGGGGAGGCCCGAGTTCCACTGCCCAAGATCAACGAAGTCGCACCGGAGGCCCAAGTCACGAGGAGAGGAGAGGAGAGTGAGATCACACCCCCCAGGTAATGCTCAGCGAGCGTGCGTGTGTCGCCGCCTGGGGCTGTGGGCTCGGCCTTTCCCATCTTTGCAGCGCGAACCTCCGCTCAAGTCCGTATCGTGGCCTGTACTTGCAGAGGAGTGGCAGTACCGGGGCCGGAGTGTGGAGCTGCACTTTGTTTTCCATCAGAACAGTGTTGGGGGCATATTTTGGCAGTAGCTGACCGCGAGTCAGTAAGAGTAGCATAGAGACCGTCCAGAGCACCGCGATCGGTGCGGAAGTATCTTATTTTTGCATTACGAACTGCCTGATTGTTGCATTACGAAGTGCATTCTTTTTGCATTACGAACTGCCTGATTGTTGCATTACGAAGTGCATTATTTTTGCGTTACGAACTGCCTGATTGTTGCATTACGAATTGCATTATTTTCGCATTACGAACTGCCTGATTGGTGCATTACGAATTGCCTAATTCTTGCATTACGAACTGCATAGCATTGCATTAGGACTGCATTAGATCATTGAGAATGGCTCATTAATACTGCAAGAACCTACCAGTGCTTGCTGGCCTAATAACCGGCAAGGTGAAATATTACAAATACGCATATGTTGGATTTTTATCGTGTGGTCTTATCGTATATCTTTTTTATATAAACATATAATTGTTTTTCTACGAAACTCGTGTGGAGTCCCTTTGTGGTGTTATCACTGTGTTACTGAGAGCGTGGTTGCAAATACTTTACACATTTGCCTTGGAGATAAGCCTTACCAAAGGGAATGATGGACGGAGCGTTTGAGCAAATCTCGGATCAGTTGACTGGGGGTGAGTGTTTGATTTGCTCAAGCGCTCCGTCCATCATCCCCTTTGGTATCGTTTGTTCGCCCTAAGTTGGCAGGGTATGCCCAGACGTGGGTCCCTTGCTCACTTTGACACTGGATTCAAGCTAGCCTGGCTGATGACGGCTGAATAGCCAGAAACCGGTCCCAGGATGCTTGTTTCCGGTCCAGGGAAGACATGGCTTGGCAGTTCGGGCTGGACTGTTCCCATGAGGCACAGGGTCAGACTGATTTGCATATGGCCATGTCTGAACTGGGGTGCTGGAGTGAGCTAAAGAATGATGATGGATTAAACCCAGATCAGTTGACTGGGGGTGAGTGTTTGATTTGCTCAAGCGCTCCGTCCATCATCCCCTTTGGTATCGCTTTGTTCGCCTCTAAGTTGGCAGGGTATGCCCAGACGTGGGTCCCTTGCTCACTTTGCCACTGGATTCAAGCTAGCCTGGCTGATGACGGCTGAATAGCCAGAAACCGGTCCCAGGATGCTTGTTTCCGATCCAGGGAAGACATGGCTTGGCAGTTCGGGCTGGTCTGTTCCCATGAGGCACAGGGTCAGACTGATTTACATATGGCCATGTCTAAACTGGGGTGGTAGAGTGAGCTAAAGAATGATGATGGATTAAACCCAGATCAGTTGACTGGGGGTGAGTGTTTGATTTGCTCAAGCGCTCCGTCCATCATCCCCTTTGGTATCGCTTTGTTCGCCCTAAGTTGGCAGGGTATGCCCAGACGTGGGTCCCTTGCTCACTTTGCCACTGGATTCAAGCTAGCCTGGCTGATGACGGCTGAATAGCCAGAAACCGGTCCCAGGATGCTTGTTTTCGGTCCAGGGAAGACATGGCTTGGCAGTTCGGGCTGGACTGTTCCCATGAGGCACAGGGTCAGACTGATTTGCATATGGCCATGTCTAAACTGGGGTGGTGGAGTGAGCTAAAGAATGATGATGGATTAAACCCAGATCAGTTGACTGGGGTGAGTGTTTGATTTGCTCAAGCGCTCCGTCCATCATCCCCTTTGGTATCGCTTTGTTCGCCCTAAGTTGGCAGGGTATGCCCAGACGTGGGTCCCTTGCTCACTTTGCCACTGGATTCAAGCTAGCCTGGCTGATGATGGCTGAATAGCCAGAAACCGGTCCCAGGATGCTTGTTTCCGGTCCAGGGAAGACATGGCTTGGCAGTTCGGGCTGGACTGTTCCCATGAGGCACAGGGTCAGACTGATTTGCATATGGCCATGTCTGAACTGGGGTGGTGGAGTGAGCTAAAGAATGATGATGGATTAAACCCAGATCAGTTGACTGGGGGTGAGTGTTTGATTTGCTCAAGCGCTCCGTCCATCATCCCCTTTGGTATCGCTTGGAGATAAGCCTGGCTGCTCGTGCCAACCTACCGAGGGGGTGAGCGGGGGCTATCTTAGAAGGTGTCCTTCCTTTCTTTGACGTAGAAGCAAGGGTCCCTATTTGGCCTAAGGTACCTACCTCAGCCAACTAGAGACCCCCAGTTCTAACACCAAGGTTGAACCTAAGAGATTTAAGACTGTCTGTTAGCTGCGAGGAAAATGTTTAGGTTGATATCAAAGATACATGCTTGGTTTTGTGGTTATTCGGAGCTGTTGGTGAACAGGAGCATTTCTGACTTTGAGTGGTTGAGCTTTGGTAGATGTGGGTCATCCATGTCTATGTTAATTCAAAGCAGGATTTAAATCACAGTATGTTGTTGCCGGAGATTTTGATAGAGAGTTTGTGTCATTGACGTATTTGTGGATCTTGATGTTGTTATTGGTGAATATGGTTGAGAAGTTTTATGTAGAGGATAATGATGATGGCAGTGAGGATGGAACCTTAGGCTCGCTGAAAAAGATAAGGAATGTCGTAGATCTTGCGGTTCCTATTGGTATGAATTGGTAGTGGTTGGTGAAGTAGGAGCAGAACCATTGTAGAGCTGTGTCTGAGAAACCAAAGCTTGTGTCCAGTGTGTGGATCAGAGCTTTATGGTCCACTGAGTTGATGGCTATGAACAGGACTAGCGCAATCTAGAGACAAGAGTGGCATTTGTTGTTATGTAGAGGACGTCACTGACTACTTGAAGAGGCGGTAGATGGCAAGATCATCTGGGTTTATGATGGGATTCTTTAGTACGTGGAGGTTCTGTCATCCAGGAAGATCCTTTGGCTGGGCAATAATTTGACGATCTTGAGGGCTACGAGAACAGCTATTTGTAGAGGCTTAATAAAGGAAGATGTTAGAATGTTGTAATCATAGGAGGTATTGTTAAGAATTCATGATGTTTCAGAGTTTTTGAAACGCCTGCCGTGATCCATATTCCGCATGCGGGAGGGGTGGAGCATGTCTGGAATAAAACGTGCGATGACGGACAGGAAGCTGCTTGGCGTTCTAGTTGTTCCCTTCCTCCAGCTTCCTGCCGTTGTTTTCCTTACCTTTGCTTCTGGGACATCCTCATTGTTGCGGCGTTCTCCGTCAGCTCCTCGTCGGGTTTCCTTAGCGTTTGGGCATTCTTCAGTCCGCCTCCTTGAATCTGCAATCTTCTGCTCCTGCACTCCATCATTGGAATCCTGCAAAAGGAAGAGACAAATACAACAAGAATCAGCCTTCTACAAGATCCAGTCTGGGTAACACGCTATGTGTGCTCGCATGCTTAGAGTGAACAAACCAATACTTATCTGACTTTGCATCTTGCTCATGGGTTCAGCATAAAAGTGATGCCTCTGATGAAAAAACCTAATAGTAGAAAATACAATGTTATGCTTTTTTCTAAGACTGAGTCTTTCACACATTTGATTCCTAGTACTGCTACATTTTGCTATTTACTTTAAGGCTCAATATATTTTTGTTTTTGACTTGGTCATATGACTAGAACTGAGATGCATGTAGTAATGCATATTATGTGTATATGCTTCATTCTTTCATTCTATTTTTAATATTCTAGTCATTACCAATGAGCCTTCTTTAGGACGATAACAGTAAAACATAAGGTATGCTATAGTCTATGAATGATTATGTTATATGACGTTCCCTGTTAACCTCTACTTCATATACACCCGCTCTCTTTTCTCCTTTAGATATATATAACATCACTAGCTGACATTTGTTAGAAATGGGGTCTCTAGTTGGCAGTGGTTTGCACCACGTCTAAGTAGGGACCCTCACTAGTCAGGGTAAGGAAGTCACCCAATTAACATAACCCCTGCTCACCCCCTTGGTAGCTTGGAACGAGCAGTCAGGCTTATCTCAGAGGCAATGTGTAAAGCATGTGTACAGACACACACAGTAACTCAGTGAAAATACTACAAAAGGACACCACGCCAGTTTAGAAACATAACCAATATTTATCTGAATAAAAGAAGACCAAAACGACAAAAATCCAACATACAAAAGTAAAGATATCACTTTTAATAGGTTCAAAATAGTTCTGGGCATAGGAAACTATGGATCTGTCACTTTTTGCACAAAGTACCTGGGATGCGTCAAATTCAAAGACGAAAACAGGTGCAGAGGAGGTGAGGCACCAGAAAAGCAAAGCGATGCGTCAGTTCCTTACTCCCTGGGGAGGTGATGCGCCGGTTCCTTACTGCCAGGGGAGGTGATGCGTCGGTTCCTTACTGCAGTGCAGGGAAGGTGATGCATCAGTTCCTTACCTTCAGGCGAGGTGATGCATCGGTTCCTTTCTGTGAGAGGAGGTGATGTGTCGATCTCCGGACATGCGGCCTCGGTTCCTTACTCTGGTTGCAGTGATCTTTCAGCTGCATGGCAGGCGCTGCGTCAATTCTTTGTCTGCACAGCGGCAATGCATTGGTTTTTCAACCGCATGCCAGTGCTGCATCGGACAAACGGGTGCTGACAGTCGATGTATGGATTTTCTTCTCAGATTTACCAGATTCTACTTCCAAGGGCCATGAACTAGATTTGGCACCACTTTGCAAGTTGGGGCTCTCTGCAGAAGAGCCCAGGTACTTGGAGGTGAAGCATTGATGAACCAGAGACTTCTTAACAGGAGGCAAGCATGTACAAGCCCTTGGAGAACCTTGGAAAGCAGGATGTAGAAAGCAAAGTTCAGTCCCTTCACTCCCAGGACAGATGCAGCAAACAGCAGGCCAGCACAACAAAGCAACAAGCAGAGTGTCGGTCCCTCAGCAGGATCCAGCTGTTCTTCCTGGCAGAGTGTCCTCTTAGTCCAGAGGTGTTAAGAAGTTTTGGTGTCACAGCTCCAGTACTTATACCAGTTTCTGCCTTTGAAGTAGGCAAACTTCAAAGAAAAGTCTCTGTAGTGCACAAGACCCTACCTTTCCCTAACCTGGCTCCAGACACACTACAGGGGGGTGGAGAGAGCTTTGAGTGAGGACAGGCACAGCCTTACTCGGGTGTCAGTGACAACTCCTCCCACCACTGTAGCTCAGGAAGACCCATCAGCCTGGTGATGGCCCATCAGGATATGCAGGGCACACCTCAGCCCCCTTTGTGACTATCTAGAGTGATTGCGCAAGCAGCCCCACTGTAACCCTCCCTCAGACGTGGATTCCACAGGCAGGCAGAGGCCCAGAATGGTAAAGTAAGAAAATGCCCACTTTCTAAAAGTGGCATTTTCAAACACGCTATTTAAAAACTAACTTCACTGAAAGATGTATTTTTAAATTGTGAGTTTAGGGAACCGAAACTCCAAAGCTCTATCTCTTCCCAATTGGACGTTACACTTGTAAGAGGTTACAAGGTAGCTCCAATGATAACTTATAGGAGAGATAGTCCATGCAATAGTGAAAAACAAAATTAGCAGTATTTCCCTATCAGGACATGTAAAACACATCAGTATGTGTCCTACCTTTTAAATACAATGCACCCTGCCCATGGAGCTACCTTGGGCCTACCTTAGGAGTGCCTTTACATGTAGTAAAAGGGAAGGTTTGGGCCTGGCAAGTGGATGTACTTTCCAGGTCACCTGGCAGTTAAAACTGCACACGCAGACATTGCAGTGACAGGTCTGAGAAATGTTTGCAGGGTTACTAGTGTGGGTGGCACAATCAGTGCTGCAGGCCCACTAGTTGCATTTGATTTACAGGCCCGTGTCACACACAGTGCACTTTATTAGGGACTTACCAGTAAATCAAATAGGCCAATCATGGATAAACAAATTACAGATACATTTTACACAGGGAGCACTTGAACTTTAGCACTAGTCAGCAGTAGTAAAGTGTCCAGGGTCATAAAACCGGCAAAAACTAAATGCAGCACACAGTTAAAAATAGAAGGTCAGAAGCAAAAAGACAGGGGAAAAACACTCCAAAGATGCCAGGTCTAACAACACTATATCTACTAGGAGATGGAAGGGGGGAATTACTATACACTAAACCAAAGATAACCTGTCTGATACAATAGTTAGGCGGAATATCTCACCATAGTTTTAAGAATGCTCAAAGTCTCACTAGAGCCATGTGATTCAGAACATACACCTAATAATATGTACTCCAATCATAAAACAATGAATGTCATTTGATTTCAAAATCTTAAATGTTTGATATAACTCATTCCCAAAAAGTGAAAATATACATAATATCTGATAAAATACAAGTAAATGCTTATATGAACAAAGAAAAATCACACGTTTGCCCTGAAGACCTCCAAACACCATCCCCCACCATCACAATTATGCTCATCATCAAAGTACAAACATATAATTCACACCACAGACATCCTTCCTCTAAATACATAATCCAGGCATCAATTTAACCAAAAGTAGTGATAATTTTAGGCATAACAAGAACCGAAGTAGCAATCCCTCCAATCTTAAATGTATGAATATTTTTCAGATATATGTTAAATAAAGTTGATACATTTCATATTTCGTAATTGATCAATACATTCATATCAAGTTATAGGTGTTCTGGTCCTTGTATTTCAATTCTCAATAGGTGCCGGCACACGTTTCGGTGCTGACCACAACTTCAGTTGCACCTTCCTCAGGGCGCAAAATTATTAAAAAACAACTGAAAAAAGGAGGAGCTGTGGTAAGTCCCAGAGCAAGTTCAAATCAATTCCCAACAAATAATAAGTTTCTCATGAATTAAAGGCTCAGAAGTCGAAGTATTCTGGGGTCTCAAAAGCAGAAACAATATCCTTCAGAGTATCCACTACTTCCTCATAGTGACATCAATCGTACACAAAGCACAATCTCCAAAGGGCAAACAGATGGAAGAATATCCCAGCAACACAATCATATGTTGTCTGTGGAACACCAAGATGCAGGCTGTATACAATGTATATGTTTCGGATACTGCGGGCAGGCAGCCAATGTCTCTCCCTACGTCCAACAAACACGTCTGATTCTCCAACTGCAGCATGCAAGATGGGAATTACTCAGGTATTTAGTCACATGTAAAGAGTCACGTGTAATAGGGAACTACACAGGCATTAGAGGTTTTTTGTGATACATTCCTTTTTTTCTTTCATGTAGGAGGAGTCTTACACAGGCCCAGATAGACACTCGCACTACAGCACAGTCTTTGTGGGACATACTTGTTTTTCTCTTCCCTTCCCCTTCGATCTGGGTTGGCTTTGACTAATGTCAGGTTACTTGTTACCTTTGAATGGTTCTAAGCAGAAGCTGCATGAATGGCATAATGCCTTGTCGTTGAGTCAGTAATTCCTTTGCAGACTCATGACCAAAGTGTGTGCCAAATTTGCACTAGTTGCTTTTGCGCAAAAACATGAAATAAAAAAAAAAGAGAATTGTTAAACAAGCATTTGGCGCTGTCTTTTAGCTCAAAATGCGTACTCCCTATCATTTTGTATGAGAGCATGCATTTCACTCTAAAAAAGTGCAAAAAACAAAAGAGCCTCAATGAGCAGCGGCTTGCTTTCTGTCATTCGCATTGATCCCATGTGCTCACATTAAATGTTTGGCATGAACATCGTATAATTTCATGACATGGCATAATAGCGCCATTTTGGGAATTTTGTGTAATTAGCATAACACGAAATAACCAAAATTACGCAAGATTACTCCAATGTAACAGAAGTTTTTCCTGAACCTGCTTCAGACCTTCATGGCGTGTGTGGTTTTTTACCTCCTTTTCCTTACTTTGGACCCACCACTGAAGCTAGCACTGTCACTCTGATCTGCAGTGCACTTCTTGCACTGGGCATTCTCTAGAGATGTGAAGATAGATTTACTAAATTTTGGCACAGTGCTGCAACCAAAGTTGTTGTGCTGCGTTGTGTCAAATGGACAGAGAAAAACAGTGCCGTAACTACTGAGATATGGTGCTGTTTTTCTCTCCGCATGTGCTAGTGCAGTTTTGGCAGCCTTTTGCCAAAACGCACTTCCTTGCAAAGTAGTGCAAGTGTGTTTCTTCTGTCAAACAAAGATTTTGCACTGGAAGGGTACTTTTCCAATCAAAAAACTATGCTTTAATACTTTTCAAACTTCGTAGGTGTACTGTACAATGCAGCACACATGCAAAGTAGGAAAAATGTAGAGTTTTAAAACTTGCTCAACAGTTATGTCTGCCTCGAGGAGGCATATGTTTTTGGTGATAATACCTGTCTACCAATGTTAGAAGATATGGATTTGTGTCAAAAGCGATGGGTGGCTGCATGGAACGCCCTTGTACCACCTATGGCACTCTCCATTGATGCAAAGTAGCCTAACTTTCCAACCCATGTAAATCCCAACACACCATTTGTGCTGGGTTTGTGTCATTTTTGTGTTGCAAACCCACAAAAAAATCTTAGTAAATCCAGACTCTGGTGTGCCAGCACACTCAAACGTCGAGAGACCTTGGAGATAATAAGTCATCCTTTTGAATGCCTTAATGCCTGGTCGGCCATCTTGCCATAAATTGACACAGCTCATTCTGAAGTTAAAGCAGCATCAGCCCATCTCTCTCCTCATAGGCTTTTGCTTACATGTGAAGAAATGCTTTTGTTTCTTACAGGGAATTTTGCTGGGATGGATTTACTTGCCTAAGGTTATTTCAGGAATGTTCAACACACACAGGGTGAGACAAACAACAGACCTTGGCAGCAAAAAATGTTTCCCACATACATATTCACACACTCAATACTTTTCATAACACACTATCTTTATTCCCACCTAAGTAGAACACTTCCCAGAAACTTTGTGTCAAGAATTAGTCGCACTCGCTTCACTTGTGGATGTTGATATTTAATAACTACCCTAGGTGATGTAACACCCACACAAGGTTAGAAATGACATCCAAGGCCTGTTCTGCTGTCAAGATATATTGATGCAACACGTATCAGTATTTAAAATGAGGACAGGGTGAAAATACATCACAAAATTTTTATTTTGATCGAATGATTGCATTATTTTTTTTTAAACTCTTTCTATTAAACAAAACAATGAAAAGCACAGCATGACAGATCATCAGTTGTATTCATTCAGGTACAGAAAATCTACAAATTACTCTCAGTGTAATATTCCAGAAATAATTCTTCATCCCAGTATCTCCCCCTCGAAATCTTACTTCACGGCATCGTAACTCCACTGTAGGGGACAAGCATATTTCACCTCTGTGCATATTCCAGGCAGCCCACTTACGATCCCATTTTTTGGGGCATCCTCTGTGTTTGAAAACATACTTCTCCGCAATCATGGCTCTATCCATGTCTGCAACCCATTCTCTGGTAGTTGGTAGTTCGCCCACACCCCACTTTTGGGCAATGTTTCGCTTTGCGATGGCCCAGCCTAATGAAACCCATGATTTCTCAGTTTGGGTTAGATCCGTGGCCTCCCATATGTTTAGTAAGCATAATTTCGGAGTGGCAGTTAGTTTTTTCCCCCCTGCTCTCTCCATTTGTTTTGTGACTGTTTTCCAGTACGTTTGAGCAACTGGACATTCTCACATTGTGTGAAAAAAGTTCCCTCCTGGTGGCACTGCCTGAGGCAATAAGTGTTGGCCGTCCTACCCATCTTGAACAGAACTCCTGCGGCAAGGTAGACGCGATGCAGAATTTTAAGCTCGACAAGCCTCAGTCTCATGGGAATGGCTATTTCCCTGGGGGAGGTCAGAGCGTCTTGCCAATCATCGTCTTCTAACTCACCCAGGTCCGCCTCCCAGTGCTGCCGCAAGCGCGTTAACAAGTCAGGTCGGTTATTAATAAATTTTTTGATTGTTAGGGATATGGCCTTCTTGGTCATGGGGTCAAGTATTAGCCTGTCTTCTAGCGGGGAAGCTTCAGGAAGTGGGCCATCCCCCGGTATTGCTGTTTTGAGAGCATGGCTGATCTGCAGATATCTAAATGTTTCGGATTGTGCAAGGTCATTCTCCTTCTGCAGATCTGCAAATGTGTCCAACCCTTTGGTATTCCACATGTCTCCCACCATTGATATACCAATCAGATCCCACTTATCGAACCCGGGGCAAGTACTCACCAGCCCAACTGTTCGGGCTCCCAGAGAGGAGTTGCACGTGTAATTTTGTTGTGCCAGCCCCGTTTTTTGTTGCCAGATTTCAATTGTGCGGGCAGTCGGCCCAGTGAGGCACAAATTCCTGGGGTTCGTGTATAGTGCTTTGTGGTACCCATCTTGTCCCATGAGCCACCAATCAGTGCGGAAACTCGGGTCACCCCGAGCACCGTGGGCCCAGCGGTTGACCACCACAAGTTGAGATGCCGAATAGTATGACCTAAGGTCAGGTAAGGCAATTCCCCCGTCATACCTTCCCGCCGTTAATTTCTGCATCGCCGTCTGTCCCACAGCAGGGTGCGCACGGCGCTATCAATGCTTGAGAAGTAGGAGTCAGGGACCCTGTAGGGAGTGTTTTGCAAAGCGTAGAGAAAGTGGGGCAATGCCAACATTTTAAAAAGGGCCACACGCCCCAGGAGAGTCAATGGAAGGGAACGCCAGTGTTTTACATCAGTGCGGAAGCGTGTCAGGGGCCCTTGCAGATTTGTTTCGTAGAAGCGGGTTGGATCCGTCGTGATATAAATGCCTAGGTACCGGAAGCCCTCCGGTGCCACCGGGATGTCATACTCCCTTGGTATGCGCGGCTGCGGGCCATGCAATGGGTATAGCTGTGACTTAGACCAGTTTATTGTATACCCTGAGTGATTGCCAAATATGCGGAAGATTTGGAGGATACGGTGAAGGGTTAATGCAGGAGAAGCCATATATAACAATATATCATCCGCATAGAGCGAAATTCTGTCCTCGTGATTCTCAGTCCATTTGAGTCCCCGGATCAGAGGGTCTCCCCTCACCCTGATCGCCAATGGTTCTAATATTAAAGCAAATATTAGGGGCGACAGGGGGCACCCTTACCGAGTTCCCCTACCCAGCTGAAACTGTCTAGATGTGTGCCGGTTCACCACGATTTGGGCTGTGGGGCTGGTGTATAATAGCTTAATCCATTTTATGAAATTGGGCCCGAAGCCCATTCTTTCGAGGACAGCAAACATAGATGTCCATTCAATAGTATCGAAGGCCATTTTGGCATCAAGCGACAAGAGGGCCACATCTTCCCTTATCGTGTGTTCCCTACCCAGCACCCCATGCAGGCGCCGTAGATTTAGGGCAGTGTTCTGGCCGGGCATAAAGCCTGACTGGTCCGGCTGTATCAGACCTGTTATCAATGGGATGAGTCTATTGGCCAGTAATTTTGCAAGTATTTTAGCCTCTGCCGTGAGGAGAGAAATAGGCCTGTATGCCTTGCAGTCATTGGTTGGTTTGCCCTGCTTGTATATTACCACGATCGTGGCTAACCGGATTTCTGCCGGCAACAGCCCTTTCTCATAGCTTTCTAAATACATCTGGCAGAGGTAGGGAGTTAGTTTGGTAGCAGTCGACTTGAAAAGCTCAATTGGGAGCCCATTGGGTCCCATGGCCTTGCCCAGACGTATGTCACGAATAGCGTGTTAAATTTCTACTACTGTGGGTTCCCCTTCAAAAGAGTCTCTCTCGTCTGGTGAGAGGCAATTAACATTGATAGTGGAGAGGAGGTCCCGTGCGGCAAGTGGCGTAACCACCACTGCCGACATGTATACCAATTCGAAGTAAGTAGCGCATGTTTCTGCAATATCCTGGGGCTCGGTTATATCTTCCCCTGCAGGCCCTTGTAGTTGCTGTACCCACCTCAATGCCTGCTCCCTCTTTTCCAATCAGGCCAATAGCTTGCCCGTTCTCTCCCCATGTTCATAGATCTTGTGGTAGATTGACTTTTGTTTTGCCTTGGCCACCTCCGTGAGGAGTTGTATGTAGTCTAGTGTCTTGACCGCCAGTAACTGCTGAGCAGCATGGTCGGGGTACTGTGCCAGGGCTTTTTCCCCCCTCAGGATTTCTGCCTCGAGTTGGTCTATATGCTTTGTTAATTCCTTCTTATGTCCCACCAACAAGGACACTGCTCTTCCCTTTATAACTGCCCCGAATGCCCCCCATAGAATTTGGGACGAAGTTACTGAGCCAGCATTTTCCTTAAAGTATATGATAGAGCTAGATTTCTCAAATTAAGTATTGCTTTATTTTTATGTTTCAGACAGACTGCATTTAAAATGGCACACAAATTTTGGTGCAAGCGAAGACACATGGCACATGCCTAGTCAAAAGTTTTTTAAAAGTGGCACTTTTGGTGCATGCAAAGTGAAAAACATAAAATGAGACTTGGTCATAAATGCTTTCAGTCTGAAATGCTTGTGCTGAATTAACATGTGTTTTTGCAGTGTAGAGAAAACTCGTGCTTTCAGTGGCCTCTTTAGCTTTGAATCATGGAATGTGTTCTCTCTTCCCAGTTTCTTTTCCCTTATAATCTACACTCCCTGTTCCTGTCTCAAGAGACTTTGGCTTTGTTGCATATTTAAACAATGCATATTCAGTTCATAACACATCTTTTATAATGTGTATTAATTAACCATGCACCAACACTACACATGGGGCAAAGCATTTGCATGAAAAGCTATCTAAAACATTAGAGCATGTTGCTATGAGTATGTATTAACTGAGTGCGCTTTCAAAATTTACACTAGTGCATGTTTTATGCTATGTTGTACATTGCACGTTTTTGCATGTTGTGTACAAATAATAAGAAAAGCTGCTTTACATTAATAGCTTTTGCAAGGTATCATTTATACAGGGTATTAGTATGTGGGAGGTAAAACATAATGGGTTTCATTTGAAAATTAATACTCTTTTTGTGTTTATTTTGTTTTTGGGCCTAAGATAAAATGGCTGCCTGTGAATCCAGCAAGGCTGTGTATTGAATGAGAGACGCATGCGCAGAACCAGCTACATACTGCCAAGTGCCTCAAGTGAAGACCTGGTTCAAGGCCACCATGAACTGTACATTCTTGTTATCGTGCCAATGTACCAGTGTTTGTGGAATGTGTCCTTCCTGCGTGCGATATGACAGGAAGGAGGAAATAGACTGAAACATTTTTCCTAGTAAATGTTGCTAAAACATATAATTGTATTAATCATTAAGGCTTCTTTTGTTAAAACTGGTGTGGGTTGGATTTGCCAATGAGAACAGGATGGTGAGACCCTCGTCATCTAAGCTATCCAATCAGGGTACAAGCTTTACTGAAAATTGCAACCTTATTAGTATAGTCAGCCAAGAATTAGAGTATAAATAATGACCTCTTTAGGGGGCTTGGGGGCTTTTTTTAGAGGCTTTAGCGGGTGCAGTCTGAGAGCAGATTGCGTCAGATGAGAGATAGAGGGAGGTGGGGGGCATAGGCTAGCCTTGCACGTCATATTTTTGGCAAGGCAGATCACATTCCTCTGTGGTCTGTGAAGGAGGGGCCTTTTCAGGAGCAGCGTCTCTCTGTGAACACAGAGAGGACAGATGAACAGACCAGGGCAGAGGGTGCAACTGATAGAAAAGGTTTAGAATTAGATGCTAAAACCCTAAGTTTATGCTTTGACTAACTAATTAGTTTTGAAAAGATTTATTTGTCTTATGCATTTATTTCTCTTTATGGGAGATTTTGCCAATTATTAATTATTGATTAGCCTTGCATAATTCACTCTTGAATTATATTTCCTGAACTTTCTTTGGAGAATTCTGATTGACATTTGATTGCCTCATTCCCTTCCTTTATGGAATGTTTTTGTATGCAACCTATAATATGTTTTGTATTAATTCTATTTTTCCTGTTTTCCAAATTCTGTAACCTGATTGATATTTGACTAATGAATAAAGGGTCAGAGAACTTTAACTTTTAACTAGAAAATAAAACACTTTAATATACTCACAACTCTCTTTATTGGCTTAAATATTAATTGCATTTTTGATTTTTCATGTTTATGTAAAGTCTCCTGATGGTAATATACAGTGGCAAGGGTCGAGTACCTTTGCAGCGGTAAATTAGAAGGTAAATGAGGTTTTGCATTGAGAAATTACCGTGAAATTACCGCTGCATCAGTTTCTGGTAGCAAGAGGAAGGTTATTATCAATTAGTTTGGTGATTAAGGATTATTAATATCACCATCAACTATTTGACTAATGGTCCATTGACCTTAGGAGGAGAGTTGATCTGTGAAAATTAGTTCTAGAAAATAATTGCCCAAGTTAGATAAATGTCCAAGTCCTGATTCCTGACTCCAATGCTCAGAACCTGAAGACTGGCAAAGCAGTACTGGAAGGTGATGCAAGAAGGCGATTGCTGGAGTGGTGTGAGTATCAATAGGGTTGTGAAATGTTGTTAATGTGCTAGGATGTATTTTGAAGTGTTGAAAATAGTAAGGGTTTTGACTGTTGGTGAAAAGTTTGCTCATTTTTGACTTGATGGTTGTATTGATTATATTGGTAATTTCATAGGACAGAATTTGATTATTGATTATATGTTCTTAACATGAAAAGTTAGTGTCTTGTTTTATGTTGTCTGGAAGCACAGGTACAGTGATACCTGGAAATTCCCGGGAAAGGAATAGCGGGTGGTAAATGGAAGCCACACTGCAGTGAGGTTACTCGCCTGTTGGAATAATACTGAGAAGCTAGGTAGGGCTGGCAGTGTTAAATTAGGGACTATTTACTGTGTAAAAGTGAGAGTGATTGATAGCAAAAGAGTTCGCTGGTGAAACTTTGGTGTTGTATCACCTAGAAAGGGTAACACTGAAGGAGTAGCAGGTTCTTCTGAGCTTGAGTGAAGGGTAAGCGGAAGGGATTTACTCGCAGTGTTTGAAGAGTAAACAGAAGTTCTTACTGTGTGAAGAGTAAGCGGAATGTGTTACTCGCCGTGAAAAGAAATCTATCCTTTATTTAGTGGAACAGACAGAGTAGCGAATGTTTTAATGTTGTTATTAACAGAATTTTGATTAAGAAAACTCAGAAAAATATTGCAGTAAGATTTTGTGGAGGGTCAGTAGTAGGAGTTAAACTGACTGAAATTGAAACTGACAGCATTGGAGAAAAGAAATTGCATTGAACTATTGCAGAAATGGAATTGTTTAAAGGTTTAAAGAAGCTGTTAGGAGGTAAAGTGAAAAATTCGTTTTTAATTGGTGATGGTCCTGAAGGAACACCCGTGCATTTTATGTCTACCAATTTGGGACAAAATTCATGTATGTGGGTTCACCAATGGTGCAAGATTACTGAAAAAGAAGGTCCTTTGAGGTTTCCAAAAGATGGTACTTTTGAGTTGCAAATTATTGACAAATTAAGGGAAGTGTTATGTGAAATAAAGACACCATTTAGAGCTGCACAATTTGAGGCCTTAAGCATGTGGGAAAAGACAGCAAGAGACAAAGCAAGTGAGGATAAAAAGGTAAAGCACCAGATGCAGGAGAAGGGAATTAATGATGATAAAAAGCTTCAAATAAATAATGATTCAGGGGATGAAATAATGGATGCATTGTTAACTGAGTGTCCGCCACTTTATGTGGTTCCCATTTAAAATACTGAAAATAGTGTACCAGTAAGTACTACAGTGGCTACTGCTTCTGTTAAACAGAGAGAAACACAGATTGAAAGAACTGTGCAGACATTTCAGATTGACCCACTACCTGTTGATTCAGCACTGACAGTGATACCTCCAGGTGTTACTGCTTTAAATGTGACTGATTCAGTCCAGATAACACAAACTACAGATGCACAGGCAATGCCTAGAAAAATGGTGACTGTCCCAATTAATATGGCCCCTACTCAAAAGGTTCAAAGAGCTGCAGAAGGAGTGATTATGGCAGGGTTTATTTCAGAAACTCAGAATTCACAGATTATTGAACAGAAATTACCCCAGACAGAACAAGCACTGAAAGGTGGGGTAGAAATAGTCTTTACAACACCAATAGCCCAGGGAAAAATTTATATATTTGAAGATGGGATTTTTCAAACCTGCTGTGAGGAAGCAGCAGTGCTTAAAAAGATAGAGAACATGGGGGACCAAATTAACCCAGACCCTGAAAAGGAGAAACAGCTTAGTGTTTTCAATTCAACATTTGAACATGAAGAAATTAACAGTCCCTGCTGTTTAAATCATGAAAATGTGAACCAGTGTCAGGAAAAAGAATTAATTTCCCTGAGTAAGGAAACAGCTACATGTGCAGTAACTACACATGGTAGACTGACCGATTTGGCTCAAAAATATGAAATTAATGTTTCAGGAAGTTTTCCATTTCAGAAAAGCTTCAGGGTACATATGAATGATGAGGCAAATGAGACAATGTGTTCTTCAGGAATGCAGTTGCACCTTGCAGAAATAATAAAATATAATTTCAAATGCAATGGGTTTGAGAAATTAGGAGACAAGTGGGCAAGAAAACATAAGAAGAAAAAGAAACCACCAGACCTTGTTAGGGAAAATAATAAACAGGATGAGGGAGAAACTTTTGCTTACTCATTGAGAGAAAAGGTGGGAGAAGTGCATGTTCATATGCCACGGAACAAAGGTGAACTTGCAGCATTTCTGAACACATTCCCACAATTGAGAGACAAACTTATGCTGTGGTACCCACAAGTTGATGGATTTGTTGAAATTTTAAAAGAGTTGTGCATTAATTTGGAAATGGTCTTTGACATTGCCATGCAGACTGAATTGTGGTTAGAATCTAAAGTTGTTGTGCAAAGGCCAGGTGAGGAGACAATGATAAGGGTTTGCATGAATGCACCATCATTTTCTGTTGTTATTGAGAAAAACGTAGCAGTGATTACTTTCCTGAAGGGCAGAGTACCAGCAAAGGATGTTGATTGGGTACAGATTAAAAGAACACAGGATGGAAATAAAGGTGTTTTGGTTCGTGCAAATTCAGGTATGGATGTTGCACTGCTGGAAAAAGTATTCTTTTGCCATCTTTATAACAGATTTGAGCATTGGAAGAAGAAATTTAAATTTAAACATGATGCAGCAGTTGGAAATGTGCAAAAACAGAGAGAAATGCAGGCGCAAGATGTGTCAGCCAAGCAAATGCAAATATCAGTTCAGAAACAGGTACCAATGGCAGGAATTTTTCAAGCACAGATGGTCCCACAAAATATGGAAAATGCTAAAATTAATTTAAATAAGTTGTCCAGAGCAAATGTGAATTATTTTCAGAAACAAAATCAGAACCCAGTTCAACAGGTTGCTGTATTTGAAAATGAGAGTTTTAACCCTAACAATTCTGAATTTACCAAGTCCATTGTGAAAGCAGTGGAAGATCCAGACTTAGGGGCCGATTCCGATCTCGGTCGGAGGCGCACCCAATACCATTCAGTCGGGAAAAAAGCCATGCGAAAGCCTGTATCCCGACCGATCCGTACAGCACACCGAACGAATAAGTACGATGCGCACAACAGCAAAGAATCCGGCCGAGCCGTACTCACCCAAACCAGGTCCTGTTCTCCGACCGAGGCGAATCCGGAAACGCCGAATCGAGTCGCACGGAAGGAAAAATGCAGCCCCGTCCGGCCGGACAAGTACGATGCGCTTTCCGTACGCGCCAAACCCGTCGCTACGCACGGCACGTCAAAGCATCCGGGAGAGGCGCACATAAGCTCCGATTCGCGCCACAACACGATCCACGGCTCCGAGACGAACACGGCAGCGACGAAGACGAGGCGAAGCGACAAGGACGACGCGAAGCAACGAGAAGGATGAACGACACGAACCAACCATGAATCCCTTCGTCCCGATCATACCAATATTCTACATATACTACCGGAACAGGCACGGACGCGTACGGCGCAGAAGGTAAGCCAGACACCAACCACAAAACACATACAACACGTACACGACACATCACACACACACACACACAGGGATGCAGAATATACTTACACCAGCAACAGCAGCACCATAGGGGCGGGATGCCCATCACCAATGCCACATATGCACACAGGGGCCTGAATGCGCACCACCACCCCTACCCAGGGGGCAGGATGCCTACCACCACTACCACCCTTACCCAGGGGGGCTGGATGCCTACCACTACTACCACCCTCACCCAGGGTGGGCTGGATGCCTACCACTACTACCACCCTCACCCAGGGGGGGCAGGATGCCTACCACTACTACCACCCCTACCCAGGGGGGGCAGGATGCCTACCACCACTACCACCCTTACCCAGGGGGGGCTGGATGCCTACAACTACTACCACCCTCACCCAGGGTGGGCTGGATGCCTACCACTACTACCACCCTCACCCAGGGGGGCAGGATGCCTACCACTACTACCACCCTTAGCCAGGGGGCAGGATGCCTACCACTACTACCACCCTCACCCAGGGGGGCAGGATGCCTACCACTACTACCACCCTCACCCAGGGGGGCAGCATGCCTACCACTACTACCACCCTTAGCCAGGGGGGCAGGATGCCTACCACTACTACCACCCTCACCCAGGGGGGCAGGATGCCTACCACTACTACCACCCTCACCCAGGGTGGGCTGGATGCCTACCACTACTACCACCCTCACCCAGGGTGGGCTGGATGCCTACCACTAGTACCACCCTCACCAAGGGGGCAGGATGCCTACCACCCTCACCCAGGGGGCAGGATGCCTACCACTACTACCACCCTTAGCCAGGGGGCAGGATGCCTACCACTACTACCACCCTCACCCAGGGGGCAGGATGCCTACCACTACTACCACCCTCACCCAGGGGGGGCAGAATGCCTACCACTACCACCACCCTTAGCCAGGGGGGGCTGGATGCCTACCACTACTACCACCCTCACCCAGGGTGGTCTGGATGCCTACCACTAGTACCACCCTCACCCAGGGGGGGCAGGATGCCTACCACTACTACCACCCTCACCCAGGGTGGGCTGGATGCCTACCACTACTACCACCCTCACCCAGGGGGGGCAGGATGCCTACCACTACTACCACCCTTAGCCAGGGGGGGCAGGATGCCTACCACTACTACCACCCTCACCCAGGGGGGGCAGGATGCCTACCACTACTACCACCCTTAGCCAGGGGGGGCAGGATGCCTACCACTACTACCACCCTCACCCAGGGGGGGCTGGATGCCTACCACTACTACCACCCTCACCCAGGGTGGGCTGGATGCCTACCACTAGTACCACCCTCACCCAGGGGGGGCAGGATGCCTACCACTACTACCACCCTCACCCAGGGGGGGCAGGATGCCTACCACTACTACCACCCTCACCCAGGGGGGCAGGATGCCTACCACTACTACCACCCTTAGCCAGGGGGCAGGATGCCTACCACTACTACCACCCTCACCCAGGGGGCAGGATGCCTACCACTACTACCACCCTCACCCAGGGGGGCAGAATGCCTACCACTACCACCACCCTTAGCCTGGGGGGGCTGGATGCCTACCACTACTACCACCCTCACCCAGGGGGGGCAGGATGCCTACCACCACTACCACCCCCACCCATAGGATGGACAATGCATGACACAACCAGCACACCACAACCTAGGGAATGCAAGAAGAAGACATCCCCCCAACACCATGACAAGCATGTGTAGACTGTGTCAAATGCCTACAACACCGAACATGACTTCGAACATACAATGTGACCCCCTAGCACATGTGCCACACAAATATGTGTGTGGCACACACAACGCAAGCAGGCCATGACCATTGTGGCAATGGGGTCCAAACCCCCATCATCACAGTGACCAAAAGGTAAGTGTGGGGTCCATAGCTGCAGCACATTTTGAACATTGTGGCAATGGGGTCCAAACCCCCATCATCACAGTGACCAAAAGGTAAGTGTGGGGTCCATAGCTGCAGCACATTTTGAACATTGTGGCAATGGGGTCCAAACACCCATCATCACAGTGACCAAAAGGTAAGTGTGGGGTCCATAGCTGCAGCACATTTTGAACATTGTGGCAATGGGGTCCAAACCCCCATCATCACAGTGACCAAAAGGCAAGTGTGGGGTCCATAGCTGCAGCACATTTTGAACATTGTGGCAATGGGGTCCAAACCCCCATCATCACAGTGACCAAAAGGTAAGTGTGGGGTCCATAGCTGCAGCACATTTTGAACATTGTGGCAATGGGGTCCAAACCCCCATCATCACAGTGACCAAAAGGCAAGTGTGGGGTCCATAGCTGCAGCACATTTTGAACATTGTGGCAATGGGGTCCAAACCCCCATCATCACAGTGACCAAAAGGCAAGTGTGGGGTCCATAGCTGCAGCACATTTTGAACATTGTGGCAATGGGGTCCAAACCCCCATCATCACAGTGACCAAAAGGTAAGTGTTGACAAAGTAAGAGGTGCAACTGCCAAACTGCATGGATGATTCCTGGTCACAGAACAACAAACACATCAGTGGCAAAGTAGTGTATGTGTCCCATTGCAACATAAATTGGGGGAGCCAAATCCTGCAGTGCAAATAAGACATAACTTTGGCCATGTGCAGACAAACAACACCCATGGGGGCTGACACCGTCAACAATCATCAATGACACAATGACAGAAGTGACCATCCGAATGCAGACCCACATATTTGCACCAATGGGCACACACATGCAGATACCCTGTGGAGACTGCAGATGTGAGGCGAACAGATACCATACCATGGCAGCAATGGGACACACAATCAACAATTAGCACCAAATGAGGGCTCCTGTCCCATCAGCCTGGTCATGGAAGTGCCAACGGAATCATCAGCACAGATCCAACACACTTGTATAGCAATGTTGCACTGACAACACAGATGAGTCCTTCCCCATTGATGCCCAAACCTGTATGTTCACTGGAGATGTCCACACGGTCAGGGAAGTAGACGAATAGAACAATGGCAGGCACAACAGATGTGCAGGGGTGGAAGCCACAGATGTGAAATTGCCAATCTAAGTAGGAAATCCCATTGCCAAATACTGAACACATGACACCCTCAGATGCTGCTATGGATGACATGGATACACCACAGGATAGGACACATTCCCCTGGACCACATGGGTTCCTGCACAGTAACACGTCATTATCATGAGACCAAATATCACCATCACTGCAGCAAGGGCATGGTTAGCATCATCAACATCATGTACATCAGAAGCAAAAGCACTAGAGAACAGAAAGTTGCTTTATTCAGCATATGTGGCATTAAAAGTAGAAGTCCGGTAGAACATAAACAAAGGCCAATGGCCAGTCCATCAACAAAGTCACAAGTGGGTGACAGTGGCAGATGCCACCCTACACATGCCTGCACAAAACCAGGGACAATCCACTAGGAGGGGCAACCGGGGGGTAGGCCAGGCACCGCAGGGACAGGATCAGGGCTCACCAGGAGGAAGCAGGGAAGCGGTGGTGGGTGCTGAAGAGCCACTGACAACTGCAGTGGAGGTGTCTGACATGGTGTGTGCCGGCACAACTGGGGGCATGGCTCAGATGTTGTGGGTGCCGGCACGACTGCAGTGGACCCTGCAGATGGAGTGGACAGGTCCGCCACTGCAGTGCCCAAGTCAGACAGGGTGGTAGTGGACTCCACTGCAGTGCCTACCACCAGGGGAGGAGAATGGGGAACAGGCAAGGTGGGCTGGACAGAGGGGGAGGACACCCTCACCACATCAGTGGCACAGACAAGCGCAGCGGGGGTGTGGTGCCGGGAGAGCAAGTGGCAGGGGGAGAAGGCCGGAGCCTCTTGGGGATGGTATATCTGTGGGTAGGGGAACCTGGGGCAGGGGTGTGGTGGGGGCACCTGTGGAGTGGGGGCCTGAGGGATGGAGGAAGGAGACCTGGTGCTTGAGCTGCAGGGCGGCGGCGGGGTCTTGCTCTTAGCACTCCGGGGGACTTGCGGGTGGGGGCCTCAGTCTGTCTGCGCCTGGGGGAGGGTGTCCGGGGGCGAGGGGCACTCTGCTCCATGTGGGGGCTTCCTCTTCCCCTGGATGCTGGGGCAGCTGGATCGGAGGGGAAGAGGCCGAGGTCACTGAGGAAGAGGCGCTGGGTCTTTGGGGTTGCAGGTGAGGCAAGGGAGGGTGCTTTGGAGGGAGAGGCAACTGAGGACTGTGCAGTGCCCGTGGATGCGTGTGTGTGTACCAGGGCCCCATCCCCTGTGAGTCTGGTTTCAGTCCCCTGACTGTGCATGCGTGTGCGTTTAGTTTGTGGCGTGTGTGTCTGTGTGCTGGATGTGTGTGTGCTGGTGTGTGCCTGTGCCGGTGTGTGTGTGCTTGGGACGGGTAAGGTGCTGGGGAGTGTGGATGGAGCAGAGGCAGGAGGGGTGAGGGACTGTCTGAGGAGGGACACTGCTGCCGTCAGGGAGGAGTCCATGGACCTGTTGCCCCTCTGTAGGTCAGACATGCCCGATGAGATGCCCTCCATGAACGACACCAGCTGAGTCAACAGTGCGGTGTGCGCATGGAGGACACTCAGCATGGCTGTCTGCCCTACATGGAGCTGGCGAAGGAGGTACACAGACTCCTCACTCAGGGCAGCAGGGGACACAGGGGCAGGGGTGCGGTGCCTGGGCCAAAGGAGACACGCTCCCGAACATGGGAGCCTCCACGGACCTGGGGAATGGGAGCCGATGGGAGGGCGGTGGTGGTGCTGGTGGTGGCGGGGACAGCAACACTAGCTGGGGTGTGGTGGCTGCTGACACCCGCCTCCACAAGGGAGTCATCCTCCGAGTTGCTCTAGTCCTCAGCTGAGGTGGATGGTGCTGAGGACTCCTCGGTGTGGCTCCCCTCGCCCTCCGTGCCACTGGGTCCCTCCGACCACTCCTCGGCTGCTGACCCAGTCTGGCTCTCTGGCTCCTCCTGGTCCGTGGAGCTGTCCCTTTCCGTGGCCGTGGATGTATCTGCAAACAATGGGGAAACAGACAGACATCAGTCACCTGCACCAAACGCACACACCACTGTGAGCACAGCACATTACAGAGCAAGCCCTCTCATCATTAGTTGTACATTGCTAAAAGTGCCCTAACTGAACAGGAGAAGCCAATTGTCAGTCTGATGCCAAGCATGGCACTAACATCCCACATGGCCTTGCACCCATCTGTCTGGTGTCTGTTGGATTGCAACACCCCAGTGTGGACACATGCACCAAGTACACAGTAGTTGGACAGTGCAGAGGACACGGTGTGGACACATCACAGCTCTTGCCACTGAGTCAGTACAGGTTTCCGGATGAAAGGGATGCCCAGAGTCAAATAGGAAATGCATGTGATGCATACCAGTGACAGACACCATGATGCACCCATGTCCTGATAGCCAGCGCCACTATGGTGTGCATGTAGCACATGTCACTCCCCTGCAGGACCACCAATAAGTTGACACATGCCATGGCAGAGGCATGACTGCTAAGTCATACATCACTGTCTCAGTGATGTATGACTTGGCAGCCAGACAACAGCACTATGCACTGTGTCACAATAGTAGGTCATGGGGAATGCAAGTCCTGGAGCTGCACAAGTGCACATGTACATCCCCCACACAACACATCATCTTAACCCTCATCTGTCCAGGTCACACCTATTGGACATATGGGAGACCTGTGACACTACCCTCGGAACCTGAGCCCCTCACAATTTGCTGTGAATGGGGAACAGCTGCCTGAACTTCACATTCGCATACCCCAGTCTGCACGGGCAGCTGATCAAACACCTATGTGACACACAAGTATCGTCTCCTATGGTCACATCTCCAGGGGCATGCTGAGCCCCTACCAAGAAACACCCCAGCAGTCCTGGCAACTAATCCACAGCACACTGACACAGAGGCAGACACCTGAGGGGTCAAATCACTGTGCACAATGTGTCAGCTGATACACGGGAGTGGGAGTACAGAGTGCATTGCATGGCCTGGAGTAGGCATGACTGTCCTGCTCCACATGAATGAGGGATGTGCCCTGGACAGTGGATAGCTGGCTATGTATGTGTGACACACGTAATCTGCACACTCCTGGGGCCCAAACATTGTTCCCACCCGCTGCATGGGCGTGTGCCACATACCCCAGGCACATGTGGTGGCTCAGCTCAGCAAGTGGACCGCATATCAAAGCAACACGCAGATCACATGTCCAAACCCAGGCGTTGTGTGAACAATGGACCCACCCATGATGCCCACAACAGAGTTAGGGAAACAGATGCTGTCCCCCACCTTTAGTGAAGCAAACTGCAAGGACACAGTCCCAAGTGACACAATTCCCTGAATGTAAGGGCCACACCTGGGTATCAGATGAGCAGTGGGCAGTGCACAATAGAGGGACATGGCTCCTGGACAACATGACTGCTGCACTGTGGCAGTTGAACCAGGCCAGAGGAGGGCACAAAGCATGTAATACAGAGTTCACAGTGCAGTCTTTGACTCACCCCCTCCTTGCTGTTGTCTCGCCTTCAGCTGCCCATCCAGGTCTGGAAACACCACCGCCAGGATCTGGAGCATGTGGGGGGTCAGGGTCCGTGTTCCGCCCCTCCTGCGAGGAGGCGACAGCTTCAGCTGGACCCGTGCAATCCTCCGGGTCCAGCCCCGAAGGTCCTGCCACCTCTTCTGGCAGTTGCGGATCCGGCGCTTGTATACCCCCACGGACCGGACAGCCCGGACGATGTCCTTCCAGATTTCCTGCTTCCGATGGGCATTAACCTGTCAGGATGACAAAGTGAAAAGGCCATTACCACACATGCAACATATCCGTGCATGACACAGTTGTATATACATGTCTCAATCACAGGGGCACATGATGTACACAGGCAGTGCAAAGCTGACCATGGACAGTTTGCCAGACGTCACTACATGGTATCATTGCATGGGAAGTAAAACCATGTTCAAATGCACTGTCACTGCACCATACCTGTCCAGTGCAAGTCACTACACACTATGGGGGGTGACAACTACTCAGTGAGCCTGCTAGCCAGTGGTGTGCAGACTCTCAGCCTTGCTAGTCACACAAAATGCACATTCAGAAAGGCAGTGCACAGAACACTCACCTGCTCCCCTGGTGTCCCATACAGCTTGCTGTACTGTGGAAGTAGGCTGTCCAGCAGGGCCTGGTTCTCTTCAAGGCTGAAGGCTGGGGCTCTCTCCACAGTACGTGCCATTGCAGGGTCCAGAAGGGCAGAGACAGCAGCAGTGCAGTGGCAGATGTCGTCCTGGAGCATGTAGTGCAGGCAAGTGAGCTCTCAGGGGAACAGCCAGCAATATATATGTGCTGGAGAGGCAGATACTGTCCCTTGTGTCCAAAGTGATAGGTCCAAGTCGTTTGCATCTTCTGAATCTGGCCAATCCATGGAATAGCAGCACCAAAACACGCCCACAGCATCCTTCAAATCCTCAACTTCATGACATACATGATTTTGCAACATTGCTGTGGGTGACCAACTGAATTTCCAGCAACCGACTCGTTCGAAATTCGAAAACGCGTCCGTTGCCAGGCAAGCCCATTGTCAATGGGTGCGCACCGATCGGTCCATTGCGGTACATCGCGCACAGGGGTACAACGCGTACCCGCACACATTGAATGCAATGGGCCGGCCGGAGGCACCGATCGGTCCATTGCGGTACAACGCGCACAGGGGTACAACGCATACCCGCACACATTGAATGCAATGGGCCGGCCGGAGGCACCGATCGGTCCATTGCGGTTCAACGCGCACAGGGGTACAACGCGTACCCGCACACATTGAATGCAATGGGCCGGCCGGAGGCACCGATCGGTCCATTGCGGTACAACGCGCACAGGGGTACAACGCGTACCCGCACACATTGAATGCAATGGGCCGGCCGGAGGCACCGATCGGTCCATTGCAGTTCAACGCGCACAGGGGTACAACGCGCACTCGCACACATTGAATGCAATGGGCCGGCCGGAGGCACCAATCGGTCCATTGCGGTACAACGCGCACAGGGGTACAACGCGTACCCGCACACATTGAATGCAATGGGCCGGCCGGAGGCACCGATCGGTCCATTGCGGTACAACGCGCACAGGGGTACAACGCGTACCCGCACACATTGAATGCATTGGGCCGGCCGGAGGCACCGATCGGTCCATTGCAGTTCAACGCGCACAGGGGTACAACGCGTACCCGCACACATTGAATGCAATGGGCCGGCCGGAGGCACCGATCGGTCCATTGCAGTTCAACGCGCACAGGGGTACAACACGTACCCGCACACATTGAATGCAATGGGCCGGCCGGAGGCACCGATCGGTCCATTGCGGTACAACGCGCACAGGGGTACAACGCGTACCCGCACACATTGAATGCAATGGGCCGGCCGGAGGCACCGATCGGTCCATTGCGGTACAACGCATCACTGTACATGTGACTGGCATATGTCAGCATGCCTGTCTCAGATGGACATATGCCAGCCACAGATAGCTCCCAGGGAGTGAGGGGCACACCTACATCACGACAGCCTGTCCAAACTTTATCATAAGGCATGTAAGGATGCATTTCCTATTGTGTGTATGTTGGTGTACATGTTGTCCTGTGGGTGTCACCTGTGGGCAGCCACCCCCAGGCTGTGCACGTGTTCATGGGGACAGGATCCTGGGTGTTACGTGTACATGACCACTGTGATGTGCAACTGTTCATATCTGTGCATGTGCCATGGTCACATTTCACAGTGGTGTATGTGTATGTCATGTCACATACCCCGTGAGTCCCATGTGGGACGGTATGTTTGAGCCAGGGTGTCCCAGTGGCACAATAGTGATGGTCCTCCACAGTCTTTGTGCATGTAGTGTTTACAATGTCTCTGATTTCATGTGCACAATGGGAGACAGTCTCCACATCCACGTTGTGTGTGCATGGACTCTGATGTTGTGCGTGTGTGTCACAGACGTCCATGTCTGTCCTGCCGTGGCAAGTGGGGCCACTACCTGTGGGGGTCATGGTTGTTTTGCTGTGGTTCTAACATGATACTCCATGTAATGCCAGTGTCCATGTGGCATTACAGGGTCCCTGGGAATGTACCTGTCGTTGAGCTGTGGTGCCTGGGGCACATCTGTCCTCACATGTCACTGTGGGGGGTTATTGTGACACGGCAGCAGGAGATGGGAACTGTGACACGGCCTCATGATATCCAATGAGCCAACCTGGGACTAATTGATGCCACCTGTTGGACCGTGTTGACAGATGTTGGCCATGTATGTACCATACATGTCCTTCCGGTACTGCACACTTCATGTAGTTGTGCCTCATAATGATGTATGTTGGGATCTTGAGTGTGTTCAATGCCGCATATGTGGGGTGACTGACAATCTTGCTTACTTCTCCTCTGCACTGCAGGGCTCCTGCTGTCCATCGGCCATTCCCAGACCTGGCAACGATGGTGGAACGGGACAGCATCCGACGGTACCGCTTCACCAGGCAGCTGATTGAGGATTTGGCAGTGCAGTTGTCCCCACATTTGCAGCCTGGCCGGCCGTATCCTACAGCGCTGACCCCCAAGGTGAAGGTGATGGCAGCCCTACACTTCTTTGCCACTGGTACCTTCCAACATACTGTGGCGACTGCTGGTGGGATGTCACAGACCATGTTCAGCCGTGTGCTCCGCGATGTTTTGGCGGCAATGTTGCTCTTCCTGAACCGGTACATCTATTTCCCTAGACTGCGACGACTCACTGACGTGAAGAGTGACTTTTATGCCCTGGGGAGGATGCCGCATGTAATTGGCTCCATTGATGGGACACATGTGGCTTTGGTACCACCACAGGCCCAGGAGCAGGCCTACAGGAACCGCAAGCACTACCACTCGGTCAATGCACTGGTGGTGTGTCTTGCAGACATGACCATCACACACGTGTGTGCCCGTTTCCCTGGTTCAGCACACGATGCCTTTGTGATGAGGAGTAGTCGCATCCCCAGGATGATGGCACAGATGCAGAACCAGCGTGCCTGGCTTGTCGGTGTGTACTGACTTTGTGCCATTGTGTGTGATCTGATCTGTAGTATTCCGCCCACTTTTCCAAGTCAGCTAATGTGCACTTGTCTGTCCGTAGGTGACTCGGGATACCCCAACATGCCGTGGTTGCTGACACCCCTCAGGAACCCTGTGACACCAGCCCAGATGCGCTACAATGAGGCACATGGTCGGACCAGGAGAGTGATTGAGCGGACCTTTGGTCTCCTGAAGAGCCGCTTCCGCTGCCTGGACAAGACCGGAGGGTCCCTCCCATATGCCCCTGCGAAAGTGTGCAAGATTATCATCGTCTGCTGCATGCTCCACAACCTGGCAGTGCGGAAGGAGTTGCCTCTCATCCAGGATGACAATGACTAACATCCGCCACCTGTGGAGGATCCTGGCCTGGACCACGATGCCAGTGACGATGATGATGATGATGGTGATGGTGATGTCCGCACACAGCTCATCACCAACTTCTTTAGCTGAATGTGAGTATCCTGAGGTGTCATGTCAATGATGTGAGTTGGCATGATGTGTGGGTGGTGCTCTGGTGCTGTTGGAGTGTGTCCATGGGCTACTTGACTGGATGTGTGTTGCGATGTGTGGTGACAGGTGGGCTGTACTCCCCAACAGTGTTGACATGCTAACTTGGTTCTGGGTGGGTATCTTGTAACATGTATTGTGCATGAGTTTTGCTGTTCTGTCCTGTACTCCATTGCTTTTGACTGTGTGTCATTTCTGTCCTTCACAGGGTACTTTCAGATTCGTTTGGTCAACTGTGTCCACCGACGACGTGATTGCACATCCAGGCTGGTAGCTGTTGTGTCCCTACAGGTGATGTGCGCCACACCCATGGACTTCCTTCCGTCTACAGTTGTTGACTGTGTGCCCGCTGCCAGGTGGGGTTACCTTGCATCTGTAGTGGTTACGGCATGTTGCAACTGTGTAATAAACCTGTGCTTCACTTTGTGATGTGCGTTGTCTGTGGTCACACATTTGACTGCCATTTGCTTACTGCACCTGTGGGCTACTTGACTACAACTGGGAATGGGTGTGGTGTCTGTGCATTGCACCGTCTTCCCTGGCAACATCAGTGTAGGCAATGAGTCAGATGGCCTAGGTGTGTATGTGTTGTGTAGCCCTGGTGGTGTGTCTCCCTCATGTGTGTCACGTTGCCTGTACTCACATGCCTGTGTTGTCCTTGCTGTTGCAGTTCGCATACACAGTGTAATTTTGCAGTTCATCATCCCCATAACAGCACCCACGTTGGAATCACGACAGAGGCAAGTATGGTGTATTAGTGTGTTTATTGTGATACATTTGTGTTAATAGTGCATAGGATGGGTTGTGCTGTACATAAATCTTGCAATCCCAAGTTCCTAGGTGAATTGAAAGTCCTGGTAGACAGGATCCCCAGTATCGGGGCCACAGTTGTCTGACACATTGGTCCAACTTGTACTCCCCATGCAATGTGTGGGAGTAGTGTTGCCGTCAACAGGGTGAACAGTCTGTGCACAAAGGCGAACATCCAGAACAGGTTCAGGCTTCCTGGGAGTTGCGCTTGGCCATCGGCCTCTCACTTTTCCCTCCTCGGACGACCCCTCTTCTTGGGGGTGGGCCCTCAAGTACAGGCTGCTGCGGTGCAGGGGACTCTCCGCCAGAGTCCTCCTCCCTCCCTGTGGCAGTTGCAGTTTGTTCGGCACCAGATGTTGTTGGCACACAGGGAGGTGTGGACTGGTTGCTGTTCATCTGGCGGAGGCATTGTAAAATGTCCCTGTGCACCGCCGTCATCTCATGCAGTGCATCCCACTTGGACTCCACGCGGGACATGTGTGAGTCCACACGGGACATGTGTGACTCCACGTGGGACATGTGGGAGTCCAAGCGGGCATGATGGGCAGCCTGCTGCTGTTTAATGTCTCTGAGGAGCCCCACTACCTGGCTGAGCTCTCCGGTGCTGGACTGGTACGCATCAGCTATGCGTACCAGTCATGGGTACGCATAGCTATCAGTTGTGGGTAGCTATCAGTTGTGGGTCATCATGCACACCAGCAAAGTCTGCAAGCAGCGACCTCTGTCTCCCACCCCTCCCACCACCCCTGCTGACATGTGCAGTGTGCAGTGGCACGCACAGATAACCCTGGTCCACCTTGGGGGTTGGTGGTGGTGGTGGTGTCCATGGCCCCAGGTTGGTCCAGGGTCACTGTGCTGGTGTTGCTCCTTGTTCTGTCCATGTCGGCAGGGATGGTATTCGTGGTGACAGTCGTTGGAGGGGTGGGTGCAGGGGTGCAGCTGGTGGTCCTGCTGGTGCTGCAGCTGGTGGTCCTGCTGGTGCTGCATGTTGACTTGCACCGGATGTGCCAGGTTGTTCTTCATCGTCCGAGGAGGACAGAGGCTGTACGACGCCAGTGAGCTCTGCATCCTCTTGAGCCTGGGACTGGGACTCCTCAGCGTCTGCTACTGTGTCCCCATCATCACCTGTTTTTGGGAGACACAAACAATGTATGTTATGTTTCTGCAGGCATCAATGGTTAACACACATTACAGTTGTGACTGTGCCTCTGGGTGCGGGCCTGTACATTGCATTGTCCTAAGTCGTCACAGTCAGGGGTTGATATTGGTGTGGCACATTGTCCTGCATTATTTGGGCATTTCTATGTATTTTCTGGGGTGTGAACATGGTCTGCATTAGTTGTGTTTGGTTGACAGCCGGCCCTCCTTCCCACCCACCCAGCCAGTCAGTTATCCCACCATGGAACGTGCTTGCGTTGCAGGGAGTGTAAGTTGTCTCTCAGGATGTCAGTCAGTGGTGTCCTGCTGTTTGTTGGTGCACATTTGCCAGCAGGGCCTTGTGCTCCCCACAGCAGTAGCCAGTGTCAGCCATCTTGTGAGTCCTTCTCCACTCCCTGTGATGTGAGCATGGTTCAGGGTGGTGTTGATGGGACAGTTGTGGGGGTGAGCTATGTCTGTGACTACGACTCCCATCATGCCATTGCCTCCACCCCACTTCCCAGCATTCCCATACTTACTTGCATTTGTGTGGAGTTCAGTGGGTGTGGGTGTGAGAGCAATGGCAAGATGGCTGACAGTGGTGTCCTGCTGTTGGTTGGTGTGCAGTACCCAGCATGCCCTTGTGCTCCCCACGACACAGCAACAGTGTCAGACATCTTTGATGGGCCTTTCCACTCTCTGTGGGATGTGCATGCGTGAGTGTGAGCTTGCTGGGCCATGTGGTGGGGGATGTAGAGCTGTGACTACGACTCCCATCATGCTATTGCCTCCTCCCCCCTTCCCAGCATGCCCATGCTTCCTTCCTTTTGACTCTGCTTCCCTGTGGGGTGGGCTGGCTGTGCTGACAGGATGGCTGGGAGTGTTGTCCTGGCAGTTGTTTGGCTAGAGGTCCCAAGAGTGTCCCTGTGCTTCACACAACATAACCCAGGGTGGTGGTTCTTTGTGGGATCTTGTGTTAGGATGGGGGCATTGCATTCTACCAGGTGGGTTCTGTGGAGTTTGTGTTGGGGGGTGTGAGGGGAGGTGCTTGTGACTATGGTCAGTGCTGCAAGTCCCCCTTCCCACCCAGCTAGCCAGATATCCCACCATGGAACGTGCTTGCATTGCAGGGAGTGTAAGTTGTCTCTCAGGATGTCAGTCAGTGGTGTCCTGCTGTTTGTTGGTGCACAGTTGCCAGCAGGGCCTTGTGCTCCCCACAGCAGTAGTCAGTGTCAGCCATCTTGTGAGTCCTTCTCCACTTCCTGTGATGTGAGCATGGTTCAGGGTGGTGTTGATGGGCCAGTTGTGGGGGTGACCAATATCAGTGACTACGACTCCCATCATGCTATTGCCTCCTCCCCCCTTCCCAGCATGCCCATGCTTCCTTCCTTTTGACTCTGCTTCCCTGTGGGGTGGGCTGGCTGTGCTGATAGGATGGCTGGGAGTGTTGTCCTGGCAGTTGTTTGGCTAGAGGTCCCAAGAGTGTCCCTGTGCTTCACACAACATAACCCAGGGTGGTGATTCTTTGTGGGATCTTGTGTTAGGATGGGGGCATTGCATTCTACCAGGTGGGTTCTGTGGAGTTTGTGTTGGGGGGTGTGAGGGGAGGTGCTTGTGACTATGGTCAGTGCTGCAAGTCCCCCTTCCCACCCAGCTAGCCAGATATCCCATCATGGAACGTGCTTGCATTGCAGGTAGTGTAAGTTGTCTCTCAGGATGTCAGTCAGTGGTGTCCTGCTGTTTGTTGGTGCACAGTTGCCAGCAGGGCCTTGTGCTCCCCACAGCAGTAGCCAGTGTCAGCCATCTTGTGAGTCCTTCTCCACTTCCTGTGATGTGAGCATGGTTCAGGGTGGTGTTGATGGGCCAGTTGTGGGGGTGACCAATATCAGTGACTACGACTCCCATCATGCTATTGCCTCCACCCCCTTCCCAGCATGCCCATGCTTCCTTCCTTTTGATTCTGCTTCCCTGTGGGGTGGGGTGGCTGTGCTGACAGGATGGCTGGGAGTGTTGTCCTGGCAGTTGTTTGGCTAAGAGTCCCAAGAGTGGCCCTGTGCTTCACACAACATAACCCAAGGTGGTGGTTCTTTGTGGGATCTTGTGTTAGGATGGGGGGCATTGCATTCTACCAGGTGGGTACTGTGGAGTTTGTGTTGGGGTGTGTGTGAGGGGAGGTGCTTGTGACTATGGTTAGTGCTGCAGGGTCCTCCTTCCCACCCAGCCAGCCAGCCAGTTATCCCACCATGGAACGTGCTTGCATTGCAGGGAGTGTAAGTTGTCTCTCAGGATGTCAGTCAGTGGTGTCCTGCTGTTTGTTGGTGCACAGTAGCCAGCAGGGCCTTGTGCTCCCCACAGCAGTAGCCAGTGTCAGCCATCTTGTGAGTCCTTCTCCACTTCCTGTGATGTGAGCATGGTTCAGGGTGGTGTTGATGGGCCAGTTGTGGGGGTGACCAATATCAGTGACTACGACTCCCATCATGCTATTGCCTCCACCCCTCTTCCCAGCATGCCCATGCTTCCTTCCTTTTGATTCTGCTTCCCTGTGGGGTGGGCTGGCTGTGCTGACAGGATGGCTGGGAGTGTTGTCCTGGCAGTTGTTTGGCTAAGAGTCCCAAGAGTGTCCCTGTGCTTCACACAACATAACCCAGGGTGGTGGTTCTTTGTGGGATCTTGTGTTAAGATGGGGGCATTGCATTCTACCAGGTGGGTTCTGTGGAGTTTGTGTTGGGGGGTGTGAGGGGAGGTGCTTGTGACTATGGTCAGTGCTGCAAGTCCCCCTTCCCACCCAGCTAGCCAGATATCCCACCATGGAACGTGCTTGCATTGCAGGGAGTGTAAGTTGTCTCTCAGGATGTCAGTCAGTGGTGTCCTGCTGTTTGTTGGTGCACAGTTGCCAGCAGGGCCTTGTGCTCCCCACAGCAGTAGCCAGTGTCAGCCATCTTGTGAGTCCTTCTCCACTCCCTGTGATGTGCGCATGGTTCATGGTGGTGTTGATGGGACAGTTGTGGGGGGCAATATGTGTGACTGCGACTCCCATGATGCTATTGGCTACACTGACTTGGCCAGCATACACAGAATTCCTTCCTTTGAGTGGTCTTCACTGTGTGTTGGTGTTGTTGTGGTGGCTACATGTGTGGATGTGTTTGTTAGTTCTATTTGTGCCACTGCCTAGCTGTAGTTGTAGTTGTGTTTGTACATGTGTTGGCACAGTTGGATGTGACTTTTTGATGGCATGTGTTGTGTTTATCTGACTGACATACACATTTTGGGATGATTCTGTTCTGGTTGCTGTGTAATTGCTATGAGTGCATGGTTTGACTCTCCCCTTGACAGTGATGTGTGTGTTTTGTGGCAGTATATTGTGTACATTTGTTGTGTACTCACCAGGCTCTGGGATGTCCTCTAGTCCATATACGCTCACTGGCGGAAGGATGGCCCGCACCTTCTCCTCCCAGGGCCTGAGGTATATTGGCTTGGCAGGAGGGGCCACTGCCAGTGTGTTGGCTGTTGATGTAGTCTTTCGTCAGCATTTTCCGTACCCTCCTGCGCACGTCATACCACCTGTTCTGGATGTCGGTCTTAGTGCGCCGACATGGTGATTGGGCGTTCACCCTGTTGATGATCCTCTCCCACATCTTGGTTTTCTGCGACATGGGGGTCTGTTGGACCAGTGTGCCAAACAGCTGTGGCTCCACCCTGAGGATCTCGTCTACCATGACTTCCAATTCACTATCTAGGAACTTGGGATTCTTCTTGGGGGCATGGTGATGGGTGGTGATGGTGGGTGATGTGTGTGTTGGTGTGCAGGTGAGGGTGTGTGAGTGTGTGTTTTGCTGGGTGTATGTGAGGTAGGTATTTGTTGGTGTGCTGATGGTGTGTGGCTTGTGTGAGGGATGAGCTGTGGGTGTGTGGTTGCTTTCTCTTGGGTGCTGGCAGTGGAATGGCATTTGCAAAGGCTCATGGTAGTGATTTGTGTCCTTTATATAGGTGGAGTTGTGGGTGTGTCTTTGTTCTCTGTCCCCACCCCCCCAGTATTTATTGGCTTGGTAATTGCTTGTTTGGCCTTTTTTGGGTGATTTTTCCTTTGTGCTGTTTGTGTATGTTGGAAACGTTCTTGTGACCGAGTCGGACCCTGCATTGGTCTCGTACGGTGTTCTCCGTTTGGTTCACGCTGTGTTTGTGCAGTTTTCTATGCTGCGTACGCGTCGGTCGCGGTGTATTGTGTTGCTTCGGCTCGGTTTTGTATGCGTGTCGGTCGTACGGCTTGTCCTCCGTCCGACTCGGTCGTGGTTTTCGCGCCTTGCATCGTACTTTGCGGTTTGGAGTTCGCGTGTACGTTTCAATCGGATTTGTTCCGGGTGCGTGTCGGTCGGTTGGATTCGCGTGTTTTTCTGGCCGGATTGCTGTTTTCCGTGCGGCTCGGTCGGTCGACTTGGTTTCGGTACGTGTCGGTCGGATTTTTCGCGCCTTGCATCGTACTTGGCGTGTCGTGCGCCACGGGTACGTGTCGGTCGGTATTTTTTCCGGATCCGAGTCGGTCGGTGCTTTTTCCGGCCCGAATCGGAATCGACCCCATTGTTGTAGGAATTTTAAAAGGAGAAATTACAAACCCAGTTTTAGAAGAATTTGCACCAAAAATAGGCCCATTTGAGCAAAATTGCCAATTTGTTGTTTGTGACTCAGGCCTGGCAGGAAAACAATTGTTTTGCAAATTAAACAACACAGATTACTGTACACCAGATGATGTTCATTTTCAGATTCCTGATGAGGATGCACATTTTAAAATGGCCCAACAAGAGACAGCTGTAGCATTGTTTTCAGAAAAGACAGTTGAAAAATTACCTTCTGATTTGAAAGAAATAATAAACACAGAAATAAGAGAGTTCACAGAGAAGGATGTCAGATTAATAAAATGTGCAGACCATGTCTTATTCAAATTAGAACCAGATAACATGTATTCAAGAACACCATCAGTTGCAGAAATGTTACCAATAATTGGAGATAAACTGAGTAAAGGATTTTTCATGGAATTGATTGGAAGTTTATTTAACTTTCTGATCACAGGTTCACAGAAACTAAATGAAAAGAACAGATTAGTGCAGGAGATTAATAGCATCATTTTTCCATGTTGTCCTGTGGTACCGAATCCAGCCAATATTTTTTTTAACATTCCATGTGCTGAAGAATGGCTTACTGTTATTGATGTTTGTCAAGTTCATGTCACAGTGCCATTGCATCAGAATAGTGAGGAGTACTGTCAAAAGGTAAATGAATGTCTGGGACACATAATTGAAAAGGGAGGTAGAAAGGTGTCACCAGAGAGAGTGGAAATAATTCACCAGATAAATCCACCTCAAATTCAGAAAGAAGTCAGGAAATTTTTGGGAATGGTTGGCTGCTGTAGAGAGTGGTTACTAAACCTTTCCCTAGTGGCTAAGCCTTTACTGAGGCTGACACACAAGAATGTGTCTGATCCGCTTCCATTGGACAACAATTGCACAAAAGCATTCCTAGAGTTGAAAGAGAAAAAGTGTCGCGCCCGGCACTAGGAATGAAAGTTTATTTAAAAGAAAATACACCAATTTGCAGTGAGAGGGAGGGCTGCGCTCTCTCAGTGCCTGTTCAAAAACATGAATGTGTTCAAGGGTCTGTGATGTATTTCCCAATGACCTTTGATCCCAACATCAATGAAACTGAATATGAGTGTCTAGATGTCATGAAAATGTGCATAAAGCCAAGATCAGACTTTAAGGATGAACGTCTGATTCAGCCCAACAATGTCCATTCTGTAGATGGCCCATGTTTGAAAGGTAACAATGACACATTAAAAGCAGCACATGCTGTGATCCTTATACATTATGTTGTCAAAGCTTCATGGCTTTCAGTCGTTACCTCAGCCCAAAATTCGAAATTCATTGCCCTTACCATAACATGCAGTATAGCTGCTCAAATGGGAGTCACTGTTGTCATGGGAGAGAGAATTGCTAATTCAGTTGCACAAAATTGTATTCTGTTAGCATATACATTCAATGGAATCTTCACAGGTGAATTAATAGAGGCTCAAGAAATTGTTTCAGAAGCAGAACAACAGGGTTGTATCAGAACTGTTTTTGAAAAAGGTGACAACTGCATAGTAGCAAATGTGTTATTGCAAAAACTGATGCCCAGGTATAGATTGCCAGTTTCTCTGAAATCAGATCATAATGAGGTTTCAAAGATGATGAGTGCAGAACAACAGATTGGACAAAGATTCGATTGTAGCCATCAGCCTGAAGTTTCAAGCATAATAAAGCAACACAAAGACAGCACAGAGTCACACTTTGCAAAAGACTGTGTTTCAGCATCACTGAAGTGGCTTGAAAATGAACATGCAAATGCACTTGAGAAAAACACAGATGAAAAGACTAGCCATTGCTGTGAAGGTCTGACTGATGTGGAGCGTGCAGTTTCTTACCAGATTGCAGCTGCTACACAAGATCTGCATAATGGATGGTGCAACGACTTTGATCTGAGAGATGCTGTGAAATGGAAAGGCCTGTTCCAAATGATCCTGGCAAAGACTGTTGTGAAATGTGGTGGCCTTCCAAATTGGGTGTATGCCTCTCACACACGTATGGTCCTGTGTCCCTTTGATAAAACAGCTCCTCTTCAAGACAAAATGCCGGCAGTGGTCAAAAGTCCACAGAAGAGGGTCAGTCAAGCTGTAAGGGAACACACAGAGTCTGAAGCAGCACTAGAGAAAACTGAAGTGGCACTGGAAAAGCAAAAAGTGGAAACTGACTCAGATGAAAGCGGTGTCCAAAGGGTGAAAGAGTCAGATGCAGCCTCTGAAGAAGAAATTAGTGTTGTGGGCCTACGAGTGGAGGTAGGAAAAAGCTGGCTGAAAGGGTATCCAAAACGTCTGGAGTGGTCCTTTGAAAAATCATTTGCACCCATAGCTGAAACATCTGAATCTGATCAAAGTGAAAATAAAAGTGAAAGGCTTGGATTGAAAAAGTGCAAAGAATTGATGGTGCTCTGTCAGAGTTTCTCAGCACCTGAGTGGTCAAAATGCATGGAAAAAGTACAGAATGCCACTTTGAATGAACTGTATGAGCCACCCTGATGGCAAGCTGGTGACAAAGAGAAAAAGAAAGGCTGAAACAATAACTGAGAATTGTCAAGAGCTGAAGAGAAAAGAATCTTTGAATGATGAAAGAAAAAGAAGAAAAGAAAATAGAAAAGAGAACTGTCCTGTTGAATTTTCCTTTTATTATTTTAGTTACTTATTTTAGAGAAGACTAACAGTTCCAAGAAGCTACTTACAGAACTCTGCACTAAAGATTTGAGCTTGGCTATATGTGATCTGATTACAGACAAGACTTGTGTTTGCCTTAGAAATAAAAGTAAAATTGTTATATGCTCAGCTTTTGCAATACAAATGTCACTTGTGAAAATAAATAAGTGTGATGATCTACAAATCATTTGAGTTATCATGATTTGTTATCATCAAAGGGTGAGTTGATAGAGCTAGATTTCTCAAATTAAGCATTGCTTTATTTTTATGTTTCAGACAGACTGCATTTAAAATGGCACACAAATTTTGGTGCAAGTGAAGACACATGGCACATGCCTAGTCAAAAGTTTTTTAAAAGTGGCACTTTTGGTGCATGCAAAGTGAAAAACATAAAATGAGACTTGTTCATAAATGCTTTCAGTCTGAAATGCTTGTGCTGAATTAACATGTGTTGTTGCAGTGTAGAGAAAACTCGTGCTTTCAGTGGCCTCTTTAGCTTTGAATCATGGAATGTGTTCTCTCTTCCCAGTTTCTTTTCCCTTATAATCTACACTCCCTGTTCCTGTCTCAAGAGACTTTGGCTTTGTTGCATATTTAAACAATGCATATTCAGTTCATAACACATCTTTTATAATGTGTATTAATTAACCATGCACCAACACTACACATGGGGCAAAGCATTTGCATGAAAAGCTATCTAAAACATTAGAGCATGTTGCTATGAGTATGTATTAACTGTGTGCGCTTTCAAAATTTACACTAGTGCATGTTTTATGCTATGTTGTACATTGCACATTTTTGCATGTTGTGTACAAATAATAAGAAAAGCTGCTTTACATTAATAGCTTTTGCAAGGTATCATTTATACAGGGTATTAGTATGTGGGAGGTAAAACATAATGGGTTTCATTTGAAAATTAATACTCTTTTTGTGTTTATTTTGTTTTTGGGCCTAAGATAAAATGGCTGCCTGTGAATCCAGCAAGGCTGTGTTTTGAATGAGAGACGCATGCGCAGAACCAGCTACATACTGCAAAGTGCCTCAAGTGAAGACCTGGTTCAAGGCCACCATGAACTGTACATTCTTGTTATCGTGCCAATGTACCAGTGTTTGTGGAATGTGTCCTTCCTGCGTGCGATATGACAGGAAGGAGGAAATAGACTGAAACATTTTTCCTAGTAAATGTTGCTAAAACATATAATTGTATTAATCATTAAGGCTTCTTTTGTTAAAACTGGTGTGGGTTGGATTTGCCAATGAGAACAGGATGGTGAGACCCTCGTCATCTAAGCTATCCAATCAGGGTACAAGCTTTACTGAAAATTGCAACCTTATTAGTATAGTCAGCCGAGAATTAGAGTATAAATAATGACCTCTTTAGGGGCTTGGGGGCTTTTTAGAGGCTTTAGAAGCTTTAGCGAGTGCAGTCTGAGAGCAGATTGCGTCAGATGAGAGATAGAGGGAGGTGGGGGGCATAGGCTAGCCTTGCACGTCATATTTTTGGCAAGGCAGATCACATTCCTCTGTGGTCTGTGAAGGAGGGGCCTTTTCAGGAGCAGTGTCTCTCTGTGAACACAGAGAGGACAGATGAACAGACCAGGGCAGAGGGTGCAACTGATAGAAAAGGTTTAGAATTAGATGCTAAAGCCCTAAGTTTATGCTTTGACTAACTAATTAGTTTTGAAAAGATTTATTTGTCTTATGCATTTATTTCTGTTTATGGGAGATTTTGCCAATTATTAATTATTGATTAGCCTTCCATAATTCACTCTTGAATTATATTTCCTGAACTTTCTTTGGAGAATTCTGATTGACATTTGATTGCCTCATTCCCTTCCTTTATGGAATGTTTTTGTATGCAACCTATAATATGTTTTGTATTAATTCTATTTTTCCTGTTTTCCAAATTCTGTAACCTGATTGATATTTGACTAATGAATAAAGGGTCAGAGAACTTTAACTTTTAACTAGAAAATAAAACCCTTTAAAATACTCACAACTCTCTTTATTGGCTTAAATATTAATTGCATTTTTGATTTTTCATGTTTATGTAAAGTCTCCTGATGGTAATATACAGTGGCAAGGGTCCAGTACCTTTGCAGCAGTAAATTAGAAGGTAAATGAGGTTTTGCATTGAGACATTACCGTGAAATTACCGCTGCATCATATAGGTCGGTATCTTTTGATAGTGCCGCCTTGATAAGGGGTGTTTTAAACGCCCACGGGTTTATCGTCAGGGTCGTACGTCTAAATTGGGGACCCACCGTCATTTTAGTCAGAATGGGGGAGTGGTCCGAAATTCCACGTGCCAGGCAGCGGGCCTCAGCAAATTCAGACAAGTCCTCAGCATGTGTAAGCATGTAGTCTATACGCGATTGACTGTTGTGGGCCCCTGAGTGGAAAGTGAATTGTGTGGTCGTGGGGTTAAGTTGTCGCCAGATATCAACCAGGCCCAGAGCCGAGAGGAATTCAGCCAGTCTAGACCCAGAGCCAGGATCTCTGCGCGGTGGCCACCGGTCGAGTAAACCGTCTACAGTGTGGTTAAAGTCCCCTCATATCGCTAACATGCCAACCGGGAGGTCAAGGATACATTTACTGAGATCTTGCAGGGTGGACTGTCGCAGTGCTGGGGGAACGTAGACCGAGAGCACATTGAGTGTTTTCCCCTCCCAGGAGCCAGATACCGCCGCAAATCTACCCTAATCGTCTGTCCATGTTTTCTTAACAATATAGGGGCAGTTCCTCCGCAGGAGCACACCCGTCCCACGGGAGCCAGAGGTAAACCCTGCATGCGCTATCAATTGGTAGCCCCATCTGTTTATAGCCTTGCAGGTATTGCCTATCAGGTGGGTTTCTTGCAAAAGGGCTATGTCAGGAGCCTGTCTCTTTAGATACTGGAGGACAATTCCTCGCTTCAGTTTGTCCCCGAGCCCATTTACCTTCCATGTAAGGGACTTAAGTTCTGCACTCGGCCCCATTAGCATAGATGTGTGTGGAAGCCATGTATGGTGATAGCGGAACGTCCATCACCCAGGGATTACAGTGATATTTCGTTTTACGGGCACTCTTGTTATGTACGTGTTTATAGATTTGGACTCTCACTGCTGCGTGAAGACCGACACAGATTACGCCCCCCATACACTATTGTGAGGTCGCTGAATATCCGGGAATGAGAATCTAGTGCCAACATTGACCATCGAGTAATGTTTCGTTGCTGTGCTAAACTAAAACAAGTAACTAAACTACCCCCCCACCCGGAACTCTCTCTACCCCCGCCCTGCCTCCCTGCATAACGGAATCCCGTGACCCGCTTCCCCAACTATGCAGAGTGCCCGTCGCCCTCCCAACCCTAAAATGGAGGAAACGTAGGCTCAACCCGCCCCCCCCCCCTTCCCCTCCCCAGATAATCACAACTTGAGCTACAGGAATCATAATATACAGTTAAATACACTCATCGCAGTCCTGGACAACATTCCCCAGTCTTTGGTGTAGTGTTCCCACTCATTCTCCACCTGTGACAGGACTATACTGGCAGCCAGTATATTGACAGTTCCGCGTTGATCTCGCAGCCCATTTTGCCCCACCATGGGTGAGGCGACACGGTTTGAATGTCGGGATGAATGTCCACCACTCGAGTCTCGGCTCAAGCTCCCGGGGTGATTTTAGAAGCCCCCTGTCGTGTGTTGTTCTCCAGTGTCCTGGGTGGATTCTTGCCTCTATTGCACCTTCACCACTCGCCGTACTTGTCGGTCCGGGCGTCTCTTCTCACCCACTCTCTGCCAGCCATCAAGCCAGTCCATCACCTCCGTGGGGTCCGTGAAGAACCAGCTTTTGCCCTCGGCCTCCACATGCAGTTTCGCAGGAAACGGCATACTTGACATCTTTGTCCCTGAGAGCCTTTTTAACCTCCAGGAAAGAGCGTCTTTGTTTCTGGACTTTGGCGGTGAAATCAGGGAAAAACATGATCGTGCTGTTTTCAAATTTGAGGGGAGGGGGCACACCGGGCCATTTGGAGAATATGGTCTCGTTCTCTAGGTCGAGGGTGCGCCCCTGGCTTGGGCCTACCCCCTGGTATACGGTGGGCTCTCTCAATAGAGAAGTAGTTGGAGAGGTACTTAGGTTGCAGGTGCTTAGTTACAAGGTCCTCAACAAAAAGGTCCACTGCTGCCCCCTCTGCCCTCCCTAGGATGCAGACGTTGTTGCGCCTCGATCTTCCTTCATAGTCGTCGAGTTGGGTCAAAAGGAGCTCAGTACGTTGTTGTAGTTCAGAGAATTGTTTTTACAGGGTCGATGCGTCGGTGACAAGTTCATGCGTGACATCTTCAACCTCCTTCACCCGAGAGTCCATTTTTCGTAAGTCTGCTCTGAGCAAGGATATATCTGTGGTGACTGAGTCGATACGACCCTCCAATGATGTGCGGATGCCATTGATAGCCGCCAGGACGTCTTGGAGTGTGGGAGGTTCTTGCTCGCTCACTTTCTGCTGGGTGTCTTGTTCCAAACCCAAATTCGTCTGACCCCCGTCCTGCACCTTCTGCCATGAAAATTTGTCAATTTTCGGCTGGTGCGTGCCACGGCTTCCGTAATTCGCCGCCATTTTGTAGGTGAGTCCGCGGGCTCCGCAAGTAGGGGTACTCACCGCCGCCTACCATGGCAGACACCACGTGGCCTGTCGGTTTCTCTCCCCCTGCAGAGCCACAGCCTCGCGGCAGCAAGCTTTAGGGTATGGGTGTCCGGGCAGAGTGTCGGAGTGCCCGTTTTTATAGTGCCGATCTAAAGGGTGGCATCGCAGGTTCCCACTGTATGCAGGCAGCGGATGTTGGGAGACTAAACTGGAGGTGCCATCTTCCCTTGAACCCCGGCGCTCCCCTCAAAACTTGCGCCAACCCCGAGAGAGAGGACCCCTGTCAGGGCCCTTCAGCTATCTGGCAGGCTTTCTGCCACACATCAATGGCTCAATGTGGATCCCCTTGGGTCAGGCCTTCCATATACGTTGTTCTATCGCCGTCTCCCCCACACCATCCATCTGCGTCTGGGATAAGGGATGTGGGTAAATTGATGCTATGAGGCCGCCAGGACATGCCTCCCAATCAAGGTCCCCGGTCGGGGGGAGCTCCTGGGGCCAAATCTGCTGGGGGGTAGATATTGTTTTGGGTTGCGCCTCCCTCTCATGCATCCCCAGGAGTCCATGTGTGTGGGTGCAATGATCTGTGGCTCAAACTGTGCAATCTTAGTTATTTAAGAGTTGAATATGTCCTGCGTCACCAGTCGTACCAAGCATCGGGCCTTGCACTCCACCGGGGAAAAAAGAAAACCGGCTTACTTGTCGGTGCTATCAGTTGGTGCGCTTCGCTGATCTCTCTGCATCCAGCAAGAGTGTTTGTTTGAGTGGATAACAGAGCAGGGCCCCCGCCGGGCAGAAATCCGCGCGCGCCCTCACCAGCGCGGGACGCGCTTCAATTACGTGCCCGGATCCTCCTCTCTGCGTCTGGGCACTACTCTACGTGAGTCAATGGCTGCTCCGCTCTGCTGGGCCGCAGTGCCGCCGTCGGTCCCTCCCGTTTGCCGATCACGCTCGGGACCTCGAGAATAGATCCCTGGAGCCTCCGGAGCCTCTCACCCAGGAATACGACTCCTGTAGCCGGATGGGTTGCAGGATAAATTAAGGGAAGAGAATAGCCGAGGCCGGAGCCGTGCTAGTGAGCGGCCATTTTTTCCGGCAGTTGGCCACGCCCCCCCTGATTGATTGCATTAGTGATATTATTTGTACAGGGCATCACCAAAGCAAGGCTTTTTGATGCTAAAAAATAACAGAAAAAAGACCAACAAGAGCTTGGATAAAAATATAACCAATCTGTACAGGGAAGTAGGGGAGACCTGGTCAACGTAGGCTGCGCAACTTTTGTGAAAATGCTAGTCCTCTAGTGATCTGAGCTCAGTTGGAAGACAGTTCCATAGTCCAGTGGCTTTATTCGAAAGGAGTGCCCACCTGAGCGCATCTGCTGATTTTGTGGGTGGTGAGTAGTCATTGATCGCTAGAATGTAAAGCGTGAGGAGGAACATAAGCATATCAAACCTTGTATTTAAATGTATGTGTGCGGTATTTCAATTGTGCAAACCAAGCCAAATGGCAGCAGAGGGCTGTACCTGTTCAAAGACAAGCATAAAGTCAACGTGTAAGAGAAGAAGCTGGATTGTGGACAGTTAATGCTGGGGGCACTGGAATTATGTGAATGTGTGGCGATTTTCGCTTAATTATGGATTTGCTACATTTGCCACTTTATCCATCATCTGCTGCATAATCTGCAGATTTTACCAGAAAAAATGTGTTTCTTGTTCAAACGGTTCAAAAGTTACTAAACATGCAGTGACACCTCTTGCCGTGCCTGGAAGACACTCTGCAAAACTGGACTGGTCATCTTTTTGTTGCTTTTTGCTATATTTGGGTGTTAATCTGGTACTAATGAGGTGCAACCAATGCCCAGACAGTGTTACCAAGTTTAACAAGCATTAGTAAATGCATTAGGTTTCGCCGATGTGATTAATAAGAAGCTGTTTTATGTTGTAAGTTGTAGCTTGTTAAGTAGTTGTACAATATAAGTCACAGAAATTCTGTTAAAGTGTTATGATTGTTTCTGTACAAAAAGGCACTATATTGTGCTGTTACTAGTAGTATAGTGTGGGTAAGTAATAGCAACATTTTGAAAAATAAAATAGGGAAATAATAGAATGAATTGATGTAATAGCAATATTAGGTGTTTAGAGGAGGTCTGACAACTTATTGGCCTGGTGCCACTGCACCTGCTGCACCATTCAAATCATGACCCTAGTGCCTGCAAGATAACTGCATTTGTGACTACCTGTTTAGTAGAAAAATATAGCAATATTTGGTGTTTAGTGGGATACCTGGAGCTTTTGGTCCCAAAGAGGCCGGCCAAACCATCAGGCGCACTTAAGTACATCAACAACTCCTCCTCCCTCTGGGTCACGAAGCCCTACTCTGCCCACCCTAACCTAACCTGGCTGCAGTGCAACTGCAAGATCAATACTAAAAATAAAGTGATAATATTGTTCCGTTATTATCATTTTTTTTTTCCTTTGCACTACTCTTAAAGCAGTGGGGTGACGTTCATCCACCTTAGCGGAGGAGCCGTTGCTGGCAATATTAGGTGTTTAGAGGAGTTCTGACAACTTTTGGGCCTGGTGCCACTGCACCCACTGCACCATTCAAATAATGACCCTGTTGCCTGCAAGAAAACTGCACTTGTGACTGCCTGTTTAGTAGTAAAATATAGCAATATTTGGTGTTTAGTGGAGTTATGACAACTTTTGGCCCTGGTGCCACTGCACCTCCTGCATCATTTAAGTCAAGCCCCTTTAAACTGCAAGGTAACTGCAATTGTGACTGCCTGCTTAGTAGTAAAATACAGCAATATTAGGTGTTTTGAGGAGTTCTGACAACTTTTTGGTCCAGTGCCACTGCACCTGCTGGACCATTTAAATCATGACACTAGTGCCTGAAAGATAAATGCACTTGTGACTGCCAGTGTTTAGTGGGGTGCCTGGAGTTTTTGGTCACAGTGCCAATGCACCTGCTGCACTATTAAAATCATGCCCCTAGCGCTTGTTAGATAACTGCACGTGTAACTGCCTGGTTGGTTGGAAAATATAGCAATATTCAGTGGTGGGGGGACATAGAGGGGTAGAAAAAAATGAAAAAGAAAACTTCCCTACTGGTCTCCGGTCGCCAGCCACCACCTCTCCGACACAGGAATCCGGAAGCACACAGGCTCCCAGACTCCCCTAGCCAATCACAACGCTGCATTACAGCAGTGTTATGATTGGTCTGAGCGCCGTGGTTCGGCGCTCAGAGAGGGACTGAGAGGCTGTGCATGTTCTCCACCCAGGCTGTGCAATACAGCCGGTGGAGAATATGCAAAGTGCACATGACGGTTTGGCCGGCCCAAGACGGCCGGGCAAATCATCATGCGCACTTAAGTGTATCAACAACTCCTCCTCCCTCTGGGTCATAGGAGTCCAGCCCCACCTCGCCCTAACATAACCTGGCTGCATTGCAACTGAAAGATCAATATTAAAAATAAAATGATAATAATGTTCCGTTATTAGCTTTTTATTTTTCCTGTGCACTGCTCTTAAAGCAGTGGGGCAATGCTCCTCTGCCTTAGCAGAGGAGCCGCAGCTGGCAATATTAGCTGTTTAGAGGAGTTCTGACAAATTTTGGGCCAGGTGCCACTGCTGCACCATTCAAATAATTACCCTGTTGCCTGCAAGATAATTGCACTTGTGACTCTCTGTTTAGGAGTAAAATATAGCATAGCTCTTGTATATTTTTTTTAACGTATAATGTTTATTACAATATTTAGAATTCGATCATAATGACCAAATTGATTAGGTTAAAAAAATCAATTCGATAATGCCTACAAAGTGCAAAGAAAGGTACTGAAGCATGAATAGGAAATGCCACAAACGTTCTAAGGCTAAAGCATCTGCTTTAGACAACAAAGTTAAAAAAAGGAAGCATTCCAGCATAATCTTAGAAACTGCCTGCCTTTTGCGTGGGAAAAGACCTTATCTTGACAGTGACTGGGACTTAAACTGTGTGCACAGCTTTAGTAGAAGTATCGTAAATGTGTGCAGCCAGGGGAAGTTAACAAATAAAAAGTTCCACAAAAAGCGAATTAACACAGTAATTCGGCTTTGGGAACTGATAAGAACCCTCTTTTAAGATATATTAAATACAAGAGATTTCACAAGTAAAGCGCAAGCGCTGTGTAGGCGAAACCTAAAAATGACGAAATAATGAAGTAATATTATTACAAATTATGCTGCATTATGCTGCATAATTTGTGTTTTCTTGTCGCATAATTTACTCAACCCTGCTGCATAATTTGGCCCTCTCCTGCCGCATAATTCCAGTGACCCTGGTTAATGCATTGTGATGTAGAGTTCTTTAAAGAGGTGAGTATTTCAACTCCTTAGAGATATCTCACTTTTCTTGCTCATAAAAAGCTCTATGGACCATACATGGAGCTTTGAACTGGAATCTTTCCTGTCCGGAAGCCAGTGGAGTGCTTTCCATGTCTTTGACACGTGGCTGAATTTTCTAAGGGCGTGGACGGCTATGACTGCGCAATTCTGCACTCTTTGTAGCGCAGGGAGGGAAGTTATGGGTCAGTAATTGCTGGGATCTAATTGGTCCATGCTAGATTTATTTAGTAAAGGTGAGACCACTCCCTTTTTCAAAGCACTAGAATAACTATTCTATAATTAAATTGTTAACTTTTACGACGGGAAAACCTAATAAAAAGTATCTTTAAAAAAGCACATTAGTGTAGTAGCATGGTGCCAAACTGGAAAGGATTTTAAGGTATCTTTACCGGGGGTTTAATGTAAAAATAAAAGTGCTAAAAGTGTGCATTTGTAAGTACATATAAGTGTGTGCATGTGTGTTCGTGCATGCATGCGTGCGTGTGTGCGTGTGTTTGTGTGTGGTGTTTGTGGTCAGGGGTACTTAAAGCCCCCCTACCCCACCCCCTCCCTCTGGGAGTACATAAGCATACCTATCCCACCATTCCTCCTGTTCTTTTTTTCTGTCTACTGACAGAAGGGGACGATGTAGGAGCGTGGACACTCCTAAGGTTTTACTTACGTTTTTGCTGCTGGGCAGTGAGGACGTGCTGGCGCGGCTTCCTCTCCCTCTCTGCTGGACTTGGGGGGAGTTGAAGTTTTCCTCGGGCGGTTTTCACCGCAGGTGTTCTGGTCCATGCCTCCCGGGTTGCCGGGCTCGTCAGGAGGTGCAGTGTTTCTCACTCGCGGAGATGGTGGAGGCTGTAGGACCTCTTCCGGGTCACGTGGCCTGACTTATGGGTGTCAGGCGCTGCTGTGCCGGTCTCCTACACGGAGTGCATTTAGGAGCCGGCTTCGGTAAGTACGCATAGCGGTCTTTGCGGATTCCTTTTTTTGGTGTTTCCTGGCCTCGTTTAACTTCGCTTTCCAGTTTTCTATCTGGCAATAATACTTTGAGACCTTCGTGTGGGTTCTCGAGGTTCTCCCTCTGTGGTTTACAGAGCACTGGATCTTCCCTGTTGTCACTGGACATTGGCACTCCTGCAGGGTCTTTTTAGTGTCTTTGCCCTCCTGGTGGTGGTGCTTCCCTGGGACTTTTACACCTGTGGTTCCTGGTCCTGTTGTGACTGGGGACCTTGTATTTCTGTCATGGGCAAGCATACACGTAAGAGCCGCCATAGGGAGTGCTCCTCCTCCTCTTCCTCTGAGTCTTCTTCGTCCCCTTCTCTGGCCAGGTCTAAGCGCCGCAGGGAGGGGGATCAGGCTAGGATCAAACGTTTGATCAAGGAGACTCTGCGAGAGATGGGGTGGGGGGGCTCGTCCCAAGGCCTCTCTACCAGTTCATTCCTGAAATTCTTCTGGTTCGGAGGAAGAATTGATGGGGGGTGTGGAGCATAAGGGAAAGTACATTGACAAGGATATGTTGCCAGAATTACTTAAACATGTCAAATCTAACATGGGCTTTCCGGATGAAGAGGCTCCTAGCACGTCCGGTGGTTCCTTGTTGCGGCAATTCCAAAGTTCAGCCACTGTCGATATTCCTGTTCATCCTTACATCAGGGAGGTCATGAAGCGGGAATGGAAGAATCCAGACCGTATCATGCTTCCACGGTTTATGGCAGAACGTCACCCTCTCAGGATATGTCTAAAGAATTATCTTACTCTATTCCTATTTATTCATTTGTGGCCAGTCTTGTGGGTTGGACTTCCTTGCCAGATGCTGCGGTGCTTAAGGATCCAGTTGATAAAAAGGTGGATGCTACCCTCAAAAAGGTGTACTCTGGTTCTCAACTGGCTCTAATGGCTGCATTTATGGTACTTATGTGGCTCAATCCCTGATTTCCAATATCAAAGCTCTGTATCAGTTGATGGATGATGCTTCCGACTGTTCTGTGCTTTTGGAGCATATCAAAAGACAGGTGGAGTTCCTCTCTGATGTCTCCTTCGATGTGGTGCAGGCCTCTGCCCTGTCCATTGGTGCGGGCTGGCTGCCCACCACAATTTGCTGTTGAAGGACTGGAAGACGGACTCCGCTCAAAAGGCTTGCGCCTTACGCTTGCCTTTTCAGGCGACTATGATGTTTGGGGAAGAGTTGGAGGGGAAATTGCATAAATTATTTAAGGAGAAAAACCACTCTTCTTCCTTTAAGCAGTCCTCTGCTGCTAGCGTTTCCTCTAAGCCTGAATCTTTTTTCAAATCCCCCCTCTTGTAGGCAGTTTTCCAGGGGCCATGGGAAGTACTCTTTTGGTCGGGGTTGGGACAGGAAAGCTAAATCCCCTCCTTCCAAACCACGTTCCTGACTATATGGCTGCAGATCCTGGATTGTTGGTTGGAGGTCGACTGCGGTCCTTCCTACCGGCTTGGGTGCAGTCCTGTTCAGATGTGTGGGTGCTGGACATTGTTCGTCAGGGTCATGTCATCAAATTCTCGGAGCCTCCACCGGAATCAGGGATTCGTCCGACTCCTTAGCCGTCCTGCCTGGCTAAGAGATCCGATCTGTCTCTGGGGGTGGAGTCTCTCTTGCAGGAAGGGGCAATTCAGGTTGTTCCTCCTCTGGAGGTGGGGAGTGGGTTTTACTCTCCAATTTTCCTGGTTCCCAAAGTTACGGGGGTTCAGGCTGGTCCTGGATTTGAAGGCTCTGAACAAATGAGTGGTTCATCTGCTTTTTCGGATGGAGACTTCAGCGGGTGATTCTGTTGGTTCTTCCAGGCCATTTCATGTGCACCCTCGATCTCCAGGACGCTTATTATCACGTCCCAATTCACCCCAGCTCTCGTCGGTTCCTGAGATTTGCATTCAGGGCTGTCATTTTCAGTTTCAGGTTCTGCCTTTCAGGCTGAGGTCGGCTCCGCGAGTGTTCACCAAGGTGGTGGCTCTGTTGGTGGCTTCCTTGCATCTTCAGGGTGTCCTGGTTTACCCTTACCTGGACGATTGGTTGGTTCATGCTCTCTCTCAGGACCAGTTGTTGGTGAATCAGTAAGTGGTGTGCTCTGCGCTGAGGCCTCACGGGTTTCTTCTGTATCTTCCCAAGTGTCAGCTGGAGCCCTCTCAGGACTTGACTTTCATTGGAGCTCGCTTTCGGACCGATCTCAACAAGGTGTTCCTGCCGGTCCCTCGGGTGGTGACCTTGGGGTCCTTTGCTCGGAGATTCTGGGAGAGGGGTTCCTTTCCTGTTCGCCTCTGGTTGCGGCTTCTGGGTCTCATGACGGCGACGGTGTTTACGGTGGCTTGGGCTCGTTTTCACCTCCGTCCTCTGTGGTTGTATCTATTGGCTCGTTGAAATCCGATGTCTCGCAATCTGGCCCTTCGGATTCCGGTGTCCCCTTCCATCCTCCCTGCCCTGCTCTGGTGGACAGTGTCGGACCATCTTTCTCGGGTTCTGCCACTTCAGCTCTCTCCTCCAGCGGTCCTGACTACGAATGTCAGTTCTTTTGGGTGGGGAGCAACCTTTGTATTCTCTGTCTTTTCAGGGTCGTTGGTCCCTTCTGGAGGGTCGGCGTTCTTCCAATTGGCGGGAGTTGACGGCAGTGTACCGTGCTGTGATGGGGTTTCGCATCCAGTTGTCGGGGCGCAATGTGGTGATGCGTTCATCAAGGGGGTTCCCGGTCCACGTCTCTGAATGCGGTGGTGGTTCCCTTGTTTTGTTGGGCGGAAGGGCATCTGTTGTCTCTGTCAGCAGTTTATATTCGGGGTGTGGACAACGGGGTGGCGGATGCTCTCAGCCGTTTTTTCCCCACCTCTCAGGAGTTGTCTCTGGCTCCAGTGGCTTTTCAGCTTGTGTGCAGGGAGTTTGGTCTTCCCTATCTCGACCTCTTTGCTTCCCGGCACAATGCTCAGCTGCCCAGGTTCTGCTCCCGGGTTCGTCAGGAGAGCTCCTGGGGGGTGGATGCTCTGACCATTCCTTGCCCGTCTCGCCCCCTCTATGCTTTCCCTCTGCTGGCTTTGATTCCCCGGTTTTTGGCTCACCTGAGCCAGGAGTCCCGGGAGGTGATTGTGGTGGTTCCGTTTTGGCCTTGTCGATCGTGGTTCCCCTCTCTGCAGCTGTTAGCAGGGCAGGGTCCCTGGTTTCTCCCGTGCTCTCTGTCTCCCCTGTGGTCTGCTCCACTGTTGTCTCTCCCATGGCTACGGCTGTCGGTATGAAAGTTGAGAGGCAGGGGTGGTGATGTTGGGGGTTTCCGGAACATTTAGCAGTGGCTCTTCAGCAGTCTCATAAGCCTTCTACCTTGAAATCCTATGGGCTTCATTGGGGTAATTTTCAGCGCTGGTGTCTGGGTCTGTCCCCTTTGGCTTGCTCTTTGCAGGAGGTTCTGCAGTTATTTTGGGATGGCTTTGAGAAAGGTTTGGCGGTTTCCAATTTGAGGGCTCAGTGGGCTGCTATACGGGCCTTCCTTTCATCATGGGGGAATTTGTCGGATGTGGAGGATTTGATCTCTCGTCCGTTGCGGAGTTTTTCCTTATCTCGTCCTGTGGTGCGGCCTTCCTTTCCATTGTAGGATTTGCCTTTGATTCTGAGAGCTTTGGTGGCTCCTCCTTTTGAGCCTTTATCTGAGGTGGACATCAAGTTTGTTACTTTTAAGATGATCTTTCTTGTGGCCATTACCTCAGCTGGCTGCCTGGGGGAGTTGGGGGCTCTGATGGCACGGGAGCCTCTTTTGTCCTTTTTGGATGATGGGGTGGTTCTTTGGCTGGATTCAGCTTTTGTTCCCAAAGTGTCTTCTCAGTTCCATCGCTTCCAGGAGTTGCTGTTGCCTGCTTTTAGTGCTGATCTTGACTCTCCCGATAACCTTCCTTGGTCTCTGTTGGATGTGTGCAGGGCTTTGCGTGTCTATCTGCATCGCACAAGTTCCTTTCGGAAGTATGACTCCCTTTTTGTTTCCTTTGGGGTTGCCTCTCGTGGTGGGAAGGCTTCGTTGGCTTAAACAGGTCATTTGATATTTATTTGATATTTATTAATTTATAAAGCACCCGAATCACCCGAGAGGGGTATCTCCGTGTTATGGAGGAGCTGCAGTAGTCCCGGAGGAAAGACAAGGTTAGAACAGTACAGTTTTGAGGAGCTTTCTGAATTGAAGGTGATCAGGGAATTGCGGAAGATGGATGGGAAGTTGATTCCAATAGAAAGGAGCTAGGTGAAAGAAAGCTTTCCCACCTAAGCGCAATTTTTTGAGGCGCGGTAAAAGAAGTAGAGATTTGTCTCCTGAGCGAAGGGACCTCGGTGGCAGGTATTGATTGAATTTTCCTGCAAGATAGCTGGGACCTTTGCCGTTCAAGATTTTGTGCACTATACAGCATATCTTAAATTTGATCCGTTTGCGTATCGGGAGCCAATTAAGTTGTTATAAGAGAGGGAAAGAGGCAGTTCTGGGGGGAGCGTTTGAAACAAGGCGGGCCGCAGTGTTTTGGACTACTTGTAATCTGCTCAGCGAGGACTCATTTGCTGAGATCAGAAGGGCATTACAGTAGTCCATGCGACTCAGCACTAGTGCCTGAATGAGTGTTTTCTACGTTGTCAAAGGGAGGAAGGGGAATACTCTCCGTAAAAGGCTTAGTGCATGGAAGCAGGAGCCTACGGGGGTTGCAATCAATCAATCAATCAATCATGTCACTTATAAAGCGCACTACATACCCGCGAGGGTCTCAAGGCGCTGGGGGAAGAGGGGGGTGGTGCTGCTACTGATCGAAGAGCCAGGTCTTGAGGAGTCTTCTGAAGGCCAGTAGGTCTTGGGTCTGTCGGAGGTTGGTGGGGAGGGTGTTCCAGGTCTTGGCGGCGAGGTGGGAGAAGGATCTGCCGCCGGCGGTCGTTTTCCGGATGCGGGGACTGTGGCGAGGGCGAGGCTGGTCGAGCGGAGCTGGCGGGTGGGGGTGTAGAAGCTGAGTCGTCTGTTGAGGTAGGCTGGTCCGGAGTTGTGGAGTGCTTTGTGTGCGTGGGTGAGGAGCTTGAAGGTTATCCTCTTGTTGACAGGGAGCCAGTGCAGGTCTCTCAGGTGGGGTGTGATGTGGCTGCGTCGGGGGATGTCGAGGATAAGACGTGCAGAGGCGTTCTGGATGCGTTGCAGCCGTCTCAGGAGCTTAGCCGTCGTTCCTGCGTAGAGGGCGTTTCCGTAGTCCAGCCTGCTGGTGACAAGGGCCTGGGTGACTGTTTTTCTTGTTTCGGTGGGGATCCACTTGAAGATCCTGCGGAGCATTCGGAGGATGTTGAAGCAGGATGAGGAAACGGCGTTGACCTGCTTAGTCATGGAGAGGGTGGGGTCGAGGATGACCCCTAGGTTGCGTACGTGGTCGGTGGGTGGCGGGGCTGTTCCCAGTGATGTTGGCCACCAGGAGTCGTCCCAGGCTGAAGGGTTGGAACCAAGGATGAGGACCTCCGTCTTGTCCGAGTTCAGCTTCAGGCGGCTGGTCCTCATCCATTCGGCGACGGCCTTCATTCCTTCGTGGAGGTGGGCTTTGGCGGTGTGAGGGTCTTTGGTGAGGGAGAGGATCAGCTGGGTGTCGTCGGCGTAGGAGATGATGTTGATGTTGAGGTTGTGCTGTCGGGCGACGTGGGCGAGGGGTGCCATGTGCTCCTTCATGGTCAATTTCTGGTCCAAGCGGATGCCAAGGTTCTTGACCACAGTCTTGGGCGCCGGAGCGGCACCTAGGTCCTCTGGCCACCAATTTGGGGGCCACAGCAATGGTGCATCTCTAAACAGCATGATCTCGGTTTTCCCTGCATTAAGCTGGAGGAACTTATTCCTCATCCAGCTAGCGATAGTAATCATACTTTCCGAGAAGGTAGGCTGGGCGTTGGGAGTGTGTTTGTCAAATGAAAGTAAAAGCTGAGTGTCATCAGTATACGAAATAGGTGTGAAG